>JAUEPR010000047.1:0-394757 GCA_030435655.1 Armillaria novae-zelandiae
CCCAGCTTGCATAACCTCACTCAAGGTATATGGGTTTGCGAGCTCCCTTTTTGCTAAACCCGTGGGTAGTGGGAGATGCTCTAGCTGCAACTTGATTGATCTATACAATTCATCAGACATAGGTGCCAAGAAAGCATCCACAAGTTCCCTGTTGGATTGCACCATCGCGAGCGAAGCTGCCAGGACTTGGAACTCTCTCCTGAATGCCATGTACTCACTCTTGTCAGAGATCTGAGCTATATCGTATCGGCGGACCAATCTCTTCAACTCCAATACAGCATTGCAGTCACCATCGCGTGCGCCATCGTAACAATCCATTACTTCGGATTTGAAGTCCTCATACTTCTCTCCAGTCTTGTACTTGGGGAGTACCTTCCACTGTCACTCTGTTCGGATATCCGTATACGACACTGCGGCTTTCTTCTTCTCATCTTCATCCATGATTGCACACTTGGTGAAGAGATCTTCAAGGCACGCGAAGAATCTCTCAAGTTCCTCGGGATCAGAGGAGCTCTCAAACCTCGGTGCAGCCTTCTCATTCTGGCCTGGCATAGAAGCGGCCATTGTTATAATATTCTGATTACCAGGGTTCGACTGACCCAGTGGTTGGTTTACAATAGGTTATGAGTTCGAAACAGAGCTAGTTCCATGCTCTGTGGGGATAGTTTCACTGGGGGATACCCAAACTCGAAAGAGACTATTGTCAGGATCGACTGGTGGAGGGGACACAGATATTGATGCATTCCTCTGCCGTTGAACCGCTTGGTTCGCTTCGATTCTATCCCGACGACATTTCTCAAGATCGAGAGGGTAGGCAGGTGGTACTCTAACACCACTCGCTTTTTTCTCTGACCAAGTCTTAGGCTCTCGAGGTGGAATACGTCCAGCTATTCTGACTCAAATACACAATGCTCTCTGGGGTATTTCTACCCTTTTTCACTGAACAATAATCGAGATGATACTCGTCTAGCAGATTTGCTCTCGGAGGAGGAAATCAAAGATAATATATAATTGTTTCACTCGTGTGTGACTTGATTCTCTTGAATCCAATCGTATCAGGTCTTCAAAACTACTTCCCCCCCTTGTGGTGGGCTCCAGATGAAGAGGCGTCTGAGTGCACAGAGCTAGAAATGCAACAGCATCGAAGACACTGATCACACCCACACCCAACACTACACACACAAACATGCTCAAGTTCGTGGGGGGATTCTAATGCGATGAAAGTAGCGAACCAATACAATTGAGTTCTCAATATCTCTAAGATACACGTGCAGCAATAGCACACGTTGAAGAGGCGTCTGAGTGCACAGAGCTAGAAATGCAACAGCATCGATGACACTGATCACACCCACACCCAACACTACACACACAAACACGCTCAATTTCGTGGGGGGATTCTAATGCGATGGAAGTAGCGAACCAATACAATTGAATTCTCAATATCTCTAAGATACACGCACAGCAATAGTGCTCGTATAATACCTAGACTTCTCTAAGTCCAAAGGCTTTTCTCAGAACAAGAGGTGCGACTTCCATCGCCAGGCCTCAAGGCAGGGGTGTATAACACAACACAACTTCGTTAAACGTCTCCACAATTTTCTAGGAATCGCGCGGGACTCTAATAACCACTGCACACTATCAATAACACCTTAAACACCACTTAAACAACTGCGCTCGAAGCAGAAACCAATTCCTACTAAACAATCCACAAGAACCACAGGATTCTAACCTACACGCTCGAGTTTCCTAACTGATCGTAGACCCACAGGATTCAAACCTATGCGATCCAGAGAATACACACAAACACAGAGAACCCCATCCGACAAGCCAAAGGGTTTGAACCTTTGCCAACTTGCGGAAATAACACAGAGCGAGCACTAACCAAGCCAAAGGGTTTGAACCTCTGCCGCCTGTAATGCCTCGCGTCACACGAAACCCTCAATCAATAGAGTAGTGCCTACACTGACACAAATCTCTCAATCCCAACACAGAGCTCAAGTCAAACAATCAATGCAACTTAAGTATGGAGTGCCCTGTAAGCCTTATCGGCCACGCTCACGACTCAAATCACTCAAATTTATATCAAAGACGTCTATATTCTCTCGCCCAAAGTTACAAACCACTCCCAGTGCCAGGGTGAGTAGCTATTGTCTCTTGCACCGTCACAATTGGGGTTCAACACCTCTGACTCGTCACTAATGGACAAAGTGCAAGGCTCAAACAGCTCCAAAGGATCGCACGCGTATCAAATAAGCTTGTCACTATTACATGGGGGTTCAGAAACCTATGTTACTATATCTACACTATCGTATTTATACATTTCTATGTCCTACAAGTCGGTACAACTTAATACACTACTGTTAGAACCTCGGAACAATGTCCCTCGCAATGCGTGTGTGTTGTTATAGCATCCCCGGGGCTGGACAATCGGTCAGAGGTCTATCTTGAGACCAGACTCTATTTCCTCATGGTTGAGACTCCACTCGCACTGCGCTCTATTGGTTGGCATGTCACTCATTATTTCTTCGGAGGATACCAAGAGTAACAGCTGGTCATATAGGCTGTACCCTCATTTATTCCTGAGTTTCTAGTTTTCTCTGGTAGGTGGGGGATACCCGTGGTAAGCCTAGGCACTGCGCTCTGTGGCCAAATCGGGTTCCCTCGGAGTTATCTATTATTAGACATCATTTCATACACGTGCGCGACTCTCTGATCGATCGGTGCCCTATGTGTCATAGATCAATGGGTCACGTAGTTTCCCCAGGATTTATAGTTTAGAGTGCATTTGTAGTCTGTGTCCAGTGCATTCAGTATCAAGTGCTGAGCTCTTATACTTAGGGTGACCTCAACTAGTATCATTCTAAGTTAGAGCATGCACTCTACCAATCGTCACTCAAGACTGATACGCGTGCATGTTGTATCACGCATAATGTGGATATCACTGCGCTCTGTGTGAATTATACTGCGCTCTATTCCTATTCTTTATTATCTTGATGCCAGGACATTGTAAAATGTATATATTGACACATTTCGCAGAATCACATTGGTAAAAGCTTTGAGAGCATGTCAGCATGTGTTGAATTGCATGTGTTGTGAATAACACTGCGCTCTATTCATATTCCACTGCGCTCTAGGTCTATTTTCCTATATGCATGCAGCACATGTCTTCGATCAATGTAGTTCTCCCAGTATCATGTTTCTCTCTCATCAATTCCTTAGAGCGTGTGGCTGATCGGCCTCTAGTGCATTTAGTATCAAGTACTGAGCTCTCATACTTAGTGTGACCTCAACTAGTATCATTCTAAGCTAGAGCATGCACTCTACCAATTGTCACCGAAGGTTGTACTGCACATGACTCTGTATCATGCTCCATACATATATCATTGCACTCTCTGTGTTTTACACTGCGCTCTATGCATATAGCACTGTGCTCTGTTCATATCTTTGGTTATCTCAGTAACTAGCCATTACACAATGCATGTATTGATGCATATTGCAAAATTACATGTGTAGACACGTTGAGAGCGTGTCAACGTGAACAAGGGACGGAGATCCATACCGGAATTATCGGTCAGATCATTATCTACAGTGATAGAGGGAGCTTGTGGCGCATCACAAAGGTAATCAGAATATGGACTTGCGGCCATTAAACAACCAGATATTCAGGATCCACTGGCGGAGAGAAAGGTAAATGGCAATCGTACACAAGGCCAAAGAGAACAGCAAGGGTAGTGCAGAGTAGAAGGCATGATGTCATTGCTACCTAGCAGCGCATAGTGATTGTGCACAATGAAAAATCATGGCTCGATACTGGTGCTGAGGGTCAAATAATAAATAAATAAAAGAAATCCAAAAAAGAAAGGAAGAAAGAAGAAAAAGAGAAAAAAGGGACATTATAATAGCTCTATGCACCTGAGAATCCACAGTGTAAATCTAAATTGCTTATGGCACCTCCTGCAGCAATTTTCTACCCGTTCCGAGTGACAAGAACTGATGGAAAGTGTTTGGATGTCGATGGCTGGAAATTCGTGGGAGTTTCCTATTTGGGTCCAGTATCTTGCGGCACTCTGCGAGGTCTCACACTCAGCCAAAATGCCAGTTCAGATACTGGATCCCAAAAAGGGAAAATGACTTCGCATGGCACATGTAGACTTCATTTACAGGCAAAAATTGCAAGACTGCACAACAGTCAGAGTAAGTATTTTCTACTATGTATTCTATGTAATTATGTGCTTGTTCAGTATGTTTAAAGGTATATTTGCAGGTCCACAACATTGTAAGTGCCTCTTATTTGAGTCATGACCTGCACAAGCATGGACACTTGGATTTCCGCAATCCAGGCAAGCATCCTGACACTTCCACCAGTACTGCTTTCCTTTGCAGACATTACCTGTGCCTCCTCCACATCGAGGACAGCAGTGCACATGAGCTTTCTTGCTTGTTGGTTCTGGTGGTTGAGCATCAGCAACATGTTTATGGCTAAGAACTGTAGTTGGATCAGAGGGTGGATGCAATGATGGGGTCTGGGAGTCACTCTGGATGAGTGTGGTGCTAATATGATATCTGTTAGTTAATTATGTGAATGAAATATATATAACAACAAAAATCATACTGAGAGGTATCTGCATTTCCTGGCATCCCTTAGTCACTGCATGAGGAATAAGTGGCCCAGACAATGTTGCAAGAATACCATCCAAGCATTTTGCATCGCGAAGACATTGATGGACAGGCTGTATTTGATTGAAAGCCAGTGATAAAGATAATCAGATGTTTGAGTTAGACTTCCAGTCGCCATTGAAATATGCTGTAAGCTGCTCTGACAGGTAAAGCAGAATATCCAAAAAAACAAATGCAATTAGGGAAAGAGACTGACTTTATAGAATATATCTGACTTATCCTGAGCATGGTGGTTCCAGATTTGAACTGCCTTCAGATGTACATAACCTGTTGTTGAAGTAAAGTCTGAACATTTTTTCATGAGTTCACTGAAAAGCTTTTGTTCAGATGTTGTATGTAATGGCAGGACTGCTTTGCTTGTTCCTAGCAATTGAGCAAGAAACATTTCTTCTGCTTGCTGTTGAGGTTATGGTTGAATGGCTGCATACATGCCTCTATACATGTAGCTTTGGGAATCTGCATTATTCCCATCTCTTCTGATGTTGGTGGGTAAAGATTGCCATTCACCCCTGATGAGTTACTTAGCATAGTGCCAGGGTAGTGTTCAGAGAGTGTGAGATTGACATCTGGTTCATAGCACTGAAAGACAAATCTTTGAGGGACCGACTTCCTGGCCATGTCTGGGAAGGCGAGATCGAATGAACAGGTTGATGCATGTTACAGTGCTATTTTCATACACTGTTGATGAGGAAGCAGCGCTTTGCGCATTGTTGTTCATGGGCTGTGATGCTGATGAGCGATGAGACAATTCAGAGGCATGTTCAGGGGCTACCTGCCAAAAATGGTGTATTACTAATGATCCAGTATCAGTATCCAGTATCTACCCTCAACACAGTCAACGAGCCAAAATCGCTGCAAATGAGTATCCTGCCTTAGAATGGCAGCGAATTCCCATGTATAGCCACCTATCGTAAGCCGCAGAGATGGCCACATACCTTCGCATTTCGTACCAGCGCATATGTCAGTAAGAGCCACCCTAAGCCTCTCTTTTCCCCAAGTTTTATTTTTCCCTTTCTAGGTGATTTCGGATCCCAAACAGATGCACGATGTTAGACCCGAATCTCACATGATCCAAACAAGCGTAAACTCTGAGTCATATACCGGTAGACACTGATGACCAGAGTGAAGCTGTAGCGATGGACTCGTTAAGGCTCGGCACTTTGTGCTAGTCGTTGAGAGAGTAAGATTGGTATAGATAAACTATAGCTCGAAGCTGAGGTATTACAGCGAGAGTCATGCTACTTATATACTAAAGTACGTGTGCTATTAATAAGTCCATCGGTAAGCGACAACGAGGTATCCATGAGGGTATGACAAGGAAGTCGAGTGGTAACGTTGCGAAGGAAGCGAGCCGTAGTGAGCGGACGGTAGTCGTCGGTTATTGTTGTGGAGTTGGTGCGGTGAAATGTCTGATATGGATTAGATCATGATGATTAGATAGCGAGGATAAGCGCTTGGGCGCTTATTCGAGGAAAAGTTGGAAAAAAGTGAATTAATCGTAACATTGCCCCCTTATTAAGGCAGTCGTCCCGACTGCCATTAAGGACTGTTTCCGGGGGAGTTAGGGTTATGTAGGATTTTCCAATATTCTTCGTACTTGTCGTCCGAGGTTACGATTTTGGTTATGTTTACGCGTCTGGCTTGCTCGATGCTGTTTTCATATTCCTCTATCGCTTCTTGTGCATGTTCCATCTCTGTTTCCCGTACCTACGAGTTGTGTTCTCATGTCCATCCTTTCCATTTGATTAGATAGTCCGTTGTTGTCTTGGACTTTTGTCCCTTCTTTCCTCGTATTCGGCGGGTCCTTGAATCTAGTACTTCCTCGATTTCATATTCTTCTTCATCTTCGATTAGGTCCGGAGGAGGTGGAGGCGGTACTTCTTGATTGGGGAAGGCTGGCGGTGTGAAGGGTGACAGTAGCTTTTCGTTGAAGGTGGGATGAACCTTCCAGTGTGGTGGAAGTTTCAGTTTATAGGCTGCCGCTCCGACTTTATTGAGGATTAAGAAGGGGCCGACTTGTTTGTCATCTAGCTTCTTCTTTGGCCGTGGCAGATTGAGGTTTCGGGTGTCTAGCCATACCCTTTCGCCATTATTGTAACCGCGTGCTGGCTTGGTCTTCTTGTCGTACTGTTTTTTCATCGCGGCGGCGGCTTCCGTCAATGCCTTTTGCGTTTCTTGGTGGATTTCTATCATTGTGGCTGAGAAGGCCTTGGCACTGGGGTTATTGAAGGGGGTTCCTCTGATTGACTCAGGTAGGAGTCGAGGATGCATTCCATGATTGATGAAGAACGGTGATTTTCCGGTTGCGGAGTGGACTCGATTGTTGTGGGAGAAGGCGGTGAGAGCTAGCCATTCTGTCCAGTCTTCTTGTCGATAGTCTACAAAGATTTGGAGGTACTTGATTATCTCTTGATTAGCCCGTTCTGTTTGGCCGTCGGTCTGAGGGTGGAACGCCGTGGAGGCGTTTGGGGTGATGTCCAGCATTTTATACAAGTCCTTCATGAACTTGGAGACGAAGTTGGGGCCTCTGTCTGAGATGACATGAGTAGGCATTCCATGCTTGGCATATACCTGATCTCTCAGTATTCTCGCCCATCCTTCTGACGAGAGCTCTACATTGCAGGCTATCGGTACGATTTCCTTTGAAAATCGGTCGACGATTACGAGGAGCGCGTCGTGCCCGTTGGACTCCGGGAGTCCGGTGACCATGTCGATTGAGATGTGGGACCATGGCTCGGTAGGGATTGTGTTTGGGTTGAGTGGAGCGGCCTTCGGTTGCGTGTCGGTTTTGGTTCGTTGACATGTCTCGCATCCTTTGATGTATGCGTCGATGTCCTTGCGCATTTTGGGCCACCAGTACGTCCTTTGGACGAGTTCTAGGGTCTTTGCTACCCCGGGATGTCTGGCAGTGATGTGATCGTGGCTTATCGCGATTATCCTGCCTCTGAGGTCGGCGCTTTTTGGGACATAAATGTGCCCATCGTACATCAGGATATTGGTGTCTCCCCACTTGGGGCCGTCCTCGTAGACCCCTCGGTCATGGATGAACGAGTCATAGACGCTCGCGTCTATGTTTTCCTTTTCTTTGAGTAACTCGAGGATTTGAGGGCGGAGTTCTCCATGAGTGGGCATTATCATCGCTCGGAAATGTTCTGGGTTGAGTACCACCACTTCGTCGTTGTCATTTTGTCCCTGGTCGTGGTCTTCTCGGCGGGACAGTAGGTCAGCCTTCTTGTTGAGGGTGCCGGGTTTATGATGAAGCGTGAAATGATATTCCGCCAATTCAGTGACCCATCGTGCTTGTCGGCGATTGAGTTTTTGTGGTTTCCTGAAATACTGGAGGTTTTGATGATCCGTCCAGATTTCTACGTCGTCCTTGGCCCCCATGAGGTAGTGTCTCCATTCAGCGAGGGCGAGCATTATCGCGAGGAGTTCTTTGTTGTAGATCTCGTAGTTACGCTCGGTTTCGGTGAGGGCTTTTGACATGAATGCTACTGGCCTCCACTTCCCATTCTGCTCTTGGCTGAGTACTGCACCGATTGCGCCTTCGCTGGCGTCTGCTTCTACTCTGAATCTTCCTTCCTGGGTTGGGATGGTGAGTAATACATCCTCTGCCATTTGTTTCTTGATTTGCTGGAAGGCCTGGTTTTGGGCGGCTCCCCATGTCCAAGGGGCATTTCCGCAGAGCTGTGTTAGCAGCCGTACGATCTTGGAGTATCCTTCTATGAACTTGCGGTAGAAATTGGTGAATCCTAAGAAGGACTGTAGTGCCTTCTTCTTGGTCGGGGTTGGCCATTCTGTGATTCCCTTGACTTTTACTGGATCCATTCGTACCGTTCCTTCACTGATGATTACGCCGAGGTATTCTGTCTCTAATACCTCGAACTCGCATTTCTCTGCCTTGAGATATAGCTTGTGCTCTCTGAGGCATTGTAGGACCATTTTGACTATTCCTCGATGTTCTGTCAGATCTTTGGTGAAGATCAGGATGTCGTCTAGGTATATTGTGACCTTCCCCATTTCGATGAGATCCTTAAAGATGTCATTCATCATCCACTGAAATGTGGCGGGCGAGTTCGTGAGGCCGAAGAACATGACAGTGGGTTCGAAGAGGCCACAGTTGGTGCGGAATGCAGCCTTTTCCTCGTCTCCTTCTTTGATCCGTACATTGTTGTAGCCCCATCGTACGTCGAGCTTGGTGAAGTATTTGGCTCCCTGGAGACGGTCAATTAACTCGGTGATGAGTGGAAGGGGATATCGGTTCTTGATCGTCATTTCGTTGAGTTTCCGGTAATCCTGTACGGGGCGAAGCGTGCCGTCCTTCTTTTTGACGAAGAAGAAGGGGGATGCAAATGGGGATTTCGAAGGACGAATCCGTCCGGATTCAAGGTTTTCGTCTAGGAACTTGTCGAGCTGTTCCTGTTCGTTCCGATTCAGGGGATAGACCTTGCAGTCGAGTGTGGACGTGGCATTGGGAGTTAATTCGATCGCACGGTCCCATGTTTTTCATTCAGGGAGTTCGTCAAAGTTCTCCTTTGAGAACAGGTCGCGGATTGAGCGGTATTGTTCGGGGACGAGTTCTTCGAACGTTTTCTTGGGTTTCCCTTCGTTGGCTTTCGCGGCTAGGTTGTTTGCATGATGGACTGCGCGGATCAAGATCTCTTCTTGCATATTTACTGCAAGGATGCTTTCTCCCTCTTCCAGCTCCTCATCCCAGGCATCGCCCGGGTCCGAGTCGGGGAGGGGTAGGCAATTCTTTTGACAGTGGCATCTCCCAAATATTAGGGTTCCAGTCTTCCAGTTGACCACTGGGTTGTGGCGTTTCAGCCAGTCATGTCCTAGGTAGACCTCTTTTGTGCCGAGGTCGGTGACGGCGAGGTCGATACGTTCCATGTGTCCCCCGATGCTTAGGCGGAGTTCTACAAATTTGGTAATGTCTCCAGCCTTGTTTCGGGTTCCGTCGGCGTTATAGACTGGGATTGGGACCGCGGCCTTTCTGGTGTCTAGACCCTGTTGTCAGACTAGTTTCTGGTCGATTGAGCTGCCCATGCATCCGCTGTCTATTAGCGCTTTGACGGGGAAGGCGGGTGCACCCGAACAAGGTTCTAGTTTGGCACTGACCGTTAGGTCCTTGCTGCGCTTTGTGGTGGTGGCCCTAATGTAGCGGATCGGCTTTTGAAGCTCATAAAGTCGTTCCTTGGCCCTTTCTCCACCTCTTCGGAGTTCTCCAAGTAGTTCCTCGGTGTGTTCGGCCTCTCTTCCTTTTTGAATCCAGAGTGCGAGGATGGCGCTCGCCTGACTAGGCATGCGTGCTTCTTGGATCGCTCTCAGGGTCCACGCAGCGGAGAAAGGTCGGTACCATGCGTTGTCGGGGATTGATTGCGTCTGTGGCTCTGAGTCCTTGGCCATCGGGATTACGGGTGAGACTCGGTTTTTAACTGCTTCTTTCGCGAGCCATTGTTGGTATGACATGTCATCCTCTTCGTCGGGTATTTCGATGATGGTGGTGCGCGGCGGTCGGGGCGTCTCTCGCCCTGTTCGGCCCGGTTGGTCCTTGTGGGCGTTTGAGTTCCTGGGAGCGTCCTCCTCGTCCTTCTGCCGCTCTTCACTGACTATACAGGCAGGGAATGTTGTGCTCCCATTTACATCACAAGTCGAGGGCGCGGCGCACGCAGGCGCTGTCTGAGAGAGGGGTCATGGACGTCGCATACTTGTCGCATGAACCGTACCCCTGGCGTGTCCCAAGGGTGATGCAGGGTGAGGGCTAGTTCCCCTCGTGGTGGCGGTAATGGCGGTGCCTCGGGCGTCAGCTTGTCGGTCCTGGGCGCTTACTCGTGTTCTTGAACTCGCGCGCTTGTGGCTTGAGCCGGGCGCCTTTCGGATAGATCCGGTGGCCACCTTAGCAAGCGGACTTGAGGGACTCTCTGTCCCTTGTTCGGCCCTCTTGATCCTTGTAGGCGATTGAGAGGGCATCTCCTCGTTGTTGGAGAGGAGAGCATATCGGTTCGATTCTTTTCTTACTGGGTCCTGGGTGGAAGGTGCTAAAGATGTGGGTATATTCGAATGCGCGTATATATTTGTATCTACAGAAGTACCAGAAGTCCGACCACCAGGGAGCGAGTGCATACCAGTATGAAGTCCTTGGGCCAGTCGAGTGGAATCGATCACTCGCTGGCCTCGCCTTTTACCTCCTCAATGCCCGAGGTCGTTTTCTCCTCGGGTTCCTTCTCCAATTCCTGCAACATTGTGCATAGTTCGGCTTTTGTGAACCTTCCGCAAGCGTCCTGTCTTCTTGGCTTCTTCGGCTTCGGGCATTCCCTGGATAGGTGCCCCTTTTCTCCGCAGTTGAAGCATCGGCCTTCTTTCTTGAGCCGGTCTATCTCCATTGGTTGTCCCCATCCTCCGTACACCGTTCCTGTGCTAGTCTTCTTGTCACCGCTGGGGACGGTCTGCGATTGTGAACTTGTCGCGCCAGTGGGTTTGTTCTGCCCACCGGTGGGGTGGTTCTGTGGTCGACCGTCTCGTCATTGACTATTGTTCCCGTATTGTAGACCGATGGTCTGATCGAAGATTCGCTTCCTGGTGCGATTTTCGTACATCTTGGTTACTCGGGCCTTCCATTGCTGATAGTCTTGTGGCGTATTCTCGCCATCGGCGATTGCGTGGGAGTAGGATTCGGGGATCCCGATCTGAACTGCTTTGCAGAGGAGTCCTCGGTCACTTTCGTCCGAGAGTCGTCCGGCAAGCTTCGCCTCTTGTTCTAGCTTCTGGAAGTATTCTTTGGCCGTTCCGCCGGCCATCTGGAGTTCGAACATCCTCTTTTCGTGGACCTGCTCAATGGTGTGGTCCTTAAATCGAGCGGTGATCATTTCTACGAACTCAGTCCAGGAGGGATATCGGAAATGGAGGGCTACTCCGTCCCAGAGTTCCGGTCTCTTGTGGGTCCACCAGTCTTTGGCGGTTCCTTCGAAGTAGGATGCCACGAAGGTGATTCTCTGGGATTCCTCCTGGAAGAATGGTCCAAAGGTTTCGAAGTAGGTGATGTTGTCACCGATGAATCTGAGGATGTCGTGGTGATGCCCATAGAAGGGCTTTGGTGTCGTGATCAGGGTTGGCTTCACCCCAAAGTAGAGGGCGTTAGGTAGTCCGAGCCCTACCGGTGGGTCGTGTGGCGCATATGGCCAGTCTGGGTGTCTCGGGATCGAGTAGCGGTCGTCCCTATCGTGGATGTGCCGTTGTGGGTTGGGTGCTGGTGGGGCTGCAGGGGGTGCGGCTGGGGGTGGTGCCGGTGCATTGTTGGGGACTCCCGGTCTTCCTCTTTGATCCGGTAGTCGGTGTAGGCAGTGTAGGTCCGCATATTCGTTGGCTTCTGCCAGGGCCGCAGTGTATTCATTTCTGGCCCGTAGGGCTGTTTCGCGCCGTCGTGCCATCTCGTGGTTGATTGCTAGTATCCTGTCTAGCTGATCGGGTTCATTGATGGGTTGGCCTGGGCCTGCCGGTGGGTTCGCCGGTGGGTTCTGTGGCGGTGGCGCGGGTGCATCCATTGCTTCGTCTCCTGCGGCGCCGAATAGTCGGCTCGTGGTGGGATAGGGGTAGTACCCTGGATTTCTTGTTCGGGCCGGCGGGGAATCCGGCATTCTGGTTGGCCATTGGGGCTTGGGGTGGTAGGCGGTGACGGCGTCGTATTTCGTATCAGGTATATATGTGCTAAAATTTCTTAGATTAATGGGGACCCCGACGCTCGTGGCGGCGCTGTTCGTCCTCCCATACCCTCCGAATATACTTGTTATCTCTTCTTCCGGGGCGGTGTTCCAGTTCCCAAAGTCTGCGGGTGAACTCCTCGTCTCGCCTCTCACTTCTCTCTCTCGTACTTCTTCTACTAATGATGGGGCCCAATTCGGGCAGGTGAAGGGTCCTGGCGGCATTGGCCCGAAGGAAAAGTCTGAGCTCTTCGCCGCTTGTTCCTGGGGGTAGGTGTGCGTGGGCGATGGCAAAGGCCATTGGTCCGTGGTCGAGGGGTACATGAGCTCAGGCCTCCACATCCTCTCTTCGGAGGGTCCAGGCCTCGATTCTGATTGGGCCGAGTAGGTCTCGGTCGACTGGGCCAAGCTCTGGCCATAGGCGGTCGGTGCTCCAGTGGTCGAAGAGCTCCCTGTCGATGAGTTGGAGCCACTCGGGCTCATAGTCGTCCTGGATGGGGACCAGCCGAGCGGGCTCAGGCGTTCGGACTCTGATTGTCTCGGGGTGTCCCACTCCTGATCGTGGACGGGAGGAGAAGACGTCGGGCTCTGAGGAATCGGAGTCGGAGTCCTCGGGCCAGTTTCCCGGCCCCTCGATCGTTCGTGGGGGAATTTGTATCCCTCTACTAGGGGCGGGTCGTTCCACCCTCGTGGGGTGGGCTGGGGTGTAGACTGGGGGTGGGGTCAGGCTACGGAACCGAGTCCGAAGCTCCCTCCCGTATTCTTCTGCCGCGGAGGACCTCCTTGGCTCTGGCTCATCCATGGGGGCATCCTGGCGCCCTGGGGGGTGTATACCTGCTGCCCTCTCATGAAGGGGGAATTCGTCCGAGGAAGCGTCACCACGGGGGGTGCTGCGCCTCCTGGCATGCTGGGTCGTCGAGTGATGGGGCTCGGTCTCGGGGTAGGCCCCCGGCGGGGCCCTTGTGGTGGCGGGGGTATGGTCTGCTGTTCCCTGGTAGTGGAAGGGGACGGGAATCCTCCTGGCGGGCCTTGGCTCGCCTCTGACGAGGATTCCGTGTTTGTGGAGGTATTCATGGATGTTGTCGTACTGATCGTAGACTGTGAGGGCGGTGAAGAGTACGATGAGGAACGCAGCCAGGAGGGCTACGCCTAGTTCGATGGTTTGTTTTCCGGTTAAGTCTGGGGTCATTGGTTGGTTCGTCGTGGCTAGCACTGAGGAACTGTAGGGAAGCTTCGAGCTAACTGTTAGACCCGAATCTCACGTGATCCAAACAAGCGTAAACTCTGAGTCATATACCGGTAGACACTGATGACCAGAGTGAAGCTGTAGCGATGGACTCGTTAAGGCTCGGCACTTTGTGCTAGTCGTTGAGAGAGTAAGATTGGTATAGATAAACTATAGCTCGAAGCTGAGGTATTACAGCGAGAGTCATGCTACTTATATACTAAAGTACGTGTGCTATTAATAAGTCCATCGGTAAGCGACAACGAGGTATCCATGAGGGTATGACAAGGAAGTCGAGTGGTAACGTTGCGAAGGAAGCGAGCCGTAGTGAGCGGACGGTAGTCGTCGGTTATTGTTGTGGAGTTGGTGCGGTGAAATGTCTGATATGGATTAGATCATGATGATTAGATAGCGAGGATAAGCGCTTGGGCGCTTATTCGAGGAAAAGTTGGAAAAAAGTGAATTAATCATAACACACAAGCTGTACCATCTCCCATTCATACTGCTACCAGATGATGCCAGTGATCCAGATACTCTCTACTGCCCCAACACCCACTTTGACCTATACCCCTGCTCACCTCCAAGGCCACCAGCACACGAGCAATGCATGTACACCGAAGAAGCTCTCCTCCTCGAGAAGACATCTGGTCTCTACCTTGCCTCCCTTGTCCACATTGTTCCCCTCCCATCCTTGACACAGCTGCCATCCATGATAACCCTGCACAAAAAACTGTGCAGGGGCTCCCGTAAAGAATGCATTACACACATCTGGACCACCACACTCAACTCCCAATCCGTCATCGCCAAAATCTTCGATCCCCTATACTTCATCGACCCCTACGAAGGCACTGACCCCTTTCCCCTCCGAGATCTCTCGGTATCCCATGAAGCCGAAGCTTACCGCCGGCTTGCTCCTCTCCAAGGTACCCAAGTGCCACGGTGCTGCGGGCTCTTTCTCTCGCCGCTACCCTCGCAGGGAAGCCGCACCATGTATGTCCTCCTCCTTGAGCATGTCGCAGGCCAGGACGTGTGCTACCTCGTTCCCACCTCCGTATCCCCCTTCCTCTGTCTTGCTCATCGCATGGCCATCGTCAATGCAGCCATCAACGTCTTTTACAACATCCTCATGTGCGGTGTCAAGCAGCGTGACATGGCTCCCCGCAATCACATCATACGTCCTCCTAAACCCAGTGGCACTCTTTTCTGCAACAAGGAAAACTGTCCTGTGCACTGTTCAGTCGACCCAGATAATGTCGAGAGTGTCATGATAGACTTTGAAGGATCGGAGCTTTGGGATCCGGATCATGAGTTTTACGACGAGAAGACGAGGGAGAGGGAGATGCATGCCTTGAGGGTGGACTATATGGAGGACTGGTGGTATGGAAAGTACAGGGTTTAAATCATGTTCGCTGTATGCACTGTGAGTAACATATAATGCTGAGGGCAGGCATCAAAATAATCTTATCCCCAGTGTAGATTCTTACCGCTGGTCCACCTTTGACCACATTTGGACGCCGTGACTCCCTAAGCCTCCATCAAGTGACCACTGTTGTTGACACGATGAAATTTTGCACCCTAACATACACCAGCCAACAGCCGTCATGGAAGATCTGAGCCCCCTAAGCTCACGGCTACTGTTCTGGCATATCATTTGCAGCCTACGTGTACAGAGCAGTCATGGAAGCGAGCTGTTGTCACCAGCTCTTGTAAACACCATCATGCAAGGTTCTGGGCCGTGACCCTGGCATGCAATCGAACGTGCTTCTTTCCATCGTCATCAGTTCTGTGTTTGTTCAATAGCCCATTCCACTTCCAGGGACCCTGTAATCAGTGATTTCTCCCTAGGATTACTCGAGACATACACCATAATCAGCATGCAACCTTACCTTCCTAAATCTAACCTTTGTGTACAGGGTTCATACTATGCTAAGCAATACATGTAGAAGGACCATAGAAACGAACCATATGCAGAATCATGCCGTTCCAAAACTCGAGTGCACATATCACCCCGTATGACACGTCAAATATGGATTATTTAAATTGTATCATTATTGAAACAAAAATGACATCTGCTTCTCGAAAATGCAGTCCGACGAAGGAAGAAATTCGTGATCATGATGACGAGAGCAACAACGGCGATAGCTTAGACAATACAAGTCATCGTGAAGCAGATGCCAATGACATTCAGAATAGTCTTATCGTGCTAAGCTCGTCTGCATGAATCTCTCGATTTTATATCCTACGCATCTCTTGGTGAACGTATGGGAGAGGACAGCCAGAGGGACCCCATTATAAAATACATCGCGTATTGACAAAGAAGCTGACTCTTCATCTCACTTCATGTATCAATGCTTTGCAAGGTGCACAAGTCGAGATCCATAAAGCACACACGACCAGATTCCATGCCAGACTATAGATGTCGTTCATACGACATATACTCATCCCTTATCTCGTTCAAAAGTATTCTGGTCCTATATGACAAACAGCGCTTAGTGGGTAATATTTCAACACACAACAATTTAGCCATCTCATCTGCATTTCAGTTGATGCGCATCTCGTACGTCAGCCTCACGTTCCAAGACCCCTCGCGTCCCTCATCGCAGAGACACCCACAACAATAGCCTGGCACTGCAAATCCTACGATCAAGATGACATATACGTCTCACACGGCATGCCAAAACATCTTCCAGGACCTCGAGTGGTGGCAACAGATCTGACGGTTAAAAATATATTTATCTCGTGATGTCTGTACTGAACAACGGAGGTCTGTCGCTCCCATCCTACAATTGTCGGGTGCCCACTCCCCGATCATTCACTATATGAATACTCATCTCACCAACTCGCTATACTTCACCAATGCACTTTCCCATTCGATCACAAGTAATCCCAGAGGCAGATCTGCAAAGACCACAAGTTGGTAAGAACAATGCCAGGGGGTTCCTAACAATCATGTTCAGGGCTCGCTATACCAGAATGGCTGGAACCCCACCAAGATTTACAACAAAGTTACCACCAAGAGTGATTGAATCTCTCTTGGTTCGTCCTTGGAAGACACAATGACAGCGTTATCTGCCTCTTGAGTCTCGACAGGGGACTGGCTGCAGCTTTGTATATCTGTCTGGGTCCGTCTATTCTATGTTGCCGGATTCTCTCAGAGGAAATCTTCAGTAGACGGCTTATTATAGGTCATTCATTAAATATCTAGTTTGCACCTCCCATTCAACCCATCATTTCATTTCAATCAATCTAAAGCATCGTTCAGTAGTTCCAGAGAAAAGGAAAACCTCACCCCATCCACCTGTCCAGACAAGCGACATGTGGATGTAATAGTATGTCAGGTCAACTCTATTCAGGCACCACAACGTGAAGTGCTCCTGTGCACTTATGATGAACCTCCAACCATGAAAGGATGCCCTGGGCCTACTCCATGATTGCATGCTGCACTAGTATGATACACGGGACGGCGCGATGCGAGGCACATGAACAAGGGACCCAAAAGCAAAGTCTTGACGATTCAATGAAGGTATCAATCCAGAATGAATATGTTTACTGAGGGCAAGTGGTTAGTTCAAATCAAAGGGAAACATGTAGGCACCATCCGGTTGAGTGTGATGCATGGAGAGGAATGGAGTGTCGCTGGAGCCCTGAAAGTGCAAGCAGGAACAGTGATACACAGCTCAACATGCCAGTGTGGTGAGTGTTTATTCGTCATGAACCGGCTGCATATAAATAAACGCTGTTCAGATTCGTCTCTGATGACTCAGATGGAAGGCTCTCCTCTTCCTCTTCCTCAGACATTGATGGATACCAAGATTAAGACAAGCCTGTAGGTACAGGGAAAGGATTCAATCAGCCGCTCCTTTTAGTTTGAATGGGGCTCATGAAATCGGAGTTCTACCTGCTGTATTCCACACGACACTTGACAATGATTTCTGTGGTGGCAAAGGATGGGTCTCGTTCAGATCCATTTGATCTGTCTGTGGGATCTGGGGAATAGACCAAAGCAACATTCACAACAAATCTTGTTGGAACTATTTGCTTTTAATATCTGTGAAGCATCTGTCAGTAAAGAATGCAAGACATTGAATCTCTGGTCTATTCAAAGACACTCTAGAGAAATTGAAGGAACTCACAACCAAGGGCTACAAGTGCCACAGCAGGAGGATCATGACTCTCAACGAAGGAATGCAAGCAGCTCTCTTGCAAGTCCATGGAGGTAAGCCTGACCTGTTGTACAATCGACCAAAATAAATGTCATGTCAGCACAACAAGTGTAGCAGATAGGTTGAGGGATGAAATACTGAAGCGACGATATGAGCCTCAAAGTCAGCATTCTGATTCTGTGGTCAGAGTGTGAAACATGATTAGTAGGAGGAACTCGCAATCAATGTGATAACACCTCGATCTAATTAATACAGGTGGTTGGATGTTCAAAATGCGGAAGGAGGCAGTGGAATACCCCGGAACCGAGGATATTATGTGCAAGGCAAAAAGACAGATCAGATCGGGCCACTCCACTTTCTTTTCAGAGTCATCTCTCGTAACATTCACAACCATCTCCGACTTTGGGCTATTACTCAACCTGTCCTTGTCACTATAATCCCCAACACCAACCATCATCAGCCTGTCATATGCCCCTGTATTGAGGACCCCGTGAAATAGGTGGGGAGAAGCGAGGAGTGATTCTGTGGTGTTGATCCTCCCTTGCCATGCATTGACATGCTCGCAAAGTGTCTACACATGTAATTTTGCAATATGTATCAATACATGCATTGTATAATGGCTGGTTACTGAGATAAGAAAAGATACAGATAGAGTGCAGTGCTATATGCATAGAGCGCAGTGTCAAACACACAGAGTGCAGTGATATATGTATGGAGCATGATATAGAGTTGCATGCAGTATGGCCTTGAGTGACAATTGGTAGAGTGCATGCTCTAACTTAGAATGATACTAGTTGAGGTCACACTAAGTATAAGAGCTCAGCACTTGATACTGAATGCACTAGAAGCAGATCAGACACACACTCTAAGGAATTGATGAGAGACAGGCATGATACTATGAGAACTACATTGATCTAAGATGTGCGCTGTGTGTGTATATGAAAATAGACATGGAGCACAGTGATATATGAATAGAGCACAGTGTCAAACCAACAGAGCACAGTGATATCAACATAGTGCATGATATAGCAATGCATGTGTGTGCGCCCAAGTCTTGAGTGATGATTAGTAGAGCACATGCTCTAATTTAGTATGATACTACTTGAGGTCACACTAAATACAAGAGCTCAGCACTTGATACTGAATGCACTAGAAGCAGACTGCATACATGCTCTAAAGCATTAATGAAAGACATACATGCCTGATCCCAAGAGAACAACATGGCACAATGATCTATGACGCACAGGGCCCAGATCATGCAGCACACTGCATGCATGTCCCAAATAAGGCCTAAGTATAGATAACTCTGAGAGAACACAGTTTGGCCAAAGAGTGCAATGCCTAGGCTTACCGCAGGTATCCCTCACCAACCAGAGAAACCTAGAAACTCAACTTTGGAATAGGATACAGCCTATATAATTGGTTGTCACTCCAGGTATCCTCTGAGGAAATGATGAGTGACATGCCAATGCAAAGAGCGCAGTGCGAGTGGAGTCTCAACCATGAGGAAACAGAGTCTGGTCTCGAGATAGACCTCTGACCAAGTGCCCAGCCCCAGGCATGCTATAACAATGCATGCATGTTACAAGGGATAATGTTCCAAAGTTCTAACAGTACTGTATTAGGTTGTACCAACCTGTAGGACATAGAAATGTATAAATACTGTAGTGTAGATATAGTAGAGAAGTTTAGAACCCCTGGTGTAACAGTGCAAAGCTTTTCAGCCATGCACTCTAGCACTTGGAGTAGTTTGTAGTTTTGAGAGAGAATACAACCCATACCTGATACTTATTGCATGAATTGAGTCATGCACTTGGATAAGAAAATAGTGTGGCACTCTGTACAGTGGTTCTGGTTTTGGTTTGACTTGTGCTCTGTGAGAGAACAAGAGTATGGTATCTTGAAGGTCACCCTTTCAAGTTCTTGAGGGCATTCATGTGATGCGAGACATTACAGATGGCAGAGGTTCAAACCCTTTGGCCTGGTTAGTGCTTGCTCTTCTGTGTTATTTCCGCAAGTTGGCAAAGGTTCAAACCCTTTGGCTTGTTGGACAGGGTTTCTTTGGATTGCATAGGTTCAAACCCTGTGAATCTAGGATTGGTTAATGGCTTGAGCAGGTAGGTTCAAACCCTGTGGCTCTTGTGGAAGTTTCGGAGTTTTGTGTCAGTGTAGACACTTCTCCATGTGTTTGTGAAGATTTCAGTTTAGCATGCGAGGTTTTATTAGTGTGTTGAGCTCAGGAGGATTCAGTTTCTGCTTAGAGCACAGTGCTTTAAGTCATGTTTTGGGTGTTATTTGTTTTGTGCTGTGATTGTTAGAGTTGTGTGTGACTTCTAGAGAGTTGTGGATATGTTTAACAATGTTATGTTTTGATATACAACCTTGCCTCGAGGCCCAGCGACAGAAGTCACACCCTCTTGTTCTTGAGAAAAGCCTTTGGACTTAGAGAAGTCTAGATATTATACAAGCACTATTGCTTTGCATGTATTTTAGACATATTGAGAACTCAGTTGTATTGGTTTGCTACTTTCATCGCATTAGAATCCCCCCACAAACTTGAGTGTGTTTGTGTGTGTAGTGTTGGGTGTGGGTGTGATCAGTGTCTTTGATGCTGTTGCATTTCTAGCTCTGTGCACACAGACATCTCTTCAGTGTGGAAGTGGGACCCAGGCTCAAATGTATACTACAAATGATGTTCTTGACAACAGGTTCCTGCTACCTAAAGTTACCACCTCATCAACAACTAGTGTCTCTGGATGCTTTACAGTGGAAAACAAACCAGGTTAAATATAACACTACCTTTAGAGCCTTCACCTTTCCCTCATGTTGACTAGTATTAGTTCCAATTCATGTGCATATATTCTACCTCTACCAGGGACCAGGCTGGTGATGGTGTGGTGAAGAGACATCTGCATGCACAAAGCCAGAAATGCAACAGCATCGAAGACACTAATCACACCCACACCTAACACTACACAAACAAACACACTCATGTTCGTGGGGGGATTCTAATGTGATGAAAGTAGCAAACCAATATAACTGAGCTCTCAATATCTCTAAGATACAAGTGAAGTCATAGTGCTCATCTCGTATCCAGACTTTACTAAGTCCAAAGGTTTTATCTAAACAAGAGGAGTGACATTCATCGCTTGGCCTCAAGGCAGAGGGCTTTCCAAACACTCCAGACATCAAGAGACATAACCTCAACTCTCTAGCAATCACATGCAACTCAAATAGTCACCAAACAAACCCACTAAACCTCAACACAACACTTAAAACCTGATGCGCTAAACCGTTGACATGCCTGCTAGGCGTTTATGCATGTAATTTCGCGTTTTATAACACACAAGTCAAACCAAAACTGAAACTACTGCAGAAAGTGCCACGCCACTCTCTTATCCAAGCACGCAACTTAATTCACACAATAAGTATCTGATATGGGTTGTATTCTCTCTTGAAGCTACAAACTGCTCCAAGTGCTTGAGCGTGTGGCTGATCTGCTTTGCACTGTTACACCAGGGGTCCTAAACTTGTACACTACTTCTATGCTACTGTATTTATACATTATGCACTCTATAAATTAATACAACTGGTTTTAGTACTATTTCCTGCTCGCAGCTCAATTGTCTGCATCCTGCACATTCCGCCTGAGCATGCCATCTCGTAGCACATTGGTCAGAAGGTCGATTAAGACCCACACTTGTATCATGCACATGGTTGTGACATTGGTTAGCACTGTGCACAGCATGTTACCTGCCACTTGTTATCTTCTCAGAGTTCCCATCTATCAGGATCCCCTCTGTTCATATTCTTCTATTATCTTCCAGTCAGCAAGGTTACTTGCACAATGTCTAGACCTTGTGTTAGGATCATGCCAATAGGAGTAAATGAAAGGAATGCATGCCATGGATTCCACAGAGTGTGTGGGCCTTGGCAATGCTATTAGCAACATCACCTTTGGGTTGAAGCCCAAAGAAGGATTACGGATGGAGTCCACAGGATTATGATCTCTAGGATCAAAGGTTAAGTCCAGTGGTATCAGAGTCCATGGACATAGAGAGGGGTGGACTAAGGCTTGAAGGCCTAAGAGAGTGAGGACAAGAGTATTGAGCTAAACCAAGTTGATATTTGAACTAAGGTATGTACTACTAATTGTACAGCTTATATACTAGGATGGAGTCTGACAGGCCAGGGTCTGGAATAGTGTAGGTATGGCTAGAGTGACATGGTGTGGAATGTTCTGTATCTAGAGGAGTCGAGTATTCTGTGGACTCTGATATAACACCTACTTGCTACCATGACAGGTTCTAGGTGTGATAAATGAAATATGTGAAATTGGTAATTGAAATAGGAATGTGAATATGGAATAGAAACCAGGATTTGGAATCTGATGGATTCCAATGATTGACTTGGAGCCAGTGGAGTTGATGATGGATGAGGTCCATGGAGTCCGTGGCATGATCATTACAATATCCCCCACTTAGTGTTTTTGCCCTCAAGAGTGCAGATCCCAATGGCCAGGAGTGCCGCATGGAATTTGTGAGTGTGATATCACATGATTTTCACCTCTTGACTTGTTACCACCACCATCTCAATGGTAGGTTATACTAGCTTTTCTCTGTCCTTGCTACTGAATACGATGGCTGACACATTCTGAAGGTCAAAAACACCAGAGCCATATGAGGTGCCCTCCACCCCCAACAATATCAATGTGGATGAACTACTGGTGCTCTATGCTGGTAGGGATGAAAGAGAAGAGGCTTATCAGAGTGCTGTGGAGGCACATGAGCTGTGGCTTGCTGAGAGGTTGAAGGCCAAAAAGGCCACTAACAAGAGGGGACTCAAGGGGGGAGCAGAAACTTCAGGAGTTGAAGTTGAAAAAGGAGGCAGAGGCCATGGTGAGGCAGGCAGAGGAAGAAAGGTTAGCAAGGGAGGTGGAGGAGAAAAGAGTCGCTGAGGAGAAAAGGGCGGTGGAAAGGAAAAGGGAGGAGAAGGCAGTGGCTGAAAAGAAAAGGCTGGTGGAGGTGGAGTCCAAGGCCATGCAGACTAGACATCTGCTATGTGAACAGATGGAACTTGCGAGGAGGGCCATGGAGGCCGCAGCTGCTGCTGCACAGGCCAGAGATGGGGATGGTGAGGAGTCTGCAGAGGATGAAAAAGAGACGGTGAGGGAGGAGTTGAAGCAGAAGAGGAAGGAGAAAGGAAAAGTGAAGGCAGCCGGAGCCACAGGCCCTTCCAAGAAGTGGAAGTGGCTGACGAGGTCAGTGGTGGAGAGTGAGAAGGAGCAGACCACAGGGCCATTGGAGAGGCCTACCAAGAAAGCAAAGGGGAAGTCTGTGGAGTATGGAGAATTCCATGGATCTGGTAAGTGGGACTTGGAATTATTGTTTGTTTGCTGATTTTCTTGGTAGATAAATGTGGGCAGTGTCGGGCCGACGGAGCCTGCTGTGTCATGTCAGTGATGATGAGGTCCTGCGAGCGATGCAGGATTTGCAAGGCCAAGTGCCTTTAGACAGACAAGGCAGAGCCAACAGCAATGGAGAAGGTGGTTGACTTGCTGCAGAGTTTGCATGCAAGGTTCAACTTATTGGAAGTGCAGATGGAGACAATCGAAAAGGAGTTGGAGACTGTTGGGGCCCATGTCGACAACTTGGTCAATGATTTTGAAGAAGGGGATGTGATCAAATATCCATGGGATTTTGTGCTGGCAGTGTCTGAGGAGGAGTGGGCAGCTTCAAGGGATGAGCTGTGAGAGTTAAAAGGGGTGAATCTGGAGGCTCTCCGATGGGTAATGCATATGCACCTGGATCAGGATGTTGTGCAGGTTTGGCACATGCATGTAACATCTGTGGAGACATTCAATGGCCAACCTTGAGTACTGGCATGGAAGCAGCAGGGGTGAAGCATTGGAAAGGGCAATGGAGGCCAGTATGAGGTTTAGAGATACTCATGCTGAGTTTTACCATACTGGAGGCCACCAGAAAGAACGGGTGCTGTGGAAGGAGTACCTGAGGGGTAGTGAGGAGTTCCTGGTGGAGGATTCCAAAGGAGAATTGGAGGAGGAGGAGGAGGAGGAGGAAGAGGTCAGGGCAGAGATGCTGCCCAAGTCTGGGGCTGATGGAGTGCCCAAATTAGCAGATTTGGTGAAGATGATTAAGGGAAAGTGAAGAGTAGTGGGTAGTGGAGAGGCCGGCAGTTCCACAGACGCTTAGCTCCTAGCCTCCTTGTGTAAAATTTTTATGGATTTTGTAGATAGATAGCATGTAGACTGCACCCAGAGGGGCATAAATGTAGATATTTTTCTTGATGTCTTTGAACATGGCATGAATAAGTATGAAGTCAAGAAATGTATCTGACGGGGTCTGTTCTGAATTAGGCAATGAATTTGCAATAGTTTTCCAGAATTGAATTTGAAATTGGAAAGAGAAATTCCGACAGGATCCGATGGAACAAGTGATCAAGAAGAAATGGATGAGGTCTTGACTGAGACCTTGCAGATGGTGACCTTGGATAGGGGTCCTGGTTTGTCTGGGTAACAATGATGGAAATCTTCGATGTAGTCTTCTGTGGAAAACTCTGTAGCGGGGATCCAGGCAAATTCTTTGTCAGTACCTTTGTAACCCAACCATTGAACACAGTAGAGGAGTGGACAGCAGAACCCACGGTTGAGCTTGGAATCAAGAATCTGTGCGATCTCGAATTGCTCATCTCTATCAACTTCCAAGGGAGGTGGAGGTGGTTGGGTGCGATTAGGAATAGTATTGATTTCCATGGGTTCCAACTGTGAGACATGGAATACAGGATGGATGGAACGGAGATCTGTGGGAAGTTTGAGCATGAAGGAATGGGATCCTGGCTGAGCAATGATGTCAAACGGTCCAAAGAATTTCTTGGAGAATTTTGCAGTAGGGCAAGTAGTCCTGATGTGCTTGGAGCTAAGGAAAACCTTGTCACCTACTTTGAAATCTGGAGCTGGGGACCATCGTTTGTCTGCTTAGAATTTGTAACGAGACTGAGCATGAGTGATTTTGTCTCTGAGGAATTGGTGAAGATTGTCGAGATTGACAATGAAGTCGTGGGCCCAGGCAGAGGCAATGTCGCATTCAGGGTACACAGTGATGTTAGGATGGTAGCCCTTATTGGCAAAGAATGGAGAAATTCCTGTAGAAGCATTCAGAGCATTATTGTATGTGAATTCAGCAATGGGTAGTAAGGTATCCCAATTGTCTTGTTGATAAGAACAATAAATACAGATGTATTGTTCAAGGATTTGATTGGTGCATTCAGTTTGTCTGTCAGCTTCTGGATGATAGCCAGAAGTGAAGTGGAGCTCCATATTGAGGGATTTGGCTAGGGTGCCAGTGAATTGGGAGACAAATTCGGAGCCACGGTCAGAAGTGATGTGGTTAGGAACACCATGCTTGGAGAAGACATGGGTGATGAAGAGCTGAGCTAGCTCTGAGGAATTGATGGTGTCATGAGTGGGAATGAAAATGGCTTGTTTGCTTGCATGGTCAATAACAACAAGGATGGTGGTGAATCTGTTGGATTCCAGGAGCTGTTCAATGAAGTCCATGGAGATAGAATCCCATGGCCATTCTGGTACAGGCAAGGGTTTGAGTAAGCTGAATGGACGGTGTCTAGGTGTTCTGTTACAACCACAAGTAGTACAGGATTTGACGTAGTGGCGAACAAATTCATGCATCTGTGGCCAGGTGTAATTCCGTCAGACTAATTCAAGAGTCCTGTTTTGACCGAAATGACCTGCCAAGATATGGTCGTGATTGTATATTCGAAGTGACTATTGGTAGAGCGCATGCTCTGGCTTAGGGAGATACAAGATATGGTCATCCTAAGTATGAGAGCCCAGTGTTCAATACTAGCTGCACTAAGATGAAGTGGCGTGCATACTCTAAAAAGATAATTGAATACACATGCGAGGTAAATGAACTACGAGAGACATTGATCTATGACGTGCAAGGCACAGATCGACCTGCAACTAGCGCGTGTCATATAATGAAAGCCCAAGTCCAGATAAAACCAAGATACTACACTTCGGCCAAAGCGCGTGAGGTCTAGGCACCAAGCAAGTCACCTTGCCGACTGGAAGACAATAGAAGAATATGAGTGGAGCAAATCCTGATAGGTGGGAGCTCCGAGGAGATAACATGTGGTGGGTTATGTGCTGCATGCACTGCTAACCGACGTCGCAACCATGCATGCGATATGAGTCTGGGTCTTAATTGACCTTCTGACCAACATGCTACAAGATGGCATGCTCAATGGGACGCAGACAATTGAGATCCAAGCAGGAAATAGTACTAAAACTGGTTGTATTAATTTGTAGAGCACATAATGTATAAATACAGTAGTATAGAAGTAGAGTGTAAGTTTCAGACCCCCGGTGTAACAGTGCAAAGCAGATTAGCTACATGCTCGAGCACTTGGAGCAGTTTGTAGCTTCTAGAGAGAGAATACAACCCATATCAGATACATATTGTGTGATTTAAGTTGCGCGCTTGGATAAGCCAGTGGCGTGGCACTTTGTGCAGTAGTTTTGGTTTTGGTTTGACTTGTGCTCTGTGAAAGAACGAGAGTACAGTGTCTTGAAGGTCACCATTTGGAGTTCTCGAGGGCATTCATGTGATGCAAGGCATTACAGGCAGCAGAGGTTCAAACCCTTTGGTCTGATTAGTGTTCGCTCTTCTGTGTTATTTCCGCAGGTTGGCAAAGGTTCAAACCCTTTGGCTTGTCGGACGGGGTTTCTCTGGAGCACATAGGTTCAAACCCTGTGGCTCTTGTGGAAGTTCTGGGAGTTTGGTGTCAGTGTAGACGCTTCTCCACGTGGTTGTGAAGGTTACAGTTTAGCGTGCGGGGTTTTAAAGTGTTGTGTTGAAGATTAGCAGTTTTTTTTGGTGACTATTTGAGTTGTGCACAATTACTAGAGAGTTGTGGTTACATCTATCAGCATTTAGAGTGTTCGGAAAGCCCTTTGCCTTGAGGCCAAGTGACAAACATTGCGCCTCTTGTTTAGAGATAACCTTTGGACTTAGTAAAGTCTAGATACGAGACAAGTGCTATCGCTTTACATGTATCTTAGAGATATCGAGAATATAGTTGTCTTAGTGTGCTACTTTCATCGCATTAGAATCCCCCCACGAACTAAAGAGTGTGTTTGTGTGTGTAGTGTTAGGTGTGGGTGTGATCAGTGTCTTCGACGCTGTTGCATTTCTAGCTTTGTGCATGCAGATGGCCCTTCAACGTATATGCGATTGTCAAGGCAGAGTATTCCTGACTCATCTACAGACCACCAGGAAGGATTGGAAGGGGAAGAAGCGAGGCGGAAGCCTTCAGTTGCCATGGAATCCGCGGGTTGTGTGAGCTTGATATCAGAATGCAATTGGTCTACATCCATGATTGCACTAGCGTGGAGTATGGAACCTTCAAGAAAAGTAGTGTGGAGAGAAGCAGAGAGTTGCTCTTGAGTAAATATAGGACAGAAATTGTGAGGATTGACTTGAGCATATTGACTATCCCCCTCTTTAGGGTAGACATCCCATCGTCTAGTGAGTGCATCCAGTTTCCCGCCTAATTTTCCTGGACGGAATCGGATAACAAGGTTGAACTGGGAAAGGAATTCAGACCAACAGACTTGTCAGCATGTAAGGACCTTGGTAGTAGAGAAGTACTCAAGGTTCTTGTGATCAGTAATGATGTCGATGGATTCCATGGAGCCTTTGAGGTAATGGCACCAGTATTTAAAGGCTTCAAAGATGGCGAGAAGCTATTTATCATGGGTATCATAGTTGAGTTCGGCTCCGTGGAGACTGCAGGACAAGAAGGATATAGGGTGAATTTCCCCATCATCAAGGTAGATGGAGAGGATAGCGGCAATAGCATAGTTGGAGGCATCAGTTTCCATGACAAGTTGACGGTCGGAAATCCAATGGGTAAGGATAGGAGCGTGAGTGAAAGCCTGTTTCAACTCGTTGAATGCAGCTAAGCATTTGTCATCGAATTTCCATGGAATACCTTTGCATGTAAGATGTGTTAGTGGTAGAACGATCTCACTGTATTTGTAGATGAAACGGTGGTAGAAATTGGCAAAACCAAGAAATGATTGGATATCTTTGACCTTCCATGGGATCAGCCAGTCAACAATGGCTTTGACTTTGTCTTCAGCGATTTGTAAGCCTTCAGGAGAGAGGATGTAGCCTAGATATTCCATGGAATCCCGATTGAATTCGCATTTAGAACCTTTGCAGTAGAGCCCATTGGCTCGAAGTCTGCATAGGACTTCATGTACATTCTTTCGGTGTTCCACAGGAATTGTCGGAGTAGATGAGGATATCATCGAGGTACATGACAACAGAGACATTGAGCATATCTGTGAAAATGTCGTTGACAAACCGTTGGAAAGCTGCTGGAGCATTGGTGAGACCAAATGGCATGACGTGCCATTCGAAAGACCCATAGCAGGTACGGAATGCAGTTTTCCATTCATCTCCGTCGGCAATACAGACTAGATGGTAGGCGTGGCGGAGGTTGAGTTTGGTATATATGTGCACAGAACGTGTGGAGTCAAGAAGATCGGATATGAGGGGAAGTGGATAGTGGTCCTTTTTTGTGATTTTGTTAAGGCTGCAGAAGTCGACACAGAGCCTGAGTTCACCAGTTTTCTTCTTGATGAAGAGTACTGGAGCTCCGTGGGGAGAGCATGTGGGAGAGATGAAACCATTATGGACGTTATCATCGATAAACTCATGTAAGGCTTTGAGTTTGGATTCGGAGAGGGAATAGATAGGACCAAGCAGAGGTGGGGTGCCTTCCTCAAGGTTGATCTTCAGATTGTAAGGACGATGCTCGGGGAGTTTTTCTGAGAGAGAGTCACTGAACACATTGGCGAAGTCATGATACTCCGGTGGGACATCAGATAAATCTGGCAGAGCCACGGAGGCAGCCTGGCTACTGACACTTGGCATAGAAGGTTGGAGTGTGAACTGTTGTGCACCCTCCTCTGCACAAGCTCGTATGAAAGCAGCCGTGGAAATGATGGATATTTTGGGGGCAACCGAAGTGGAAAATGATGGGATGGATGGGTATGAGTAGATAGGCTCATACGCTGGCAGAGTCCATCGGGATCTCGGAGGTGGTTTGGATGGGATAGGACCTGAAGGGTCCTTGCGAGCTTGCACTGTTGCATCAGAGGCCGTGGAAACATCTGGAATAGATGCACCAAATAGCTTTGAATGGAAAGTGATACTGTGCTTTGCCCAGTCAATCAATGGATTGTAGCAGGAGAGCCGGTTGTATCCCAGGACAAGGTTACAAGATGAATCAAGACATGTGACATAGAAGTCAATAGGAATGATATCTCCCAATGGGAATCGTATGGAGAGAGTAATGGATTGTGAAATGTGAGATGTGGCGGAGCCATCGAGAAGCCAAAGTTGAACAGGAGGGATGGACTTGGTAGGAATATTGTGATCGTTAATGTACTTCAAGTCGATGAAGCAATGGCTGGAACCAGAGTCGACTAGAGCAAGAAAATGTAGGATTGTGGAGATAGGAGATCCATCGGACTCTGATCCAGAGCCAACTTCACTGGATAGGGATATGGTAAGGGAATGGTTGGAAAGAGTGGCAGCATTGAGGGTTACAATCTCTGAGGTGCAATGACAGTCAATGCAACCCTATCCTTGCACAGAGGAAACAGGGTTGCTCTCTATTTTTCCGACTCCAAAAGAGCTGAATTGACAGAGTAGGGTCAGAGACCTCAGCTGCATGGCCATGCACGGAAGCCACAGCTTTTTGCTTGTTGCAGTCTTCAGTCTTGTGCTTGTTGCCACAGAACATGCAGAGGTCATTTTTATGGTGGCGTTCCTTTTCCTCGGGTGTGAGCTTACCGTCCTTGCCTAGCTTGTCAGCATAGGGCTTCTTGGAGGCACCCGTGGAGCCAGAGGAGTAGGTGGATGAAGAACCCATGGTGGAACCATAGGATTTCAGGGCCACGGAGTTGTAGGAAGAGCTCCAGTTAGAACCCAAACCCTTAGGTTTGGAAGTGGAGGAGGTGGAGGGCTGGTCATGGTTTTCCCTGGAGACCTCAGCTTTCCTAGTCCAGTAGCGAGCGTCAAGCTCTTGGGCAAGGGTATGCATGTCATGGACATTGTTGGGTTTTCTGTGGTGAGCCATGTGATCCTTGATCCACAAGCAAAGTCTGCAGTAAAAAGCATGACAGAGGGAGTTGTCGCTGTAGCCTATGATGGCGGCATGTTGATTGAAGCTGACTATGTACTTTATGATCCTGTCTCTGTCACGCATCCAAAGATTTTTGAGTTCATCTTTGGTGTCTCTGATGGCATCAAACGGACCAAAATTGGTATGGAGCTCTAAAAGGAAAGCAGCGTAGGAATATGCCCAAGCAGGAGGATTGGCTTGGTTGGGATGGAGGATATCCAGTTTGAACCAGTCAAGGGCAACACTGAAGAGGAAGGAAATGGCATAGTTGACCTTGGCGGTGTCCATGGCAAATGTGTTGGGCCTGTCATTAAAGTTCAACTGCAAGGAGATGATGAACACCTTGAGTTTCTGCAGGTCTGCTCCATCAAAGGTGTCCGGTTCCTTGACTTTGGTGTGGACTGCCTGCTGAGGAGGATTGTTGACTTGGCAAGTGAGGCCACGGAGGAGGTTCATGAATTCCATCATGAGGCAGTTCTTGTTGTTGCGATCAGCATTAGGAGGATTAGGAGGGTTACCGCCTGGTCCACTGGGACCCCCAGGACCCCCAGGGCCACCTGGTGGACGACTGGGGCACCACGGATTGCACAGAACATGATTGCTAGGGGAATCAGGCTCACCGTCACTGTCACCATCTTCCTGGACTGGGAAGGTTGGCTGGGTGGGTTGATTGCATGGGGTTTCTGGGATGATGCTTCGATAACTACCCCATCCATTTGAAATAGCAAATTCCACAGAGAACAGGTTGGGAGTGATGTTGACATCAAGCTGTGGAGGATGATTGTGTCTGGGAAGGTTCAAGGGTTGTGTTAGACATTCCTAAAATTTTTGACTCAAGGGTTTGAGTTCAAATATACTGTTAGGATCGTGCCAATAGGAAGAAGTGAGAGGAATGCATGCCATGGATTCCACAGAGAGCATGGGGCTTGGCAAAGCTATTAGCAACATCACCCTTGGGTCAAAGCCCAAAGAAGGATTACAGATGGAGTCCATGGGATTATGATCTCTAGGATCAAAGGTTAAGTCCAATGGTATCGGAGTCCACGGACATAGAGAGAGATGGACTATGGCTTGAAGGCTGAGAGAGTGAGGATGAGAGTATGGGGCTAAACAAAGTTGATAATCAAACTGAGGTATATACTACTAAATATACAGCTTATATACTAAGACAGAGTCCAACAGGTCGGGGTCTGGAATACTGTAGGTATGGCTAGAGTGATGTGATCTGGAATGTTCTGTATCTAGAGGAGTCAAGTATTCTGTGGACTCTGATATAACACCTACTCGCTACCGTGATGGGTTCTAGGTGTGATAAATGAAATATATGAAATTAGTAAATGAAATAGGAATATGAAATATGAGATAGAAACTGGGATTCGGAATCCGATGGATTCTGATGATTGAGTTGGAGCCAGTGGAGTTGGCAATGGATGAGGTCTGTGGAGTCTGCAGCATGATCGTTACACCAAGACAACCCAATTTGGCCAAAGAGCACAGTGCCTAGGCTTACTGTGGGTAACCCCCACCAACCAGAGAAAAATAGAAACTCAAGAATGAATTAGGATACAGCCTATATGACCAGCTGTCACTCCAGGTATCCTCTGAGGAAATAACGAGTGACATGCCAATACATAGAGTGCAGTGCAAGTGGAGTCTAAACCATGAGGAAATAGAGTCTGGTCTTGAGATAGGCCTCTGACCAAGTGTCCAGTCCCAGGCATGCTATAACAACACATGCACATTGCGAGGGACATTGTTCCAAGGTTCTGACAGTAGTGTATTAAGTTGTACCAACTTGTAGGACATAGAAATGTATAAATACGGTAGTGTAGATATAGTAGAGAAGTTTCAAACCCCTGGTGTAATGGTGCAAAGCTTTTCAGCCACGTGCTCTAGCACTTGGAGTAGTTTGTAGCTTTGAGAGAGAATACAACCCATACCTGATACTTATTGCATGAATTGAGTCACACACTTGGATAAGAGAATAGCGCGGCACTCTGTGCAGTGGTTCTGGTTTTGGTTTGACTTACACTCTGTGAGAGAATGAGAGTACAGTAACTTGAAAGTCACCCTTTCAAGTTCTTGAGGGCATTTGTGTGATGTGAGGCATTACAGGCAGCAGAGGTTCAAATCCTTTGGCTTGGTTAGTGGTTGCTCTTGTGTGTTATTTCCGCAAGTTGGCAAAGGTTCAAACCCTTTGGCTTGTTGGACAGGGTTTCTCTGGATTGCATAGATTCAAACCCTGTGGCTCTTGTGGAAGTTTTGGAGTTTTGTGTCAGTGTAGACACTTCTCCACCTGTTTGTGAAGGTTTTGGTTGCCACACAAGGTCTTATTAGTGTGTTGAGTTTAGTAGGTTTTGGTTTCTGCTTAGAGCACAGTGCTTTAAGTCATGTTTAGTGTGTTATTTGTTGTGTGCTGTGATTATTAGAGTGGCGCACGACTTCTAGAGAGTTGTGGAGACATTTAATGAAGTTGTGTTTTGTTATACATCCTTGCCTTGAGGCCCGGTAACAGAAGTCACACTTCTTGTTCTGAGAAAAGCCTTTGGACTCAGAGAAGTCTAGATATTATACAAGAGCTATTGCTACACATGTGTCTTAGAGATATTGAGAATCCAGTTGTTTTGGTTTGCTACTTTCATCGCATTAGAATCCCCCCACGAACTTGAGTGTGTTTGTGTGTGTAGTGTTGGGTGTGTGTGTGATCAGTGTCATTGGCACTGTTGCATTTCTAGCTCTGTGCACTCAGATGCCTCTTCAACAGTTTGAGTTGCAGTTGGGGAGGGAGAAAGAGGATTGGGTTAGGTCATTGATGGTGAAGTAACTGCTCTGAGTGTTGGAGGTGTGAAGACAAAGATTTTATTAGTACTAGGAAAGGTTGGGGAGACAGAGCCACCAAAAGGAATGGAAAATGTCTACAGAGCAAAGGCAAGTAGACATGAACATGTAGAAGATTGTTGGTTTGTGAACTATAGCAGGGCTATATTATCATATTTGTACTTAAGTGACTACAGATGGCTTTGGCATATCACAACAATCTTGCAAGATTGTGAGTACTTATTGAACATATATAAGTGAAGCAAAATTGTTGTGATATTCCAGTGATGCCATCCATATCAGCATGCTTAGTGGAAGAGTTTGAAAGAAATGGGTAGAAAGGGACTGTTACAAAATAAGTTGTATAAATACACATACACTGCATGGAGAATTCAATATTCTTGGGTGAAATATTGAAATATATAACTGTATATTTTTTCAAGAATCTTTGCCAAAATATCAAAACATTATTCTTGATATTATTTCAATAATCCTGTATATGAAAGAAATATTGAAAATTTCCCAAATATTGAAAGATTATTAAGAATATTACTTCAATATTTTTGTGTCATATATGAAATTAATATACAGTTATAAATTTTAATGTTGTAGGCCAGAATATTGAATTCTATAACTGTATATTTTTTCAACAATCTTGGCCCAAATATCAAAATATTACTCTTGATATCATTTCAATAATCCTGTATATGGAAGAAATATTGAAAAATTTCCAAATATTCCAAGATTATTGAGAATATGATTTCAATATTTTTGGGTAGTATATTAATATTACAGTTCTAAATTTCAATATTATAGGCCAGAATATTGAATTCCCCATAGAGTGTGTGTGGTTGTCTACCTAGTGACTATCAGTCCAATAGCAGTAGTGCATTGCATTCAAATCATAATAAAAATATACTCCAGTCTATTACATTAGAGATGAAGTGAAGAAGACTAATGGCAAAAGTTAAGCTAAGATCTGAAGTTAATAATATTCTAATAAGACTGAAAAAGGTGAAGAATGAATCTTTCTACATATATAAGTAAAACTCTAACATATTTCCTCAAACTATCTCAATATAGACAACCTGTCCTGTCTCATCCTCCTGTCCACCAACTTCCTGCCTTTCTTCATGGCTGTCTGCATGGATGACTGAGGACTGCCCTTCTTCCCTTGATAGTGTGCCACCTTCCACATCTGAGTCTATGGTACCTTGACTCTGGTCTTCAGAGCTATATCCAAAGCGAAGGGAGGATGAGATGCTTCCTTCCCAGGACTCATCAGGGCGAGTATGCCCTGCAGCAACTTGGCCAACAATCAGTGTAGGAGCAATTCCCTGTATTAATAGGAACATTCAGAAAGGGATCAGAAGAATAAAGAAATAACACATACCCGTGCAAAAGCTGCTAAGATATCAATATAGGGTCCTCCATAGCTATTACAAGCAGTAAGGACAATATACACCAGTAGAACAACAGAGTAGATAAAGGCAGATTCCACAATGATTTCTATGATACCCCTAAATGTTCTGATACCCATCCCTGCATGACTAACAGTGATTATCCGGTATATGATCAGGAGTGTACACAGGATTGTTGTGGCCATAGTGAATGATATGTATATAGTAGGCCATAGACTAACTGTCTCATAGACTGTCATCCCATGCATATCATTTACAGTATCATTAAGTTGATGATATATTTCAAGAACCTTCATTGCTAGATTTCCTGTCAGTGCTAGGCAAACAGACAATCCTGAATTAAGCATACCTGTTCCTGTGAGAAGACATAGAATGGGTAAGAGAACAACCAGCCAATGTTGACCCCAGACAACCCAGCATCTCCAAATCTAAAAGGTTCATCCTGTTATTATTCAATGAGCAATGACAACTTGACAAACTGTAGATCCCTCTGCAGCAAGTGTGCTGAGCACACCAGAAACACCTCCCACCAACAATGTTGTTTTCAATGGAGATGAGACACTCTCATATGCTAAAAACACTGTCCAAAAATTCCACCCATTGTCTATCAAAGCCCATTGATTAAATGCCCAATCAAATGAAGTTTTCAAAGTATTGAGGACATAAAGGCACAGAATGATTAAGGCCATAGCATGACTTGCTAGCCCTCGGATTGTATGTTTTGCAGAAACTGTGTCACAATATGGGCATTGAGCATATGTGCATATTTAAGAAAAGCATCACATACAAACAGTCCACATTGTGATAGAAATAATGCCAGTGTAGATTCCTGTTGACCATCTTAGTTAGTATGAACTACAAAGATGCATTGTAAATGTTCATACCACTGCAGAATACCTGCAACAACATGGTGTTGAATTGCGTGTCTGTGATTTTGAATATGATCTGTATGTCTGCTTCTGAGAGATCAGGGATATCAGGGAATACTGCCATCTTGTTAAATGAAGGGGATAGAATTTTGAAGAATGTTATGGATGACAGACCTCTTTAATATGAAAACAGGGCACATCTTGAATGGGTGATGCATATTACAAAAGTGCAATGCAACCTCTACTAGTACCAAAGCACTTGAGATAAACACTGAGATTCTGTAGGAGAACATCCATCATCTCAGGAATTAATCCATCCATCTTCACTGAGATTTCTTATCCACCAAGGTAATAGCCACTAACATTGGAGTTCACTGGAGCTAGTATCTCTTTTCTGAAGGAGCCAATTGTGAATCCTAATATCTATGGACACATGTATTCAGAAAATGCATCAAACTAAGATGCATCAGTCACCAGAAAGTGTGAATAGTAGGGACATTATGAACTCAGTCTCTGGAAGATCCTAAAAAGAGAACTATGGTGCTTATACATGAGCACATCAAAGTTCCAGACAAGTAGGTAGCACATGCCCCATCAAACCCATATGCATTCCTCTTGTGTTAAATAGTGCAGATCCTTTGATTGCTCGCAGTGACGGTAGGCAAGGAAACCTCAATACTCTTCTTCTTATACATCAACATGTGATAACTCTACAATACAAGTATGAGTTGACATCTAAACATCTGTCAGAACTGCATAGCAAACAATCACACAGGAAAAACCAACCTTCGAAACATCTCACCTCAGTGTATGCAGCACTCAACTGGGAATAATACTGTTCGGTTTCCATTTTCACCAACTACACGAGACCGATAGTCGTCGTCAAAACCCCAACCATCACCACTACCTCAAAAACCCCCCGTGCACCCCTTGCGCTCCCACTCCAAATACACCTCCCATCAGCCATTATCCATCCACCATCCGCCGTCCTAGCCGCTACCACAACCTCCGCCATCCCACTCGGCGCTATGCCCTCCTCGGTCGACACATACTTCGATGCCACAATAGCCGGTGTGTACGTAGCAGTATACTCCTCATAACACAGCGCCTGGACGGGGTTGGTTCCAGGGAGGGTCGCCATGTTTCCCGTAGCTACCAACACATTCAATTGAAGGGGAGGAGGGAAAGAAGAATACGTACTGATCTCGTCCCCAGTATTGAAAATAAAACACCTTGCGCTTTAGTCGAAAGTGAACGTCCCAGCCGCAACGAAACACAAGGGGTCGCCGTACATATTACAATGGCACCCGTTGACGGAGGACGCTGGACTCCCAGCCGTCAAAGAAGTCACCGTGGTAGCCGTACTCCGTAGATCGACGTTCGAGAACCTACGAGCTTTGTCAGAGTGAGAAAGCATGCAAAGATGCAGATGAGAGGCTCACACAAAAGGCCGTCCGGGTGTCATGGCCTTGGCTCGCTGGTCGTAGAAGCCCTGGGTGCTCCGATACCCCTGAAACGTTCTCGACTACCCGACAAATGAAGGAAGGGGTATTTACCTCCATGAATACCTGAAGAATTGTCACAGATAGTTCGGGTCATCGCACGTCCCATTGACCGGACGCGTCAAAGCAAACGCGACATGGGATTTATGGTCCTCCGAATCAACGTTCTGCGGCGCCGTCTGTCAAGTATTTAGACGTGCCTTTCCGTCCCAATAGGCACGATAGTTCTGCTTGCAGACTAGTTAGATAGAACATCTGCTGTGAAGACAGGAGGTATCGCCCTTGTTAATGGGCAGCTTATACTTGGTCGACACGCCATTAAAGATTAGGCAGGGGAACGTCAGAGCGTGCCATCCGAAGCTCGACGCGTTCAACGTACGAAGGCTTGGGTATCGTACACATACCATCAGAAGGAGGGTCCTAGAAAGGACATGGTACAAACCAGAGATCATCCTAACCTGTTGTTGCGTCAACACTCGGCATAGCAAGGAGAGAGGCAGGACTAACGTGTTTAAAAATGGGGCCATCCACGAAGAATTGTGGCTGAATAGGTAATCTGCACGCGTCTCAGCAGGCGACCCTTCGTGAGCTGAAATCAAGTACATCTGAAGGAAGCATAAACAGAGCGTGTTTATATCATCAAAGGATACATACATCACAGCCTTCCCATTGATGGTGACAAATGTTCTATCGTTGTTCCTATATGCAAATTATCTGAGTGTATTCGGGCATGATGAGAGCGTGGGGTTTGACTACAGTAAAGATGCTAGGTGTCGAATTAGGAGAAACTCAGAGAACAGGTATCGACGTACATTCACTCCCCTGGAGATCGACTGTCGACAGATTTTGACTAAAACTGCTCCTTCCCAGGTCTACGCGCCTTCAGCAATGCCCCGAACGTCGAACAAGGGATGGAGGTTCCCACCGAAATTAACTGCAGTGATAGAATGAGCACGCGGCGCGTCCAAAAAGTCATATCGAAACGGACTTGCAGCCATTAAAGCAGTATGACCAGACATTCGGGATCCACCGACAGAGGGAAGGAAAAACGAGTGACAAAGGAGTTCTAGCCATGGCCAATAGAAGGTATGACATCGTTACCGCCTAGCAGCGCATAGCGACCTCGCAGGATGAACAATCCCTGCAAATAAGTGTTGTGCCTTAGAATGGCAGTGAATTCCCACGTATACCCACCTATCGTAAGCCGCGAAGATGGCCGCGGGACGTCTCTCTTTCTCCGCATTTGTCCTTCTCAGCGTCGTCTCTGCTTTCTCTATCAACGCTGAAGCTCCTGCAGTTCGTCCTCGTTCCCTGAAACTGGAATCACGGTTGGACCAACCAGCACTGCCAAGCCGTCCTGTGGGACCAACAATTCAGAGCATGACCTTGCATGGAAGAAACAAACATTCCTCCTTTCCCATCTCACTTTGTTGCGAAGACAACCAGCGTCAGATTCGGATGATCTCTCCCATACAATTCTTGGCACCTCGGACCGCGTGACTCGATGCAAAGGGTCGCCTCCAATCATCCGACTTGGTCGTCCTCTCGCGCAACATACCTATGCATCTGCTACCAGCGCATACGTCAGTAAGAGCCCCCCTCTCCATATCCGTCCGCTCAGTTGTATTTTCCCATTCTAGATGATTTCGGATGCCGAACGGATGCACGAGCTGTACCACCTCCCATCCATCCCACTACCAGACGCTGTCAGTGATCCCGACACCCTCTACTGCCCCAATGGCCACTTCAAATTGTACCCCTGCCTCCCTCCACGACCACCCACACACGATCAATGCATGTACACCGAAGAATCTCTCCTCCTCGAGAAGACATCCGGTCTTTACCTTGCCTCCCTCTCCCACATCGTTCCCCTCCCATCCTCGACTGAGCCGCCGTCCACGCTAACCCTCCACGAAAAACTGTGCGGGGGCTTCCGTGAAGAACGCGTCACGCACGTCTGGACCGCCACCGTCGACTCCGAACCAGTCATCGCTAAAATCTTCGATCCCGTATACTTTATCGACCCCTACGAAAGCACAGACCCCTTTCCCCTCCTTGACCCCTCCGTCTCCCGCGAAGCCGAAGCTCACCGCCGGCTTGCTCCTCTCCAGGGTACCCAGGTGCCGCGGTGCCGCGGGCTCTTCGTCTCGCCATTACCTTCGCAGGGAAACCGCACCGTGTACGTCCTCCTTGAGCACGTCGCAGGCCAGGACGTGCGCTACCTCGTTCCCGCCCCCGTATCTCCCTCCCTGTGTCTTGCCCATCGCACTGCCATCGTCGACGCAGCCGTCAACGTATTTTACGATCTCCTCATGTGCGGTGTCAAGCAGCGCGACATGGCTCCCCGCAATCTCATTATAAGTCCTCCTACACCCGGTGGCGCTCCTTTCTGCAACAAGCAAGACTGTCCCGTGCGCTGTTCAGTCGACCCAGATAATGTCGAGAGCGTGATGATAGACTTTGAGGGGTCAAAACTTTGGGATCCAGATCACGAATTTTATGATGAGCAGACGAGGGAGAGGGAGATGCGCGCTTTAAGGGAGGACTATATGGAGGACTGGTGGTATGGGAAGTACGGGGTATAGATCATCTTCGCTGTATGCACTGTGAGTAACATATGATGCTGAGGGCAGGCATCAAAATAACCTTATCCCCGGCGTAGACTTCCACCGCTCGTCCAACATCGACGACATTTCGACGTAACGACTCCCAAAGCCTCCTTGTAAGCGACCACTGCTATCAACACGACGAGGTCTTGCACCCTAACATACCAGCCACAACCGCCGTGGAAGATACAAGTCACCTAAGCTCACGCCTAGCTCTCATATCGTTTGCAGGCTACGCGTACAGAGCAGTCGCTAGTTTGAACGAAGCGAGTCGTCACCAGCTCTCGTAAACACCGTAATGCAACGAGGTTCCGGGCCGTGGCCCCGGCTGGCAATCAAACGTGCTTCTTTCCAACCTCGTCGGCTCCGTGCTTGTTCAATAGCCCATTCGACGTCAAGAGAGCTTATAATCGGTGATTTCTCCCTAGTGTTACTCGAGACGTACGCCGTAATTATCATACAACCTTACCTTCGTAAATTAACCTTTGTGTACAGCGTTCAAACTATGCTGAGCAATACGTGCAGAAAGGCCATGGAAACGAAACGTACGGAGAATCGCACCGTTTCAATTCTCGAGTGCTTATATCACCCTATAGGACATGGCATCAAATAGGTATCATTTAAATTGTATCATAATTCAAACAAAAATGAGATCTAGTTCTCGAACACACGGTCCGACCAAGGCAGAGATTCGTCATCATAACGACGAGGGCGATGATAGCGATAGCTTAGACAGGGCATCGGGATGCGGATGACCATGACAGTCTGAATAGTCATATTTCGACGAACTCGTTCGGTAGCTGTCGGTTTTGTATCCTACATATCTCTTGGTGAATGTATGGAGGACGACAGTGGGCGGGACCCCATTACTGAACCCATCGCGTGCCAATGAGGAAGTCAACCCTTGATGTAGCTCGATATCTCGCTCCATCGCAAGGCGCACGAGTGGACATTCATAAACCACACACTATCAGCTTCCACGCCAGATCATAGACATCATTCATACGACAAATTGCTCCTCCCCTGTCTCGTACAAAAGTATTCTGATCCTATATGACAACCAGCGTTTAGCTGGTAACCTTTCCAGCAAACAACGACTTAATCATCTGCTCAGTGTTTCAGTTGATGCGCATCTCGTGCGCTGGATTCACGTTCCACGACCCCCGGGGACCCTCCTCGTAGAGACACCCACACCCACAGCCCGGCACCGCAAATCTGACAATCCAGATCACATCTACTTCTCATGCGGAACGCCAAAATATCTCCCAGGACCTCGAGTGGCGCCAACAGATCTTAAGGTCAAAACTTCTTCATCTCGTGATTTCCATATGGAAGGACGGAGGTCTTTCGGTCCCATCCAATAATTGTCAGGTGCCTACTTTTTGGTCGTTCACTCTATGAATACTCATGTTACCGGCTCGCTATCCTTTAACAAAGCGCTTTCTTGAGGCGGGTCCTGAAAGAGAGAAAGACTGCAAGTCGGCAAGAACAACACCAGGGGTCCCCAACAATCATTTCCAGTGCTTCTTATACCAGAACGTCTGGAACCCCATGGAGGTTTACGAGAAATTTACCACCAAGACCGATTGAATCTCTCCTGGTTCGTCCTTGGAATATACAACGACAGCGTTATCTGCCTCTCGACAGGGGACTGGCTGCTGCTTTGTATATCTGAGGGGGTCTTTCTATGCTATGTTGCCGGATTCTCTCGGAAGCAATCTTCAGCAGAGCACATATTATACGTCATTCATTAAATATCTAGTTGGCACTTTCCATTCAAACCATCTTTTCATTTCAATCAATCTAAACCATCATTCAGTACTTCAGGAGAAACAGAAAACCACACCCCATCCACCGGTCCAGACGAGTGACGTATGGACGTAATAGTATGTCGGGTCAACTCTATTCAGGCACCACAACTTGAAGTGCTCCTGCACACTTACGAGGAACCTGCAACCATGAAAGGATGCCCTGGGCTTCCCACATGATTGCATGCTACCCTAGTACGATAGACAGGGACAGCGTGAGAGTAACAGGAATACCAAGCCAGTTGCGGTGAGCGCTCACTCGTCGTGTTTGAAATATAAATAAATACCGCTGAGATTCGTTCCTAGCAATGGAATGCTCTCGGATTCCGATTCCTCAGATGTTGACGGATACCAAGCCTGAGGGGAGGATTCAATCAGTGGTTTTTTTTAGTTCGAATGCCGATAACGAAATCGGGGTTCTGCATTCTTTATATTCTACGACACTTGACGATGATGTCCACGGTGTCAAAGGACTAATCTCGTCACTATTAGGAACTTATATACTCCCCAAAGTATCGAATCCCATCCATTTGACCTGTTTATGCGATCTGTGGAATAGATCAAAGCAACATTGGCAACAAATCTTGTTCGTACTATTTGCCTTTAAAACATGTGAAGCATTGATTAGTAAAGAACGCAAGAAATTGAATGGCCAGGCTATTCACAGTAGTGTTGCCGCGACTCGGCTAAACTCGGCTCAGCTAGACTAATGCCGACTTTGGTAATTCCTCCTAGCCGACTCAGCTTTAGTCACAATTATTACCTGAACTCAGGCTAGACTCCGGCTTTAGTCAGCTTGAGTCCGGACTAATGTATAAATAAGGCAACTGATGTATTAAATTGTATCACGACCGTTTTCTAAGACAAGACCTTTGATAAATGCCTGCATGTCCTCCGGAATGGATGTCTGTTGCTCAATTAATAACTCCAGCTCCCAGATCTCTGACTTTTCATCTGTTCCCTCTGTGAAATTCAAGCCACGTCCTTTTCTTACTGAATACTTCAACATCTGCAGTGCTTCCATGGCATCAGCACCTAGCCAATTCCGTCACAGAGTGTCAGTCTCTTTCCCACTAGAGAATACCCGCTCAGAGGGCACAGAAGTGCCTTGTATGGGCAGAACATCTAGCGCAAATGCAAAGATTGTAGGGTAACACTTCTGATTTTCCTAATATAACATATCAATAGTGAAGATTAAATAGATCATTACATGCTTACCTGCCAGAACATCAGAATCGGTATGTCACTTCTAAGCGGATCTGAGAGGTATCGTTCAACCTCAACACCAAGGCTGTGCTGTGGTTCCAAGCTCATAGCATTAGCATGCTTGTCCAGACGCAAAATGTTTCTAGCACGAGTAAGTGGGTTTGTTGAATCTGAGGTTGTCTGTGGTGCTGGTATTTGAAGATCTGGAGTGTTCTTGTATTTCCGAAGCTATTAAACCATGTTAGGGAGGATCAATAATAAATGATGCCAATTCTCGTACAGTGTTTATAAATAGATTCTTAACCTCAAGGGCTTCTCCTGGCAGGTTTCTCTGAAACCACTGAAGATTGTATGCAGGATGGATAACTGCAAAGGTGTGAGTGAAGAATTTAAAGCTAGAGAATGACATACGTATTGCCAAGGAATAGACTGGAACAATATCCACTCGATCGCGGTACTCGGCAAGTTTCTCAAGACCTTTTGCAATAATGTCAGTAGCATGAGGCATTTCCTTCTGGAGTTCCTCCCATGTAAATTGCATTGCTTCAAATGCTGGGATAGTATCAGAAATACAAGGTGTCTTTTCACATGAGAGAATTTGCTGAAACGCATGTGGAACCTGGGAAGCAATATCAGCTAGGAGGTCCCTCAACAAAAATAAACGCACTGCGAGTATATTTTGGAAATCGGAAAGAGTGCCCCCACTCTGCACTGCTCAGCTGATACTTGTGAAATTCCGGAAAGTCTCGAGAGCTAAGGAAGCTGTCAATTGCCTTTGATCAATTGGTCAGAGCACTGCCAATATAATATAAGAAGAGAACTAACTGGACGCAGGTATAGAACACGTTCAATCATGAGTAAGGTTGATGACCAGCGTGTAATGACATCTCGCAGTAGCTGAAGGTTATTAACATCATGCAGAGATTCAAGGATCTCTGAGAAGATTTGTCGCCTTATAGATGAGCCACGAATCTGAAAAGCAAATGTCAGACCATCTAGAATTGTCATAATCTACCAAAGACTTACAAGCCATACAATGGAACGAGCAGTAGCAATTGGATCATGTCTACATGCTGCCATGAAATTTGTTGGTCGTCCTGGTTGTGGAACAAAGTCAGCATCATCATGGGCATAATCAATATTTGTGATAGCTGTTAAAACAGCCTTGCAAGCCAGATTGACAATATGGGCAAAGCACCTGACAATTATTAGAGTACAAAATAAGGGCTGAAATGATTGACATACCGGATATGACGTTTGATCGCATCAAATTCAATTCCACATTGTGCGAGTAGCGTCTCAAGGAAAGCCATCATTGTATCATTGTTTGATGCATTATCTAGGCTTATCCAACCCATCTGTGAACAATATAAACACAAAGTAATGATCATTATAATGATATACCTTAGATGCAATTTGAAGCCGGTCAACAATAAAAAGGAAGGCTTGTGCCAAATGTTCTCCATCATGATGGCCAGGTACACGATGAAAACCAATCAAATCTGCCTGCAAAGAAAGGGCTAAATGTGGATCACCACCATTTGGAGGACGGACCTCCTTGGTTTCAATCCAATGTGCCATGATGGCCATGAAGGGCACAAGGTTGGCGTTTGACCACATGTCACATGTGAAGGAGATTTTACCTAATGCACCCTGCACATATATGAGCGAAGAAGACCCTCAAGTATTTAACAGCACACACACCTGCATTTCCTTAGAAAGTTGCTTTAAATGATCCTCCCATATTTCCATAACACGCTTCCGAATCTGTGTTCGGCAGGGAATATCATCATCGGTAAGTTCCTCACGGAGCATCAAGAATATGCGGCGGAGCTCCAGAGACTCAACAACGTTGAAAGACTATTGCTATTATTATGGCTGCAACCTGATTAAGACAAGAAAAGCTTACCTGGTCATTGCTAACAAGAAAGGCAACTAGTCCGTCGGCAAATGCTTCTAAGGAGAAGCCTGGCACCTCATCAACCCCATCAGGAATGCATGAATTCTGTCTCGAGTCCTGTCCCTTCGACTCCCGGTATGCAGCGACAGGACCCTCAGCATTGTCAGCAGTAATCTTTACCTTCAGTTTGTCACAAGCCTCTACCCAAAGCCCCAAGTGCTTTGTAAGGAGGTGGCATCGCCAATTGCTTGTGGAAGTTGTTGCACGACCAAACAACGCTGACTTCTTCTGTGCACTATACCCACCCAGAGTCAGTATTACTGCATCTCAAAGACCGATACTCACGAGCAAAAGATGCAGTGTACTCGACCTTCACGGACTTGATAGAAGGGACGAAGGTCAGGTATATCTGGCATCTCCGAACCTGTTGTGTGCTTAGTACGTCGGTGCCTTCAGTTGCTCTTTGGTGTGGCAGCCACTGGCCGCAACACCGGTGTAGGTGTTGTAGGTGTTGACGGCTCAGACAAGTCCTCAACGTTGAAGGTTTCAGCACCAGAGAACTGCACGGTACGGCGAGGTTGAGCAAATAGGCTGGAACTATGTTTGGTGGGGGATGTGAATGGGTTGTCGCCATCAGCATCAGCAGGATCAGCTTGATGCCTACGACGAGTGGATTTTTGGGGTACCGGTGTCACAGGTGGTGGAGGTGTCGGAGGTGTGCTGTGTGATGTTGGAGGGGGACTAGCTTGAGCTGGACTAGAGTGATCTATTTATCACAGAAATATAAGTGCGTGTGGTAGCTATTGAAGATAGAATACATACCCAAGCCTGGTATAAAAAACTGCGCATTCAATGCACCTCCCGGATGTATGGTCACAGTCTCAGTTGGCCCAGGACCAGTATCCGCATTGTCAGGGACTGCTGCCATAGGTTCTGCGTCGGGGCCATGTCCTTTCCTGCGAGGTCGTCCACGAGGTCGTCCAGTTGGTGCCATCAAGTAAACAAGCAGAGGAAGGGATGAACGAGATGGGTAGGTCAGTAATACACTTGCAGTGAGGGGTATTTGAGGAATTCGCGTGACGTGGGGTGGTAAAACAGAAGGTATATATTCCATAAATTGTATACAGCGCATTAGTAACTACAATGACATCAGCCGGCTATCGGTACCTATGGGAGCTTCAATGAGCAGAGCTAGACAAAATAAGAAGTGTAATAACGCACCATCTTCATGAAAACTGCTCGTTCTACCATCATTCACCCTGAAACTGCCTTGAGGTTGCTTGAGGTCATCGGCTAGAATTTGCCACAGCGGAGATGAATAAAGCATGGTGATGGATGAAAAAGGGTGCCCCAAGGTTCGAAGGTGGTCATAATTTGATCCTACGTTGAAGGGACGTTGAGGGAACAACGGCTAGTGAGGGAGGAAGGCAAGAACGAAAGTTGTTTATCAATGACCAATCTGGTCATCGATAACTGGCTTAGTCGGCTCAAGCCGAACTCAAGCTGACTCCAAAAGGGGCTTGAGCTCGTAATTAGCCTGAGCCAATCTGAGGCTCAGACTGGGCTTAATCCGACTCGGCTATGCGGCTAAGCGACTTTTAGCCGAGTCGTGGCAACACTAATTCACAGGCGGTCTAGAAAAAATGAAGGAACTCACAACCAAGAGCTTGTAGCCCCAGAACAGGAGGACTATGACTCTCAACGAAGGAATGGTATAGTCGACCAAAGTAAATGTCCTGTTACTAAAACAAGTGTACAGATACACTGAGGCACAAAACACTGAACCGACTCGGAGGACCCTTAAATCAGCATTCTGATTATCTGGTCAGACTGTGAAACAGGATTAGTAGCAGAACTCGCAATCAAAATGATAACACCTACATATAAGTAACATATCAAGCTCCAAAATACGGAAGGAGCCAGTGAAATGCCCTGGAACCGAGGATATTATGTACAAAGCAAAAAGATGGATCGGATTGGGCTACTCCACTTTCTTTTCAGAGTCATCTCTCGTAACATTCACAACCATCTCTGACTTTGCCCTCATACTCAACTCGTGCTTGTCTCTATAATCCTTAATACTAGCCATTGCCAGGCTGCCTTATGCCCTGGTATCGAGGACCCTGTGAAATAGGCAGGGGAAACGAGGAGTTATTCTGTGGTGTTGATCCTCCCTTGCCATGCATGGAACTGGGACTCGGGCTCGAATGCAGACTAAAAACAAAGATCTCAACAACACGTTTCCCACTAATGAAAAGTACCACCTCGTCAAGGACTAGTGTCTCTGGATGCTCAACAGTGGGGAACAAACCAGGTTAAATATAACACTACCTTTAGAGCCTTCACCTTCTCCTAAAAATTGACTAGTATTAGTTCCAATTCATGTGCATATATTCTACCTCTGCCAGTTTTACTGGACTCATTATGTTGGGTTCCCACTTCCAAAAGATCATGAATGAGCATTAAACCGACACATAGCAGGAATTGAAGATTGGCCCAAAATGCCATCATATCTTTATTCTATGGTTGAGTATACAAACAACAACCTTTGAGGATCCCAACCTGCAGGATATGATTTGAGATGGAAATTGGTTTGGTTTGGTGATTCTACCTGGAGCCTACCTTGTGGATATGTTTCCTGTTCTATGATGGCTTCCAGGGTATCTTTCGGAGCTTAGGAGGTGGCATCGAGATTCGCTTGAACTGTGCTGTCAGTGTTTAGGTAGTGTTCAGACAAGATTGGTGGGTGTAATAATTTTGTTTTTGTTTTTGTTTGGCAGATGCTGAGTGTGCATGTTCTAGGAGAGAGGAGAGTGGTGAAGGTGTTCCTGAATGTTTTGTGACAGATTTATTGGATAAGGAGAAGATGTCCTTTGACCAGGTGGTGTTTCTTACTGGCTCAATGTCCTCTCTGGAGCTCCTACGGTTCAGTGGCTTGTTTCCATTTTTCAACTCACTGACACAAAGTCTTGTACACTGCAGCTGCATTGGTATTCATTATTATGGCCACTGTGTGTTTCTCTGAGGCAGCAAAGGTTGTACAGAAAGAGATTCATGATATCGTTTCTCATGATAGATGTCAGTAATAATGATGTCTTGCATATAGCATGGCTAATTATTGTTTTGAGTAGGTCCGACGTTTGAGGATCGAGAGTGACTGCCACAGGTTATGGCATTTGTTTTTGAGTGCTTTAGATGGTATGTATGTTTTGCTGAAGGTCGGTATTCATGAATCAATAGTAGGTTCCCAAAGGCAGCTGTTAGTTCCAAGTGGTACCTGCAAATCAGTCATCCTGAGTATACCATGAGGGCTGATTTTCAGTTAGGAATTGTGCATGCCACTTCTCAGGATATTAACTGGGTTGATTTTCCCTCAGCTTTGCCTTTTGTCCTTTTCTAATGCTCTTCAATCCAGCAAGGCTATGTGTTCCTTAAAGGAGCAATGTTAATCACATCACCTTGGTATGTCAGCATTCTCAAGGCTCCAAATGTGCTGCACTAATAAAAGGTGTTTACCAGGTCAATCTTTCATTCCCCTGATATCTTTCCTAGTCTCAAAGATTTTGATCCTCAGAGATGGATAATTGATGGGCAGATGAGAAGATATCAAACAATTTGTTTATGGGTTTGGTCAAAGATGAGGCTCTGTGTGTGTACCTCTCCTTGTCAATTGATGATTTATTGTTGCTGTAGAGTTTGCCCTGGATTACGCATTGCAAACAGGTGAATCCTTTCCATGTTTATATTCTCTGGACATTAATAGGATCTGTGTTAAAATGTTGTTGTTCTTCAATATGGCATTACTCCTGTGGGTGTTTAACATTGTTGCAACTGAGAAAATTGACTTAAATGTGTTTGCTGATGAACCGGTGACATGCCTGCTAGGCGTTTACATGTGTAATTTGGCATTTTATAACATTCAACACCAGTTGAGAAGTCCTGCAACTGAAATAAGAGAGATTAGAGAAGAGCGCAATGAAATAAGCATAATACCATGAATACTCAAAGTGACTATTGGTAGAGCACATGCTCTAGCTTAGGGAGATACGAGACACGGTCATCCTAAATATGAGAGCCCAGTGTTTGATACTAGTTGCACTAAGATGAAGTGGTGCACAGACTCTACAAAGATAATTGAATACACGTGCAATGTAAATGAACTACAAGAGACATTGATCTATGATGCACAAGGCATGGATCGACCAGCGACTAGTGCACGTTATATAATGAAAGCCCAAGTCCAGATAAAACTGAGATACTACACTTTGGCTGAAGCACACAAGGTCTAGGCAACAAGCAAGTCACCTTGCTGACTGGAAGACAATAGAAGAATAGGAGCAGAGTGAATCCTAATAGGTGGGAGCTCCAAGGAGATAACATGTGGCAGGTTACGTGCTGCATGCACTGCTAACTGACGTTGCAACCATGCATGCAAGATAAGTCTGGGTCTTAATTGACCTTCCGACCAATGTGCTACAAGATGGCATGCTCAACGGGACCCATGGGATGCAGACGATTGAGATCTGAGCAGGAAATAGTACTAAAACCGGTTGTATTAATTTGTAGAATGCATAATGTATAAATACAGTAGTATAGAAGTAGTGTATAAGTTTCAGACCCCCGGTGTAACAGTGCAAAGCAGATTAGTGATGCGCTCAAGCACTTGGAGCAGTTTGTAGCTTCTAGAGAGAGAATACAACCCATATCAGATACATATTGTGTGAATTAAGTTGCGCGCTTGGATAAGACAGTGGCACGGCACTTTGTGCAGTAGTTTTGGTTTGATTTGCCCTCTGTGAAAGAACAAGAGTACAGTGTCTTGAAGGTCACCCTTTCAAGTTCTTGAGGGCATTCGTGTGACGTGAGGCATTACAGGCGGCAGAGGTTCGAACCCTTTGGTCTGATTAGTGTTCGCTCTTCTGTGTTATTTCCACAAGTTGGCAAAGGTTCAAACCCTTTGGCTTGTTGGACTGGGTTTCTCTGGAGCACATAGGTTCAAACCCTGTGGCTCTTGTGGAAGTTCTGGGAGTTTGGTGTCAGTGTAGACACTTCTCCAAGTGTTTGTGAAGGTTACGGTGTTACAACTGCATACATTCCAGACATGTAATTTTGCAATCTAGTGAATATACCTGGTACTACAGTACAACAAAAGAAACGGGCCTAAGGACTAAGTGAGTGTACATAATAAGTACCTCTAAACAATAATACTACCTGTCTAAATGACACGACATGACAGACCCAAACTGGGACTTAGTTACAGCTTGTACTTGACAGGCTAGCTTGACAGAAAGTTCATAAACCCTGTTCAGCCGTCAGTAGTTGTCCATTACCAAGAGAGCTCGCTCCTTTAAACCAAGACGAAAAGGATTGCAATTTAAAACAATCGGCACGTACTAAATTAAAGTGACGCACTGTACCTGAGGAGCCCGGTCCGGAAACCACACGAGAGATAAGATAAGACAATAATCTGATGTGCAAGCCATTGTATGATGAGTGCCTTCGCGGTTGTCACACTGTCGAGGAACCGTTGCCAGTAAGAATTACTTCTGGAAGAATGATTGAATAAGAGCTGGGGCTAGATGCGGCATGACTGCTACCGGTCAGGAGATATGTCCTCAGACTTGAGGTTAGCAAGCGCTTGTAAAACCTTAGCGAGCTTGACATGGAAACTAAACCACATATGGCAACACCGTGTCGGACGCCAAGCAGGACTGCGGCAGCAGTGGGCTGTACGCATGGGAGTCTAGATTACCTGGGGACTGCGGTGATATTTGTAATTAATAGTTGTTTTAGTATAAGTAGTTAGAAGTCCAGTGTAGTATACAAGTTTCGAACCCCCGAGTTGCAGTGTGCGCATAGAAAGCGAGTACTGTAATAAAGGAATAAGTTTGTAGCTTCGAGCATCATATATACAGAACGAGCTCACCTCGAGGAATAGAGATAACTTCAGGATCTGACAAGTGTGCTTAAGTTCTGAGTGAATAAGAATCAGTGTCGCTGTTCTGTTCCATCTGAGTACTGCCGAGGTCTGTTTTGGAAAGAGTATGAATTGAAGTAGAAGTTCTGAAACCTGTCTGTCTGTCTGTCTGTTCTGTTCTGTCAGTCTGTTTCTGAATCCGCTTCTGTTCTGTTTCTGAGTTGTTTCTGTTCTGAATCTGAGAACTGTTGAAGAGTCAGAGTCTGTTATCGCCATCGTAGTTAGTCTTGACAACCCTACCCCTCGGAGAGTAGTAAGCTCACTAAGTCAGTACTTGGTTGAGTGGTTTAAAAGAGCGAGCTTGGTGTCGTAGTGAGGAGTTCTGTGTTCTGTTGTATTGTAGGACATACGTCCTAGTGTAAATTGAATATTATCATTCGCCTAGAAGGTTGCACCTCGAAGTATACCTTCTTGTAAAAGATTCTAGCTTTAGGATCAATTAAAATGAGTAAAAGCTGTACCACGCTGAGATAAAAAGGAGCTTTACGAGTTCTAAAGTGTTAATAACTGCAGAGTAGAAATAATCTCATCCCCCCATGCACTTACAAGGGTGATTGTATTATTGAGTAGTTGTGTGAGTGTGTGTGTGGTTTGGTGTGTGTATCACGCCGTTCTATGCACTGTTCCACAAGTGCCCACAGCCAGCCTCATCAACGGTTTTGCGTGCGAGGTTTTAAAGGTGTTGTGTTGAAGATTAGTGGTTTCATTTGGTGACTATTTGAGTTGCATGTGATTACTAGAGAGTTGTGGTTACATCTATCGGCATTCAGAGTGTTTGGAAAGCCCTTTGCCTTGAGGCCAAGTGATGAACGTCGTGCCTCTTGTTTGGAGATAAACTTTGGACTTAGTAAAGTCTAGATACGAGATGAGCGCTATTGCTTTATGTGTATCTTAGAGATATCGAGAATATAGTTGTCTTAAGTTCGCTACTTTCATCACATTAGAATCCCCCCACAAACTAAAGAGTGTGTTTGTGTGTGTAGTGTTAGGTGTGGGTGTGAGCAGTGTCTTCTATGCTGTTACATTTCTAGCTTTGTGCATGCAGACGGCACTACATCTGGAGCCCACCATGAGGGGGGAAGTAGTTTCTTAGAACTAAGACATCCATTTGAGAGAAATCTATTACATGTGAGCATAACAATTGTTTTATGATCTAAGATTTCCATTTTAAGAAAAGAGAAGTTAGTCGGATTTCATATGAAGACAACTAGTGCAGAAGGATATGATCTCCCAATTGACCCTTTCATCTGTTAGGTCAGTATAGCTGGACCAAGTCAGACCCAAGAATCCAAGACCAGATCTCAGAAGCAAGCGCGTGGTATTACTGTGCCACTGGCTTATCCTCTTGACGCGCATCTATGCCATCAAGACTGGATTAGTGCGAGCCTAGCCATGCAACAGCAAAGGAGGTCCTCCTTACCTGTCCCAGCTCCAGTGCAAGAGTCTGAGAATAGTTTGTTTCAAGTTTGGGTACCACTCAGCAAAGCACCTACAGAACCAGAGATTAGCCCGAGTTCAAACTCGCAACCTATTACAAGAAAACCACCGGATCAGTCGATCCCATGCAATAGTAGTATTGCACCAATGGCTGCATCTATGCCAGGCCCGAGTGAGAAGGCTGCGCCGAGATTGGAGACCTCCTCGGACCCAGAGGAGCTCGAAAGATTCTTCGCATGCCTAGAAGATTGATTTGGGAAATGTGCTATCACAGACGAGGAGGAGAAAAAGAAAGCCACGGTGTCGTATACGGACATAAAAACTGAGTGACAGTAGAAGGTTCTGCCCAAGTACGCGACAGGAGGAAAGTATGATGACTTCAAGTTGGAAGTCATGGACTGCTACAATGGCGCGCGTGATGAAGACCATGACCCAGTCCAAGAAATGAAGAGGTTGGTACGGAGATATGATATCACACAGATATCAGACAAGGGTCAATATATGGCATTCAAGCGGGAATTCCAAGTCCTGTCGTATGCGCTGACACGCTCGCAACATGTTTACCCATGTAATTTTGCGATATGTATGAATACATACATGGTATAAGGGCTAGTTACTGAGGTAACACAAAATACAGAAAGAGCGCAGTACTATATGCATAGAGTGCAGTGTCAAACACACAGAGTGTAGTAATATACATGTGGAGCACGATACCGAGTCGCGCGCAGTACAGCCTCGAGTGACAATTAGTAGAGTGCATGCTCTAACTTAGAATGATACTGGTTGAGGTCACACTAAGTATGAGAGCTCAGCACTTGATATTGAATACACTAGAGGCAGATCAGATACGTGCTCCAATGAATTGATGAGAGACAGACATGATATGAGAAGGATTGATCTGCCACGCGTGTTGCACGCATATATAAAAATAGCCAAAGAGCGCAGTGATATCAACATAGCACGCGGTATAACAACATGCACATGCACATGCAAGTCTGAAGTGACTATTGGTAGAGTGCATGCTCTAACTTAGTATGATACTTCATTGAGGTCACACTAAGTACAAGAGCTCAGCACTCGATACTGAATGCACTACCAATGGATTGCATACATGCTCCACAGATGTAATAAAAGACATGCCTGATCCCCTGAGAACTACATGACATCTTGATCGATGATGCACAGGGCCCTGATCGCGCGGCACGCGCATGCGTGTCCCAAATAATGCTGGAGTATAGATAACTCCGAGAGAACCCAGTTTGGCCAAAGAGCGCAGTGCCTAGGCTTACCACGGGTATCCCCCACCAACCAGAGAAACCTAGAAACTCAACATTAGAATGAGATACAGTGTATAGGATTGGTTGCCACTCCAAGTATCCTCCAAAGAAATGACGAGTGACATGCCAACATATAGAGTGCAGTGCGAGTGGAGTATCAACCATGAGGAAACAGAGTCTGGTCTCGAGATAGGCCTCCAACCAAGTGTCCAGCCCCAGGCATGCTATAACAATGCGCGCGTGTTGCGAGGAATAATGTTCCGAGGTTCTAACAGTACTGTATTAAGTTGTATCGATGTGTATGATGTAGAATTGTATAAATACTGTAGTGTAAATGTAGAGTATAAGTTTCGAGCCCACGGTGTAATAGTGCAAAGCTTTTCAGCCGTGCGCTCTAGCACTTAGAGTAGCTAGTAACTTCGAGAGAGAATACAACCCATATCAGATATCTATTGTGTGATTTAAGTTGCGTGCTTAGATAAGAAAATAGCGCGGCACTCCGTGCAGAGAGTCTGGTTTCAGTTTGACTTGCACTCTGTGAGAGAATAAGAGTACGGTGTCTTGAAGGTCACCCTTTCGAGTTCTTGAGGGCATTTGTGTGACGCAAGGCATTACAGGCGGCAGAGGTTCAAACCCTTTGGCTTGATTAGTGTTCGCTCTTCTGTGTTATTTCTGCAGGTTGGCAAAGGTTCAAACCCTTTGGCTTGTTGGACGGGGTTTCTCTGGATTGCATAGGTTCGAATCCTGTGAATCTACGATCAGTTGGAAGCTCAAGCATGTAGGTTCAAACCCTGTGGCTCTTGTGGAAGTTTCGGAGTTTTGTGTCAGTGTAGACACTTCTCCATGTGTTTGCGAAGGTTTTGGTTTAGCACGTGATGCGTGAGGTTTATTAGTGTGTTGAGTTTAATAGGAATTGGTTTCTGCTTCGAGCGCAGTTGTTTAAGTGGTGTTTAGGGTGTTATTGATTGTGTGCAGTGGTTATTAGAGTCCCGAGCGACTGCTAGAAAGTTGTGGAGACATTTGACAAAGTTGTATTGTGTTATACACCCTTGCCTTGAGGCCCGGCGACGGAAGTCACACCCTCTTGTTCTTGAGAAAAGCCTTTGGACTTAGAGAAGTCTAGGTATTATACGAGCACTATTGCTGTGCGTGTATCTTAGAGATATTGAGAATTGAATTGTATTGGTTCGCTACTTTCATCGCATTAGAATCCCCCCACGAACTTGAGCATGTTTGTGTGTGTAGTGTTGGGTGTGGGTGTGATCAGTGTCTTCGACACTGTTGCATTTCTAGCTCTGTGCACTCAGACAGCACTTCAGCGCTCAGTGGGGTACTGTCGAACAGAGAACTGCTGGACTCATTCTTGACCCCTATGATGGATGAGTTGTATTGATCAATCAAGATACAGCTCGAGCGCCTGCTGCCCCCAGCTAGGAAAATGAAGAGGGAGCTCGCAGACCCATACACTTTGAAAGAAGTTATGGATGCTGGATTGAATGTGTTGCAGGGAGTTTTCTTGTTGATGGACAGGAAACAAGATGAGAACAGAGGGATTTCGGGGGCAGCAACTGTGACACGAGAACAGTTCTGATCGAGTACCTCTACGTGCAACTCACCCATGGCAGAAGAGAGAGGTGTGAAGCAGGCGGAGGTAGGAAGTGTGATGACAATCATGAAAGATTTCATCGAGCAGCAGAACATGGCAAGTGACAAGAGACTTGCGACTTTGGAGAAGGCAATGTTGGAGAATCAGAAGAACATCCTGAGCTTCCTGCAGCAGCAATCGAGCAAGCTGGCAGGTCCTTCATATGAACCTGGGCTGAGGTTGATGGGGTATGGGCATACTCACAACAATAACCCACTATGCGTGTGCTTCTTCTGTGGAGATACAGATGGACACATGTCGAGCAAGTGCCTAGTGAAGGCCTCATATATTGAGTCAGGGAAAGAAAAGGAGAAACAAAGTTCATTATATACAGCTAAGAGTTGACTAGAAAACAGATGAATACCATAGATGACCAGAGCTACAGGCCTCGGATTAGGCAGAGGGAGGATCCAAGTCAGCAGAGGTGGAAGGCACTGGAGCACCCTTGGCCTCCACAGGAGCGGGATCTCCAGTGTCGGATACCTCAGCCACTCCAGGATGAAGCACAAGCTGGATTCGTTTGATCTCATCAAGAAGGAATGCGTGCTGTCTCTCTGCAACAACAAGTACCGAAGACAAGACTGACCTGCTTTGGTTATATCGATACCTGGTATTTGCACATATTTGTTTTTACTATATAAAGTAGTATGACCCCAGAGACATTCTGTGCTACATATAAGGCAAGTAAAAATTCATTCTAGTTTATTTGAAAAGCCAATTTACTATGTATTTTTATGTACATAGATCTAAATGTGATAATTTTTTTTTTCAACAATCATGATATTCAAGCAATAAAAATAAATCCTTGTGACCACAAATAAGGATGCTGTGTCAAAAGTTGCTTACCCCTTTGCATATGGTACCCTCATAGTGTCGAAGGTTAGTGTGACTAACTGCACATCTTGTTCCATGAGGAGCCAGTAAATACCAATAATGCATGAGTGTGTGGAAGAAGAGCTGCCTGAACTTAGACAACGTAATGGTCCATTTCACATTGTCTATCTCTTGTACTTTCTAGAATGCAGAACCATATGTGTCACCTATCTAGACCACCTTCCTTATCTGTTGTTAATCCTTCTACATTCATTTCCTTACTATCATACCTTTACTACTGTCTATGGGACTACCGTTATTCCATTCCTTATCATAAATTACCAATACAAGACCCCATATAGTTCAGGACCTAGTGGTTAAATATCCTTAACAATCATATAACCAATCCCAGTTCCATTGTGCGCCTATCAGTGAACTTAGAAACAAGAACCTCGAAAATCTTTACTGAGCAATCTCATCCTATCCTTGTCACGATTGACATGCTACTCAACATTACAACAACATCAAGCTCAATGGCTCAGCCACATCAATGCTGACAAACCACTGTCATTGAGCTCGATGGGACCATCCTGTAAGTATGAACTTGTAACGATCATGCTGCAGACTCCACAGACCATGTCCATCATCCACTCCACCAGCTCCAAGTCAATCATCAGAATCCGTCGGATTCCAAATCCCGGTTTCTATCTCATGTGTCATATCCCTATTTCATTTACTTATTTCACATATTCATTTATCACACCTAGAACCCATCATGGTAGCGAGTAGGTGTTATATCGGAGTCCACGGAATACTTGACTCCTCTAGATACAGAACATTCCCGGATCATGTCACTCTAGCCATACCTACACTATTCCAGACCCCGACCCGTCAGACTCCGTCTTAGTATATAAACTGTACATTTAGTAGTACATACCTCAGTTCGAATATCAACTTGGTTTAGCCCAATAACTCTCATCCTCACTCTCTTTGGCCTTCAAGCCATAATCCACCTCTCTACGTCCACAGACTCCAATAGCCATTGGACTTAACCTTTGATCCTAGAGATCATAATCCCACGGACTCCATCCATAATCCTTCTTTGGGCTTCAACCCAAGGGTGACGTTGCTAATAGCTTCACCAAGCCCCACACACTCTGTGGAATCCACAGCGTGCATTCCTTTCACTTACTCCTATTGGCACGATCCTAACAGTATATTTGAACTCAAACCCTTGAGTCAAAATTTTTAGGAATGTCTAATACTACCATCAATCCCTCACAAACTCAATCCTCCTCCATGGCTCTGCCCGTAACCCGTCTCTCCATGCGCAACATTCCTGCCTCTGCATCAAAAGAGGATCACACCCTCTTCGGCGAGGATTCAGCCTCCGCACAATGTTCACGTAGGGAAACCTACACTCACAGTGGCTTCACCGCCCGCCAATCCGATGTCAACACCACTCCCAATCTGTTCTCCACGGATTCCACTCGTACGAATGGATGGGGTGGTTATTGAAGCATCATCCCGGAAACCCCACACACACAGCCTCTCTTCCCAGTCGAGGAAGAGGGTGACAATGGGGATCCCAGTGACAGCGACGGTGAACCAGAGTCCCCTAGCAATTGCAATCGCAACCCGCTGACACGCTCGCATCGTGTCTAGCCGTGTAATTTTGCGATATGTATGAATACATACATGGTATAAGGGCTAGTTACTGAGGTAACACAAAATACAGAAAGAGCGCAATACTCTATGCATAGAGCGCAGTGTCAAACACACAGAGTGCAGTAATATATGTATGGAGCACGATACCGAGTCGCGCGCAGTATGACCTCGAGTGACAATTAGTAGAGTGCATACTCTAACTTAGAATGATACTGATTGAGGTCACACTAAGTATGAGAGCTCAGCACTTGATAGTGAATACACTAGAGGCAGATCAGAGACGCGCTCCAATGAATTGATGAGAGACAGACATGATATGAGAAGGATTGATCTGCCACGCGCGCTGCGTGCGTGTATGAAAGTAGACATAGAGCGCAGTGATATCAACACCGCGCGCGGTAGAACAACGCGTGCATGCGCGCGCAAGTCTGAAGTGACTATTGGTAGAGTGCATGCTCTAACTTAGTATGATACTTCATTGAGGTCACACTAAGTACAAGAGCTCAGCACTCGATACTGAATGCACTATCAACAGATTGCATACATGATCTGCAGACGTAATAAAAGACATGCCTGATCCCAAGAGAACTACGTGACATATTGATTGATGACGCACAGGGTCCTGATCGCGCGGCACGCGCGCACGTGTCCCAAATAATGCCTGAGTATTGATAACTCCGAGAGAACCCGGTTTGGCCAAAGAGCGCAGTGCCTAGGCTTACCACGGGTATCCCCCACCAACCAGAGAAACCTAGAAACTCAACTTTAGAATAGGATACAGCCTATATGATTGGTTGTCAGTCCAGGTATACTCCGAGGAAATGACGAGTGACATGCCAACGCAAAGAGCACGGTGCGAGTGGAGTCTCAACCATGAGGAAACAGAGTCTGGTCTCGAGATAGACCTCCAACCAAGTGTCCAGCCCCGGGCATGCTATAACAACGCGCGCGCGTTGCGAGGAATAATGTTCCGAGGTTCTAACAGTACTGTATTAAGTTGTATCGACGTGTATGAGGTAGAATTGTATAAATACTGTAGTGTAGATGTAGAGTACAAGTTTTCGAGCCCCCGGTGTAATAGTGCAAAGCTTTTCAGCCACGCGCTCTAGCACTTAGAGTAGCTAGGAACTTCGAGAGAGAATACAACCCATATCAGAAATCTATTGTGTGATTTAAGTCGCGCGCTTAAACAAGAAAATAGCGCGGCACTCCGTGCAGAGAGTCTGGTTTCGGTTTGACTTGCGCTCTGTGAGAGAATAAGAGTACGGTGTCTTGAAGGTCACCCTTTCGAGTTCTTGAGGGCATTTGTGTGACACAAGGCATTACAGGCGCAGAGGTTCAAACCCTTTGGCTTGATTAGTGTTCGCTTTTCTGTGTTATTTCTGCAGGTTGGCAAAGGTTCAAACCCTTTGGCTTGTCGGACAGGGTCTCTCTGGATTGCATAGGTTCGAATCCTGTGAGTCTACGATTGGTTGGAAGCTCGAGCGCATAGGTTCAAACCCTGTGGCTCTTGTGGAAGTTTCGGAGTCTTGTGTCAGTGTAGACACTTCTCCATGGGTTTGCGAAGGTTTTGGTTTAGCGCGCAACGCGCGAGGTTTATTAGTGTGTTGAATTTAATAGGAATTGGTTTCTGCTTCGAGCGCAGTTGTTTAAGTGGTGTTTAGGGTGTTATTGAGTGTGTGCAGTGGTTATTAGAGTCCCGGGCGACTGTTAGAAATTTGTGGAGACGTTTGACGAAGTTGTGTTGTGTTATACACCCTTGCCTTGAGGCCTGGCGACGGAAGTCGCACCCTCTTGTTCTTGAGAAAAGCCTTTGGACTTAGAGAAATCTAGATATTATACGAGCGCTACTGCTGCGCGTGTATCTTAGAGATATTGAGAATTGAATTGTATTGGTTCGCTACTTTCATCGCATTAGAATCCCCCCACGAACTTGAGCGTGTTTGTGTGTGTAAGTGTTGGGTGTGGGTGTGATCAGTGTCTTCGACGCTGTTGCATTTCTAGCTCTGTGCATTTAGACAGCTCTTCACCGCGCAATCCGCGGCACCCTGGTCCACTAGCTGGCCCACCAAATCCCGGTGGCCCTGGGGGTCCTGGCGGTCCCAGCAGACCAGGCGGTAACCCTCCTAATCCTCCCAATCCCAATCCCAATGATGAGAACCACCTCATGATGGAATTCATGAACCTCCTCCGTGGCCTTACCCACCAAGCCAACAACCCGCCTCAGCAGATAGTCCATACCAAAGTCAAGGCACCGGACACCTTCGATGGAGCGGATCCGCAGAAACTCAAAGTGTTCATTGTCACCCTGCAGTTGAACTTCAATGACAGGCCCAACACATTTGCTGCAGACACCGCCAAAGTCAACTATGCCATTTCCTTTCTCTCTGGTGTCGCCCTTGACTGGTTCCAACCAGATATCCTCCATCCCAATCAAGCCAATCCTCCCACTTGGGCATACTCCTATGCCGCCTTCCTCTCGGAGCTCTGTACCAATTTTGGTCCGTTCGACGCCGTCAGAGACGCTGAAGATGAACTCGAAAATCTTCGGATGCGTGACAGAGACAGGATCAGGAAGTATATAGTAAGCTTCAATCAACATGCCGCCATCATTGGTTACGACGACAACTCCCTCCGTCATGCCTTTTACCGTGGGCTTTGCTCATGGATCAAGGATGACATGGCTCACCATGGAAAACCCAACAACCTCCATGATATGCGTACCCTTGCCCAGGAGCTTGATGCTCGCTACTGGACTAGGAAAGCTGAGGTCTCCAGGGAAAACTGTGACCAGCCCTCCACCTCCTCCACCTTCAAACCAAAGGGTTCGGGTTCTAACTCGAGCTCTTCCAACAACTCCATGGCCCCGAAATCCTACAGTTCCACCGCAGGTTCTTCATCCACCTCTTCTGCCTCCGGCTCCACAGGTGCCTCCAAGAAGCCCTATGCTGACAAGATAGGCAAGGACGGTAAGCTCACACCCGAGGAAAAGGAATGCCACTGCAAGAATGACCTCTGCATGTTCTGTGGCAACAAACACAAGACCGAGGACTGCAACAAGCAAAAATCTGCGGCTTCCGTGCGTGGACGTGCAGCTGAGGTCTCTGACCCTACTCCCACCTCTGTTGATTTGGCTCCTTTGGAGTCGGAAAAATAGAGAGCAACCCTGCTTCCTCCATGCAAGGACAGGGTTGTGTTGACTGTCATTGCATTTCGGAGATCGTAACCCTCAACGCCGCCGCTCTTTCCAACCATTCCCTTACCATATCCCTATCCAGTGAAATCGGCTCCGGATCAGAGTCCGATGGATCTCCTATATCCACAATCCTACGTTTTCTTGCTCTAGTCGATTCTGGTTCCAGCCATTGCTTCATTGACTCGAAGTACGTTAACGATCACAACATCCCTACCAACTCCATTCCTCCTGTACAACTTCGGCTTCTCGACGGCTCTGCCGGATCTCACATCTCACAATCTGTTACTCTCTCTGTATGATTTCCATCAGGAGATATCATTCCTATCGACTTCTATGTCACATGTCTTGATTCATCTTGTAACCTTGTTCTGGGATACAACTGGCTCTCCCGCTACAATCTGTTGATTGACTGGGCAAAGCACAGTATCACTTTCCATTCAAAGCTATTTGGTGTGTCTGTTCCAGATGTTTCCACGGCCTCCGACGCATCAGTGCAAGCTCGCAAGGACCCTTCAGATCCCATCCCATCCAAACCACCTCCAAGATCCCGATGGACTCCACCAGCATATGAGCCTATCTACTCATACCTGTCCATCCCATCATTTTCCGCTTTGGTTGCCCCTAAAATATCTATCATTTCTGCGGCTGCTTTCGTACAAGCTTGCACAGAGGAGGGTGCACAACAATTCACACTCCAACCTTCTGTGCCAAGTGTTAGTGGCCAGGCTGCTTCCGTGGCTCTGCCGGATTTATCTGATGTTCCACCGGAGTATCATGACTTTGCCAATGTGTTCAGTGACTCTCTCTCAGAGAAACTCCCTGAGCATTGTCCTTATGATCTCAAGATCAACCTTGAGGAAGGCTCTTCACCTCCGCTCGGACCCATCTATTCCCTCTCCGAATCCGAACTCAAAGCCTTACATGAGTTTATCGACGATAATGTCCGTAATGGTTTCATCTCTCCCACACGTTCTCCCCACGGAGCTCCAGTACTCTTCATCAAGAAGAAAACTGGTGAACTCAGACTCTGTGTCGACTTCTGTGGCCTTAACAAAATCACGAAAAAGGACTGCTACCCACTTCCCCTCATATCTGATCTTCTTGACTCTGCACGTTCCGTGCACATATATACCAAACTCGACCTCCACCATGCCTACCATCTAGTCCATATTGCCGATGGAGATGAATGGAAAACCGCATTCTGTACCCGCTATGGGTCCTTCAAATGGCACATCATGCCATTTGGTCTTACCAATGCTCCCGTGGCTTTCCAATGTTTCGTCAACGACATTTTCACAGACATGCTCGATGTCTCTGTTGTTGTGTACCTCGACGATATCCTCATCTACTCTGACGATCCCACAGAACACCGAAAAAATGTATGCAAAGTCCTATGCAGACTTCGAGCCAATGGGCTCTACTGCAAAGGGTCTAAATGCGAGTTCAATCAGGATTCCATGGAATATCTAGGCTACATCCTCTCTCCTGAATGCTTATGAATGGCTGAAGACAAAGTCAAAGCTATTGTTGACTGGCCGATCCTGCGGAAGGTCAAAGATATCCAATCATTTCTTGGTTTCACCAATTTCTACCGCCATTTCATCTACGAATACAGTGAGATCGTTCTACCTCTAACACGTCTTACATGCAAAGGTATTCCGTGGAAATTCGATGACAAATGCTTAGCTGCATTCAACGAGTTGAAACAGGCTTTCACTCATGCTCCTATCCTTACCCATTGGATTCCTGACTGTCAACTTGTCGTGGAAACCGATGCCTCCGACTATGCTATTGCGGCTATCCTCTCCATCTACCTTGATGAAGGGGAAATTCACCCTATATCCTTCCTGTCCCGCAGTCTCCACAGAGCCGAGCTCAACTACGATACCCATGATAAAGAGCTTCTCGCCATCTTTGAAGCCTTTAAATACTGGCGTCATTACCTCGAAGGCTCCGCAGAATCCATCAACATCGTTACTGATCACAAGAACCTTGAGTATTTCTCTACTACGAAGGTCGTTACACACCGACAAGTCCGCTGGTCCGAATTCCTTTCTCAATTCAACCTAGTTATCTGATTCCGTCCAGGAAAATTAGGTGGGAAACCGGACGCACTCACTAGACGATAGGACATCTACCCAAAAGAGAGGGATAGTCAATATGCTCAAGTCAATCCTCACAATTTCCACCCTGTATTTACTCAAGAGCAACTCTCCGCTTCTCTCCGTGCTACTTTTCTCGAAGGTCCCATACTCCACGCCAGTGCAATCATGGATGTAGACCAATTGCATTCTGATATCAAGCTCGCACAACCCGCGGATTCCACGGTGACTGAAGGCTTCTGCCTTGCTTCTTCCCCTTCCAATCCTTCCCAGTGGTCTGTAGACGAGTCAGGAATACTCCGCCTTGACAATCACATCTATGTCCCAGACTCCGCGGACCTCCATCTTTGTGTCCTCCAAAACAATCACGACCACATCTTGGCAGGTGATTTCGGTCAAAACAGGACTCTCGAATTAGTCCGATGGAATTACACCTGGCCACAGATGCGTGAATTTGTTCGACACTACGTTAAATCCTGTACTACCTGTGGTCGTAACAAAACACCTAGACACCGCCCATTCTGCTTACTCAAACCCTTGCCTGTACCAGAACGGCCGTGGGATTCCATCTCCATGGACTTCATTGAACAGCTCCCAGAATCCAACAGATTCACTGCCATTCTTGTCGTTATCGACCGTGCAAGCAAACAAGCCATCTTCATTCCCACTCATGACACCGTCAATTCCTCAGAGCTAGCTCAGCTCTTTGTCACCCATGTCTTCTCCAAGCATGGCATTCCCAACCACATCACTTCCGACTGCGGCTCCGAATTTGTCTCCCAATTCACTCGTGCCCTAGCCAAATCCCTTGATATGGAGCTTCACTTCACTTCTGGTTACCATCCGGAAGCCGACAGACAAACAGAACATGCTAACCAAACCCTTGAACAATACATCTGTATCTATTGTTCATACCAACAAGACAATTGGGATACCTTACTACCCATTGCCGAATTCATGTACAACAATGCTCCGAATGCTTCCACCCGGATCTCTCCATTCTTCACTAATAAGGGTTACCATCCTAACATCATGGTGTACCCTGAATGCGACATTGCCTCTGCCCGGGCCTGTGATTTCATAGTCAACCTCGACGATCTTCACCAATTCCTTAGAGACGAAATCACTCATGCTCAGTCTCGTTACAAATTGCAAGCAGACAAACGATGGTCCCCAGCTCCAGATTTCAAAGTAGGTGACAAGGTTTTCCTTAACTCCAAACACATCAGGACTACTCGCCCTACTGCGAAATTCTCCGAGAAATTCCTCGGACCGTTTGATATCATTGCTCAGCCTGGATCCCATTCCTTCACGCTCAAACTTCCTGTGGACCTCCATTCCATTCACCCTGTATTTCACGTCTCACAGTTGGAACCCGTGGAAATCAATACCATCCCTAATCACACCCAACCACCTCCACCTCCCATGGAAGTCGACGGAGAAGAGCAATTTGAGATCGCACAGATTCTTGATTCCAAGCTTGACCATCGGTTCCGCTGTCCACTCCTCTACCGTGTCCAATGGTTGGGCTACAAAGGTACTGATGAAGAATTTGCCTGGATCCCTGCTACAGAATTCTCTGTGGAAGACTACATTGAAGATTTCCATTGTCGTTACCCAGACAAACCAGGACCGTTATCCAAGGTCACCATTCGCAAGGTCTCAGTCAAGACCTCTACCAATTCTTCTTGATCATCCATTCCATTGGTTCCCATCGGAACCCATCTCCCCAATTTCAAATTCGATTCTGGAAAACTACTGCAAATTCATTGCCTAATCAGGGATGGACTCCGGCAGATGCATTTCTTGACTTCACACTTTATTCACACATGTTTCAAACAGCAAGAAAAAAAAATTCTATGCCCCTCAGGGTGCGATCTACTATCTACAATTATCCAAAAAATATATGAGGCAAGGGTACTAAGCGTCTGCGGACCCGCCGGCCTCTCCACCTTCTACCTCTCTTCCCTTTCCTTTTATTATCTTCAACAACTCTGCTATTCCGGGCGCTCCATTGGCCCTGGCCTCTGGCAGCATCTCTGCCCTGACTTCCTCCTCCTCCAGCTCTCCTTCAGAATCCTCTACTAGAAACTCCTCACTACCCCTCAGGTACTCTTTCCACAGCACCCATTCCTTCCGGTGGCCGCGGACTTGGTAGAACTTTTTGTGAGCGTCCCTAAATCTTGTGCTGGACGCAATTGCCCTATCCAGGTCACCGTTTCTGCAGTTTCCATGCCACAATTTGATATTAGCAAGTTTGAACAGATCTTGACCATTGAACTCCATGGACGTCATGTGGGCATACCACACTTGCGCAACATCCTGATCAAGGCGTAATCGCATTGCCCGCCAGAGGGCCTCAGGGTTGGCACCTTTCAACTCTCCCAACTCCTCCCTTGACACCTTCCACTCCTCTTCGGACGCCGTCGGCACGAAATCCCGTGGATATTCGATTGCGTCCCCTTCCTCGAAATTGTCCACCAAATCATTGACGCGGCCTCCGACGGCCTCCAACTCCCTCTTGATCCTCACCATCCTACTCTCCATCTCGTCGAACCAGGCATGCAGATTCTGCAGCAAGTCCACCACTTGCTCCAGTGCCGACGGCTCTGCCTCCTCCATCCAGAGGCACTTAGCCTTGCATATCCTGCAGTGCTCACAAGACCACATTGTTGACGACATTATACATTGGGCTCCATCGGCCCGGCACCGCCCACATTTATCTAACAAACAATCAGCACAAATAAAATAAATCCACTCCAAGTCCACTCACCAGATCCATGGAACTCCTCACATCCCACAACCTTCCCCTTCGTCTTCTTAGCTGGCCGCTCCTCCGACGGCCCTGCTGTATGCTCCTCCTCACTCTCCACTACTGATCTAGTCAACCTTTTCCTCTTTTTGGAACCCTCCACGGCCCCAGTCACCTTTGATTTCCCCTTCTCCTTTCTCTTCTGGCGCAACTCCTCACGCGCCTTCTCCTTCTCATTATCTGCAGTCTCCATGGCCTCCTCATCATCCCCCTCAGCAGCCTGTGCAGCAGCAGCTGCGGCCTCCGCGGCCTTCTTCGCCAACTCAGTCTGCTCTCGCAGCAAACGCTGGGTTCACACAGTCTCGGACTCCACCTCAGCCATCCATTTCTTTTCGGCCTCTGCAGCCACCACCCTTCTCTTCTTTTCTGCTGCCTGCTTCTCTGCAGCAACCCTCCTTTCTTCCACTACCCTCCATGCCTCGGCCTCCCTTGCTAGCCTTTCTTCCTCCTCCCGCCTCACCACGGCCTCCGCTTCCTTCCTCGACTTCAATTCTTGAAGTTTTTTTGCCCTTTCCTGGGCTCTCTTCTGCACAGCCTCCGCGGCTGCCGCAGCCTTTTCGGCCTTCACCTTCTCCATGACCCACACTTCGTGGGCCTCCAAGGCACTCCGATATGCCTCCTCTTCCTCATCCCTGCCGGCATAGAACACCGACAGTTCATCGATGTCCATCTCCTCAGGGGTTGCGGGCACTACATATGCCTCCGGTGTCCTCGACCGTCAGTACTCGTTGCTCATCATGGTTGGCGATGGAGAGAGAAGTAAGCTAGTATTTCCTACCACCAAGATGGTGGTGGTTACAAGTCAAGAGGTGAAAATCACCTGATACCTCACTCACAAATTCCATGTGGTACCCCCGGCCATTGGGATCTGCACTCTTGAGGGCAAGAACACTAAAGGGGGGATACTGTAACGATCATGCTGTGGACTCCATGGACCACGTCCATCATCCACTCCACTGGCTCCAAGTCAATCATCAGAATCCGTCGGATTCCGAATCCTGGTTTCTACCTCATATTTCATATCTCTATTTCATTTACTTATTTCACATATCTCATTTATCACACCTAGAACCCGTCACGGTAGCGAGTAGGTGTTATATCGGAGTCCACAGAATACTCGACTCCTCTAGATACAGAACATTCCAGATCACGTCACACTAGCCATACCTACACTATTCCAGACCCCGACCCGTTGGACTCTGTCTTAGTATATAAGCTGTACATTTAGTAGTACATACCTCAGTTTGGATATCAACTTGGTTTAGCCCAATAACTCTCATCCTCACTCTCTTCGGCCTTCAAGCCATAATCCATCTCTCTACGTCCGCAGACTCTGATAGCCATTGGACTTAACCTTTGATCCTAGAGATCATAATCCCATGGACTCCGTCTGTAATCCTTCTTTGGGCTTCGACCCAAGGGTGACATTGCTAATAGCTTTGCCAAGCCCCACGCACTCCGTGGAATCCACAGTGTGCATTCCTTTCACTTACTCCTATTGGCATGATCCTAACAGTATCCTATCAAGCCACTGTCAAGCATTTGAACACACATCCGATATGCCAGCAGATATATTTGATACAACGTATCCAGTATCCGCAACAAGCTTCTGGTTGGTGGCTACCAAGGGCACCATCAGCTACATGCATTGTGATTGCCATGGTGTTGGTACGGTTGTGGAGGTCCTTTGTGGGAGGAAATTGTGGTACATCTTCCAGCGTCATAGTAGTTCAGCCAATGATAGCATGATAGAAGAGTACATGGGGGACTGGGCACCTGGTTTTATTCCAAGTCCAGATGAATGGGAGGCCGAGGTGGTACTGCTGGAACCTGGGTCGGCCTTGTAAGTGTGCAACAATTACTGTGTCGAATATACTAATGGCGGTGCAGTTATATGTGTCCTGATACACATCACGCTGTGCTTACACTTGAAAACTCAATTGTTAAGGGACATCATATCTATGCAACGACTACACTGGCCAAATCTGTCATGGGATGAATTCACACCTGCATGCTGGAATACAGAATTGCCAATGTTCTACACCCTGAGCTTCACGAACTCCTCCTCCACATCATGTGTCATTTCTACAGGGTTATGACTAATGACGATGACAAAGGATGTAAGTTACTTTAATTTCTGATGATGACTTTCCTGTCTCACTTTTCATTATTTCAGTCCACCATTTGGAGATTCCTGAAATGTCAAGGAATGGCCTGCTCAACATAATCACTTTGGTAAACTTGTGCATATTTTCATCGGCGCTGCTTCCTTGCATTGAGGAGAGTCCCAAGCAGGTCAAAATAGTGATTGCCATGGCAACTGGCGCCTATCTATCTCTCATCAGGTACTTGAAGGTGTGATACCGTTTGATTTTTCTTTCCTCCCCAGAGAATGAGGCAGCAGCAAAATTGCCACGTGTTTGATCTATGGATATAGGAGATTTCGCTGTCAGCTCCACAGCTCATTTCAGCCGATCCTTAATCTACTACTCTTGCATGGCCTACAAGCTGCAGATGCATCTCCATGATGGCTCAAATGTGCTGCATGCTTTGAAATCCATGAAGAACAAGGTTAACGCATCGCTGAATACATTCCTGCACATCGACCTTATGGACAAATTTTTGTACACTTATAAGAACGAACAGAAGAAGTGCCTGCATCTCTGTCCTGTTTTTGACGTTCGGCACAAGGAAGACATTTTGGGTAAGTGTGAGTTTTGAATTTTGTCCCTTATACTCATTAACGAACTTAGACCTTGGGATTTACAATGAATGTGATATGTTTGAAAGCAGTCAAGCAAGCATCAAACATATGGAAATGAAGGATTTCGATGGAAAAGAAACAGACAATGAAGGGTCATTCAATGAAGAAGAGCAGAGTCAATCAGGCGATCAGGATGAGGAGAACAGTGAAGATGCATCTGGGTTGGAGTACAAGCCATAAAATTTATACAACATGATTTATGTACAAAAAACGCACTTGATTTGTTGATGTTGAAGTTTTGGTGAAAAAAACGGGCCAGTGAGAGAAGTAATAAAAATGACTAACCTATCTGGATATATAAATATCAAGTATGAATGGCAGGTCTACAAGCGGGACAGTAGTGTACTGCATTGCTTTCAGATTGACAGGCAACCTACTTGCAAGCAAGAAGTAGACAGTATTATTGTTCTTTATATCTCAAGGCAATGAAAAGTGTACAAGAGTATATTTTGATACATATCTATTCAGTACAGATTCCCTGCCATTTAAACATGAGCCTTTGCAGTGAGCTTGTTGAGCATTGCAGTATGGATGCAGGTCAAAAGACAGGTGTACACTTTGAGTCGAGGAAGTTTCTGGGAAGTGAAAGAGGAGAAGAAATGATTATCACCTGATGCTTAAAATATTCTACGATATTCTGTCTACAAACAGTGTTCAGCAAGCTTGAATGAAAAAGCTTTCCGATTTGTTCGGGTTCAGGCATCCTCAGTCCCACCCATTTCCTCTGGTACAAATCTGCTCTTGTCCCTCTGGCATTTGGCTTTGTATCAGAAGATGAACTGACAGCAACTAGTGATCACCTACCAGAACATTTTAAGACTCAACCAAGGAGAATGACCATCCCCTCAAAGATGGTCAAAGTGGAAGCACAATATTGCCGATGTTTCTGAAGTGCCTTTCTTGTTCATCGAGCTCAATGACTCCAACAATATTGCCAGTGTTTGTGGTAGTACATTCTTCATCATCGAGCTCAATGACTCTCACCATATTTACGGATGTTTCTGAAGTGTGTTCCTTGTTCATTGAGCTCGATGGCTTACCTAAGTATTTCCAAAATAGGTATATGAAAGTACATCTAATTGGCTGACACTGTCCGACGAATCAGGGCAAATTTACCAGAAAAAATGCCTCTAAGGCATTTGCAATTCATTGATCCCCAGGTGCCAGGTGTATGAGGAGCAGGAGGGATACATTATGGTATATCAAGTAATAAACCAGAAATATTCGAAATTCTGTGCAAATAAGTATGGTCAAAACAGATAACACCGCCCATATAGAAAGTCATCTCCATAATGTAAGGGTGGGCGAACAAATAAGTAGCTCTGGAGTAAGGAATAAGCCGAAAGACATTTGAGTTTTACAAGGTGAACTTACCTGGAGGTTCAGCGAGAGGGTTCAGCGAGAGTTACGAGAGCTCTGGCCAACACCGCCAGGTAGATATAGTCTGTTAGAACTGAAGACACGGGGAGGAACTTGAAATGCCAGTTAGTTCTGTGACTCAGTAGAAGGCAGCGTGTAGTCATGGATGACACGGCTCAGACTCCCTGGGGAGGCCTCCCAATGGGAGGCTGAGACCGCATATCATGGATATAGCAACACCTGCAGGAGGTGTGAGGAGTGAGGATGTGACCCCATGTTGGAGACTTACAAATTAGACTGTAATTAATACTAGTTTTTAAACACCATTTATGACTATTCCTATTCATTTGACATGATCTTTGCTCTCAGTTAAACTGCCTGACATTGATGGTACAAATCAAGTCAAATTCTTCAGAAAGAATGTACTATACATGGTTACATTTTTATATTTAAAGCATGTGATGTTTGGCAAGAAATAAAGTTTTGGTGTCCGCCTTGAATGTGTTCACCTTTTGCTTTTTACCTCCCTTTCTGCACGACTCAGTCTTCCACACATTGAGCCCACGTTGGAGACCATTGCACATTTAAATCTTGCCACATCTTAGCACCAGAGAGAACAATATCATCTTCCTCATCATTGACGAACAGAGATCTTCCTGGAATGACAATGTCACCTTGTTCTTCATCTGACATCTGGGGGTATTATTAGTCAGTTGGTTGTTCATATTAGAGAAGATTTGAATACATGTACCTTCCACATTCTGACAAGTCTGCAGTCAACATAAGTGTGGTCGTTTTTGTCATCAGAAGTCAACATCTGGAGACACTCATATTCTGGTGGTCCCGATTCTGGAACCACCTTCCAAGGACGGTTACCATTATGCCCGTAAACCTTCCCACATTGGAATTGCTTTATCTCTGCACCACATAAAGTCCCCGTGCCACTGGATGTGAAGGCGATAAACTCCATGTATTGGAGTGACTTGCAAGAGTGAAGATTCAAGCCATACGCCAGCCATAAGAGGCCTTGCAGGCCAAGGACTAGGCATACCAAATCCCAGAGCAGCTTCGTCCGGCTCTCAGAGTATGCTACCTCAAACGAGACACGAGGCACACCATAGCTGTCTTCGTTTGGGTCTGACACGTCAAAAATGTTCAGATCCGGGATTTTGACTCCATTGTAGACTGGAAGGTCACTGCCCCCAACCTGAAGGTTGTGAGCCCATTTGTACGTATGGACATGGTGGTTGAGTTCTTGTAATACACTTTCATGGATGATAGTAGGAATAGTGACAATGACTTTGCTGTCGATAACGTCCCATCTAACAGATCTTGTCAAAGACTTTTCTCAGATCAGGAAATATTACTCATTTTCCCCCATACATCTCGGTCACCTCAGCGAAGTGGATCCTGAACCAGGATGATGAATCTGGGTCGAGCTGTCTTTCTAAGCTATCTCCAGCTTCGGCATTTTGGATTCGGCCTAGGAAATCCTGCAGTGCTTGGGGGGCGATGTCTTTCTTCTCGATGGTCTTGGGCGATTCAAGAATGCTGGGGCTGGCCTTGACTGCAGGCCTTGTGGATGGTTGTAAGGGGTAAACGGCATGGTAGGATGATGAGTGACCACTGGAACCCATAACTACTGCCATGTCTGCATGATGATGAATGTGGAATGGTAAGGCAATGCCACCTCACCCTGGGAATGAGGGTTTATATTCACGTGACAAGGTTCCACTTTGGTACAAAAATAAAATCATACTCATTGGTGCTTTTGTTAGTTCTAGAAACATTTCCGGAAGGAACTCGGGAAGGACCCCCAAAAGAAAAGAAAAAAAGGTTATCATGCTGATTCATGATCATCATTTTATACCTCTGGTCAGCCATCCCGGCATTTGTTGCAGCAAGTTTTCTAGCAGAAAAAGTTCAATAAATGGAAGATGTAAGTGATTGGCAGGGTCAGAGGTGGTAAATGATCGACCTCGATCAATTTTGATCTGCAACACTAAAATTAAGTAACATGTTCATGGGGAATGTATCAATTCATTCTATGCTTGACGTCCAAAATTTCTTCATGAAATCTCAGTCCACTATATTTACATTTCCCCCCAAACTCCCTTTTCCCACATTGCACCCTTCCCCATCTTGATCGCCTTAATATACATACTATAAACACTTTTTATATAACACACTTCCACATGATGACAACTTTTTCATCATTGCTCCTGCTCTTGCATAACAGGGCTTCCCCCAGGATGATGATATCATGTTGGTCCCGCTTGGTGATCTGGAGGTAGTATTAGTCGGTGTTTCATGTCATAAATAATTTCAAGGGAATTCAAACCTTCCATGATTGCACTAGTTCATATAATCCATGACCTCTAAGTAGCTCCTTTGGGGAGTATAGATTTACCCCATACAAAAGTTGTAGGTAGCCTTGCAGGCCCAAAGAGTAGTCAACATCATTTGACTAATCTTGGCCTGAAAGGCCAACTACAACTGGCACATGAGATATTGAATTTACACTCCCTTAAATTGATATATATGGATGTCATTGCCATTCATCAAAGATGTTGATGTCAAGACCAGGATGGTTCATTGAGGAAACTCTTGTGTCTGATGGTAGGAATTAGTAAGTATGACCTTGCTGTTAATGACCTCTGACCTAACAGATGTTAGCAGGAATGCTCTCAGATTGGGAATCAGAAAGTGTCGCACTGGCCTTGACTGCTGGTTGATTCTTTGGGGACAGCTACGAGCTGTAAAAGCAGTAGAGGACGACAAGCAAGCAGCAGAACCCACAGCCACTGCCATGTCTGCACAATGATGAGTGTTGAATGATAAGGGTTGCTACTCACCCGTTCATCAGCAAATATGGCTAATTAAGTCTTTAATATATATATTTTGCAATGCCTAAATTTATGAATATGTGTTTTAAAGTGTTTGATAAATTTATTTCAAAAGAGAAAATATTAATATATAACCATGTTAATCAAATGAAAATATTAGCTAATCAGACACTGACATATAAAGTCATAGAGGGGTACCAGGGGTTCTAAGGCACTGATCACAAAAAGTTGAGCAGGTCAGTCTTGTATTCGGTAAACAAGAGTGTGCTATAGCACAAGGACATCACCCATGAGGGCACTCTCAAGTTTGGCCAGATGCTCTGGTCTCTCCACTGTGAAAGAACCCAAGGTCGGTCCTGTATAAGACTTGCGCAGAACATCGACACTGGGAAGAGCTCCACCATCTCCAAGGGCTAGAAGAGAAAGAAATAAATGAGAAATTGAGATGCACGCAAGAGAAAAGGGATATGCACTGGTACTAACAAGTCCAAGAGCTGAGGCTGGTCACCTATCTCCACTTCTGTGAGAACAATGAGGGTAGTATTCCTGTGCGGACGGGAGTGGGAATGACGACTTAGTGCATTTGCTATTGCAAGGACCATCCCTGCTGCCATGTCCTCAGGAAGATGACTAAGCCACTTAAATGGTTAGAGTTGAATAGCATGTGATGAAAGAGATACATACATGAGCCCTCTCAGGACACTCAGAGGGTGGGTGAGTATTCCCACTGCAGAAGATGCAGCAAGAAGGATCATCCTAGAGATAAAAGCATTTAGTGCAGGGGATATCAACTGAGAGCAGTGAATATCTCACTTTAGAAGACTCCTTGCGCTTGTCCCCAACAGAGGCATTGTGAGACCTAGCCTTGGAAGACCTGGAAGACCTGGAAGTCTCCCCACCATGCTCATCAACAGCCATCTTTAGAAACTTGGTGGTTAGAACATCAAGCATGAGGCACGTAGACTGTGCATACTTTAAGGGACTCAACATCGGAATCAGAATGAGGAGCTACCTGGTCAAGCCCGTCATCATCCTCATCAGAATTGCTGTTGATGGTAGCATGTGATCGCCGAGTAGCATGACCTTTGCCTTTGCTACGGGTAGTAGGGCCAGCCTAGAGATGCATGCATGAAAATATGATAACAGAAGAAGAATAAGAAGAAGACCGACCGACTTGGGGTCATGATGAGGACCAGTGGGAGCACCAGCAGGAGGACCGTCGGTTGCCTGACTGCGCTCACTCTGAATCCAACCTGTGATCGCCTTGAGCACCCTATGAATAGGTTGCTTTGACACATTGGTATGGTGTTCCTTCTTGACGGCAGTACGAGTGTGAAAGACAGAGTCTTTGAGCTCCTTGTCTTGGATAAGCTCCCACTTGTAACGTTCAAGATAACCCTATAACACATGCAGTTAGTAACAAATGGAAAGAATAATGTGCAGGACTCACAGCATACTCTTGGAACTGGTAAAGGTTATTGTTCATAGTGGTAGCAGGGTCCTTGCACAAAGAGATGATGACCGCTTTTACTACTAAGAAAGAGGGAGTCATGTTTAGAGATTGAAGAATACAACAAGCTGTTAAGCAAGAGAATAGCTGTTTAGGTGAAGGAGGTTCGGGATAATGTCTCCCTCACATCTTCAACAGCTTTTATACATGAGCATATGAAGCGTGTGGTTGAATACTTAACAGTAAAAGAGAAATTTTCTTAAAAATCAAAATAGGGACTTAGTGATATCCCACGGGAATAGTTAGTATTCTGCGTGATATATCTGAGTTAGAAAATTATATTTGTCTTTTGGAAATGAAGAGATATTTGATTTTATGACTGAGGACAGTCAGAATCTTTTAGTGAGGGGGAGATAGTGGTATACCTGAAGGATCACACTATGACCTGCAAAGATACAACAAATTTTGTGATTTCTGTGTACAGAATATACAGAATGCGGGACTTAGTATCTAGGGCCACGAAGAGAATAAATTAAATTGCAATAACGGAGGAAAAAGCCCATAGCAAGTGCCACAGTGGCGGTAGCAACAGGGAAAATACGATGTTTCTAGAGCATGCAACATATATAGTGAAAGGCCGTGGAAATAGGGCCACTTGGATATGAGAATGCTACAAAACAGTCATACAAAAGATACAGAAAGATATAAATTGAGAAGAATACCTGGATCAGAGACACACGGAAGTCATACAATGCCAATCAGGGCTATCAAGGGTCACCCTGATAGGTCACTTAAAATGTTTAAAAAGACTTAGTGAGATCACATGCACTTACACACGAGAATAGTGTGACAAGAGGTATATACACATTTTTAGAAGCCCTAAAGGCTAGAGAGAAATGCGCAACATAAAAAGGGAAAGGATATGTACAACTAGTAGCTACTGGCTGCATTTGAAGTCCCTGACTACTAAGAGATAATAAAAGAAAACATGAGAAAGTCTGATAGATAAAAGAGAAACCCTTAAATGTCCACCGCATCACCAGAACCACCTGCGTTATTGCTGTCAGAGTCACCAGAACCACCAGACCCAGGACAAACAATAAAGGACTTCAGAAAATGCGAGACCACGTGTAGGCATTGATAATCTCGGATCCATGCTCATGTGAAGCAATGGAGTCCAGCCCATTGGCAAGCTCACTGAGAACACCCTCCCGGTCTGCGCGCAAGGAGTTTACCACCTTGCCAAGTGATTTGAGTTGGGTATTGATGGTATCAATGTGTGCGAGACCCTGAGCAATAGCTGAAGAGAAAAATAAGATAAAATCAATAAGAAGAGGAGGAAAGATGTACCACCATCCCTGCTCAAGATAAGGGGGTCAAGCAAAGTCGCCAGGCTATGGAGTTGACTGGCAGTCCAACGGGTGGAGCAAGGCCCATGGTGGCCCATCTTGCACAGAGTGCATCGCTCCTCACCGACGTTTCCTTTGAATACACACTCGTCAGCACTTCTGGTGAGAGTGCAGTTGAAACATGGCCAGCTGAGCTAAACAACATAGAAAGCATGAGACAAGAATAAGAAAAGATAAGGAATCCTTACAAGTGGAGGCCATATGAAATATGGGTTCGCATCCGAATGAGCCTGATAGATATACTCGCGCCCCTTCCTAACTTGTTTAGGAGGCCTAGAGAAGAAGAATACCTTAGGAAAGGATACCCACAGAAAGAAATCAAACATACTTTGAAAGGGACTTGGGAGCAACAGGCAACACTGACAATTTGAGGTGCTCGAGAGCCTCACAAGAAGGAGGCTCATGGAATTGTAAATCGAGGGCTGGGTGAAAGGCGCATGCATAAAAGGTATTGTTGACCATGTGAACAGTATCAGAGGTCGAGTTTGAGGGACCAGCCTCAGGAGATTGATGAGGAGGACTTGATGGCGCCACCGCCCTCTGTTTGCCTAGAGCTTTGGATGATGGACCTGTGCTTGGGGGAAGAGGTGGCGCTGGCTCCAAAGGTGCTGAAAAATTAAGGGGCCTCAGGAAGAAAAGAGGCACTCCAGTCAATGGATGATATGCATGGGGGGGAGGTGATGACTCCTCGTGCACAGGCAATGAGAGTCGTGTGTGTTTGGATGGAGGAGAATGGAGAGCGTCACTTATACTGTCATTGTGACTTGGGAAGAAGAGGGGTTCCTTTGTAGGAACAGGACCCTCCCCTTTGTTGGACATGGGAGGCACATCACTGTCAGAAGAAGAATCTGCAAAAGAAACACTAAATTGACAAGGAAAGAAAAGAGGATGGACATGCACCAAAGACTGGTTTTTTGACAGTGCGATGAGCTGGGAAAGCTTGGGGCACAGGCAACTTCCTGAAGGCCTTACATGTGCGCGTTTTAGCAGGTCCGTGACCAGTGGCAGCCTTAGGCTTGGAAGAAACAGAGGTACCAGCCATGGGTTCACTCCTAGGGCAGCATAAGCAGAAATACAGAAAAAGACAACAGGAGAATAAACTCACCGAACATCCGACACAGGAACAGGAGCATTGGTAATGGATTCCTGTTCACGTTGATGCTTGTGTGTGCTTGGGCCACCCTAGTAGGAGATAAAAAGAATGGGTTGGACTAAAAGATAAATAAAAGAATGAAGCTCACCAGGGCAGAACCCGCAGGAGGTAGTATGACCCCGATGAGCTTCTTGCCTGGAGCGGAAAAAGCTATGAAGACTCATTAGAGAGGGCCACGTGATAAAATAAGAGAGAGTGCGACTCACAAAGTTCCTTGGGGGGCTCAGGGGTATGAATCATCCTCGGTTTCAGCCTGGTGGCACCATGGTGTGGCGGTGCCTGAGGCCGTTTTGGACTGTAAGAAACAAATAAGAAACAGAGACCACAAAGTGAAAAGGGAGGGACTTATGCAGGAAGAGAGGGCTCGCAGGGCCCAGCGACAGGCTTGTTAAGAGAAGGTGTTGCAGTAGGGCGATGAGGTGGAGGCAAAGTGACAACACGGTAAGGCAAGGCATCGGCCTTGGCAATGCAGCCCTCCCCATGGTGTGTATGGCCTTCCTTGCCTGGGAGAAGGGCCTCATCGTCAAGAGCGTACTAAAAGCGACGGGTTAGTGAAGATATGAAAAGGAAAAGCGAATAATGAACCTCGTTCCGGAGCGCCTCCTCGGAAGTCAAGTACCACTTTTTCCAGAGCGGATGTCGAAGGTCCACTGGAATACAAGAAGCGATGACATGAATCTGCGAGCACAAGGCCAGCCTGTACAGGGAACCAGTGAATTTAAAGTCCCGAAGGACATCAATATGTGCGTCCTGCAACAGGCATGAAACCAGTCAGACAGAGACAGGATAAGTAGGGGGATGACACACCAAGTAAACATGCGTGGCAGTCACAACTCTGATCAACTCCCCCATTGGAGCAGCATTCCTTGTGGTGATCTCGAGATACTGTGCGGTGACATTGCGCACTTGGGCGAGGTTGTAGCAGATATTGGCAAGAGGGGTGTCGAAAGCAGGGAAAAGTTGTGTAGTAGACATAGTGGAAGAAGAATGAGTAAAGCAAGATGGTGCAAAAGTAGCATGCAAGTAAAGCAGAGGTGACAGAGAGAAAGGAAGAATGGGAATGAACTTTGACAAGTCCAAATATTCCAACATGACGTAAAACGATGGGCTTTTATTAATAAAAGTTCACATGCGCGTGAGAGAAGAAGCTGTCAACAATGACTCGACAGCTTCTCATTGAAAATAAGAACTTCAGAATGATGGGGACCCATGTGTGTACACTGAAGCCCACTGATTCAACGGTGGAAGGTCCATAGCTTAGTGAGGGGGATATGACATGCCCACTAGGCATTTACACATGTAATTCCGCATTTTATAACATTCAACACCAGTTGAGAAGTCCCACGACTGAAATAAGAGAGATTAGAGAAGAGCGCAATGAAATAAGCATAATACCATGAATACTCAAAGTGACTATTGGTAGAGCACATGCTCTAGCTTAGAGAGATATGAGACACAGTCATCCTAAATATGAGAGCCCAGTGTTCGATACTAGTTGCACTAAGATGAAGTGGCACGCAGACTCTACAAAGATAATTGAATACATGTGCAATGTAAATGAACTACGAGAGACATTGATCTATGATGCACAAGGCACAGATCGACCAGCAACTAGTGCGCATTATATAATGAAAGCCCAAGTCCAGATAAACCGAGATACTATACTTTGGCTGAAGCGCGCGAGGTCTAGGCACCAAGCAAGTCACCTTGCTGACTGGAAGACAATAGAAGAATAGGAGCAGAGCAAATCCTGATAGGTGGGAGCTCCAAGGAGATAACATGTGGCAGGTTACGTGCTGCGTGCACTGCTAACTGATGTCACAACCATGCACGCGAGATAAGTCTGGGTCTTAATTGACCTTTGGACCAATGTGCTACAAGATGGCATGCTCAATGGGATGCGTGGGATGCAGATGATTGAGATCTGAGCAGGAAATAGTACTAAAACCAGTTGTATTAATTTGTAGAGCGCATAATGTATAAATACAGTAGTATAGAAGTAGTGTATAAGTTTCAGACCCCTGGTGTAACAGTGCAAAGCAGATTAGCAACGCGCTCGAGCACTTGGAGCAGTTTGTAGCTTCTAGAGAGAGAATACAACCCATATCAGATACATATTGTGTGAATTAAGTTGCGCGCTTGGATAAGACAGTGGCACGGCACTTTGTGCAGTAGTTTTGGTTTGATTTGCCCTCTGTGAAAGAACAAGAGTACAGTGTCTTGAAGGTCACCCTTTCAAGTTCTTGAGGGCATTCGTGTGATGCGAGGCATTACAGGCGGCAGAGGTTCAAACCCTTTGGTCTGATTAGTGTTCGCTCTTCTGTGTTATTTCCACAAGTTGGCAAAGGTTCAAACCCTTTGGCTTGTTGGACAGGGTTTCTCTGGAGCACATAGGTTCAAACCCTGTGGTTCTACAATCGGTTAATGGCTCGAGCACGCAGGTTCAAACCCTGTGGCTCTTGTGGAAGTTCTGGGAGTTTGGTGTCAGTGTAGACACTTCTCCAAGTGTTTGTGAAGGTTACGGTTTAGCACGCAAGGTTTTAAAGGTGTTGTGTTGAAGATTAGTGGTTTTGTTTGGTGACTATTTGAGTTGCGCGTGATTACTAGAGAGTTGTGGTTACGTCTATCAGCATTTAGAGTGTTTGGAAAGCCCTTTGCCTTAAGGCCAAGTGACGAACATCGTGCCTCTTGTTTGGAGATAAACTTTGGACTTAGTAAAGTCTAGATACGTGACAAGCACTATCGCTTTATGTGTATCTTAGAGATATCGAGAATATAGTTGTCTTAAGTTCGCTACTTTCATCGCATTAGAATCCCCCCACAAACTAAAGAGTGTGTTTGTGTGTGTAGTGTTAAGTGTGGGTGTGATCAGTGTCTTCTATGCTGTTGCATTTCTAGCTGTGTGCATGCAGATGGCACTACACCAGCAATGTTTCCAGGAAGTTTTGGAGTACAGTTTGATTTGTGGTTGGGGAGGGAGAAAGAGGATTGGGTTAGGTTGTTGATGGTGAAGTAACTACTCTGAGTGTTGGAGCTGTGAAGATGAAGATGTTATTGGTACTCGGAAATGTTAGGGAGACAGAACAAAAAGGAATGGAAAGAGCAAAGTAGACATGAACATGCAGAAGATTGTTAGTTTGTGAACTATAGCAGGGCTACATTATGATGTTTGTACTTAAGTGACTACAGATAGCTTTGGCATATCACAACAATCTTGCAAGATTGTGAGTACTTATACAACATATATAAGTGAAGCAAAATTGTTGTGATATTCCAGTGATGCCATCCATATCAGCATGCTTAGTGGAAGAATTTGAAAGAAAAGGGTAGAAAGGGACTGTTACAAAATAAGTAGTATAAATACAGTGCACACATAGAGAGAGCTCCTTGTCACTGCATGGTGAATTCAATATTCTTAGCTGAAATATTGAATTCTACAACTGTATATTTTTTCAAGAATCTTGGCCCAAATATCAAAATATTATTCTTGATATCATTTCAATAGTCCTGTATATGGAAGAGATATCAAAAAATTTGCAAATATTCCAAGATTATTGAGAATATGATTTCAATATTTTTGGGTAGTATATTAATATTACAGTTCTAAATTTCAATATTATAGGCCAGAATATTCAATTCTCCATAGTGTGTGTGGTTGTCTACCTAGTGACTAACAGTCCAATAGCAGTAGTGCATTGCACTTAAATCACAATTAAAATATACTCCAGTCTTTACTAGATTGGAGATAAAGGGAAGAAGACTAAATGACAAATGCTAAGCTAAGATATAAAGTTAATAATCTAATAAGACTGAAAAAGGTGAAGAATGAATCTTTCTACATATATAGTTAAAGCTCTAAGAAATTTCCTCAAACTATCTCAATATAGACAACCTGTCCTGTCTCATCCTCCTGTCTACCAACTTCCTGCCTTTCTTCATGGCTGTCTGCATGGATGACTGAGGACTGCCCTTCTTCCCTTGATATTGTGCCCCCTTCCACATCTGAGTCAATGGTACCTTGACTCAGGTCTTCAGAGTTATGTCCAAAGTGAAGGGAGGACGAGATGCTTCCTTCCCAGGACTCATCAGGGCGAGTATGCCCCGCAGCAACTCGCCCAACAATCAGTGTAGGAGCAATTCCCTGTATTAATAGGAACATTCAGAAAGGGATATGAAGAATAAAGAAATAACACATACCCGTGCAAAAGATGCTAAGATATCAATATAGGGTTCTCCATAGCTATTACAAGCAATAAGGACAATATATACCAGTAGAGCAATAGAGTAGATAAAGGCAGATTCCACAATGATTTCTATGATACCCCTAAATGTTCTGATACCCATCCCTGCATGACTAACAGTGATTATCCGGTATATGATCAGGAGTGTACACAGGATTGTTGTGGTCAGAATCAATGATATGTATACAGTAATCCATGAATGAACTATCCCAAAGACTGAGGTATCTTGCACATCATTTACAGCATCATTAAGCTCATGATATATTTCAAGAACCTTCATTGCTAGATTTCCTGTCAGTGCTAGGCAAACAGAAAATCCTGAATTAAGCATACCTGTTCCTGTGAGAAGACATAGGATGGGCAAGAGGACAACCAGCCAATGTTGACCCCAGACAACCCAGCATCTCCAAATCTAAAAGGTTCATCCTGTTATTATTGAATGAGTAATGACAACTTGACAAACCATAGATCCATCTGCAGCAAGTGTGCTGAGCACACCAGAAACACCTTTCACCAACAATGTTGTTTTCAATGGAGATGAGACATTAGCAAATGCTGAAAACACTGTCCAAAAATTCCACCCATTGTCTATGAAGGCCCATCGATTAAATGCCCAATCAAATGAAGTTTCCAAAGTATTGAGGACATAAAGACACAGAATGATTAAGACCATAGCATGACTAGCTAGCCTTTGGATTGTATGTTTTGCAGAAACTATGTCACAATATGGGCATTGAGCATATGTGTATCTTTAAGAAAAGTGTCACATACAAACAGTCCACATTGCAATAGAAATAATGCCAGTGTAGATTCCTGTTGACAATCTGAGTTAGTATGAACTACAAAGATGCATTGTCAATGTTCATACCACTGCAGAATACCTGCAACAACATGGCATTGAATTGCATGTCTGTGAATCTGAATATGAGCTGTATGTCTGCTTCTGAGAGATCAGGGATATCAGGGAATACTGCCATCTTGCTAAATGAAGGGGATAAATTTTTGAAGAATGTTATGGATGACAGACCTCTTTAATATAAAAACAGGGCACATCTTGAATGAGTGATGCATATTACAAAAGTGCCATGCAACCTTTACTAGTAGCAAAGCAGTTGAGATAAAAACTGAGATGCTGGAGGAGAACATCCATCATCTCAGGAATCAATCCATACATCTTCACTGAGATTTATCATCTATGAAGGTGATAGCCACTAACACTGTAGCTTACTGGAGCCATTATTTCTTTCCTGAAGTAGCAGATTGTGAATTCTCATATTCATGGATACATGTACTCAGAAAATGCACCAAACTAAGATGCATCAGTCACCAGAAAGTGTGAAGAGTAGGGACATTATGAACTCAGTCTCTGGAAGATCCTAAAAAGAGAACTAAAGTACTTATACATGAACACATCAAAGTTCCAGACAAGTAGGTAGTACATGCCCCATCAAACCAATATGCATTCCTCTTGTGTTAAATAGTGCAGTTCCTTTGATTGCTCACAGTGACGGTAGGCAAGGAAACCTCAATACTCTTCTTCTTATGCATCAACATGTGATAACTCTACAATACAAGTATGAGTTGACATCTAAACATCTGTCAGAACTGCATAGCAAACAATCACATGGGAAAAACCAACCTTTGAAACATCTCACCTCAGTGTATGCAGCACTCGACTGGGAATAATACTGTTCGGTTTCCATTTTCACTAACTACATGAGACTGATAGTCGTCGTCAAAACCCCAACCATCACCACTACCTCAGAAACCCTCCGTGCTCCCCTCGTGCTCCCACTCCAAATACACCTCCCATCAGCCATTATCCCTCCACCATCCGCTGTCCCAGCCACTACCACAACCTCCGCCGTCCCACTCAGTGCTACACCCTCCTCGGTTGACACATACTTCAATCCCACAATAGCCAATGTGGACGTGGCAGGATACTCCTCATAACACAGCGCCTGGACAGGGTTGGTTCCACAGAGCGTTGCCAGGTTTCCCATAGCTACCGGCACGTTCAGAATAAGGAGAGGAGCAAAAGAAAGATACATACTGATCTCGTCCCTAGTATTCTAAATAAACCCTTTTGCACTTTAATCAATAGTGAGCATCCTAGCCACCACGAAACAGGAGGGGTCGCCGTATGTGTTACAATGGCACCTGCTGACAGAGGATGCCGGACTCCCAGCCGTCGAAGAAGTCAGTGTCATAGCTGTACTCCGTAGATCGGCATTCGAGAACCTACAAGCTTTGTCAGAGCGAGAAAGCATGCAAAGAGGCAGATGAGAGGCTCACATAAAAGGCTGTCGGGTGTCATGGCCTTGGCTCGCTGGTCACAGAAGACCTGCATTCCTTAGTCCACCTGCCAAGCTTCAGACTACATGACAAATGGAAGAAGGACAGAGGAGTACGTACCTCTATGAATATTCAAGTAATCGTGATTGGGCAGTTCAGGTCATCGCGACGCAACACCAGATTTATGATCCTCCGAATCTATATTCTGTGACACTGTTGGGCATGTATTCTTCTGAGGATGGAGTGAACGCACCCTTCCATCTCAACAGCTTAGAGAATTCTATTGCACAGTGGTGAGAATTATACTTGATTGTGAATGCTGGATGTACGATCGAAATTGTATACCAGATAACCAGGCCAGGTTAATGGGGAGCTTGTTGTACTTGGTTGAAACTCCATTGAAGTCGAGGTAGGGGAATGTGATAGCTTGCTGTTCAAAGATAGACACATACAAGGTACAAAGGTTCGGGTCTCCTACGCGTACTGTCAGAAGGCTGGTCCTAAAAGGGAAGTGATATGAACCAGACATCATTCTAAACTGACCAGTCATGTTAGGAACAGCAGAGAAAGGTGAGAGATGAGACGGACATCATCAGGGAAATGGGGTCGTCAACAAGGAGTTATCACTGAATATGTAATCTGCACGCATCTCAGGAGATGAATTTTCATAAATAGAAAACAAGAGTACATCTAGAACAGGCATGAAAACAGTGTCTCAATATCATCAGATAGTAGCATGTACATCACACCACATTGCCGGTCGCAAATGTCTCGTCTTTCTTCCTATATGCAAATTGTCTGAGCTATATTCGGGCATGATCAGGACGGGGGCTTACTGCCAATAAAGACGCTAGGTGGGAAATTAGAAGAGACTCAAAGCATTACATGCAGAAATGCACCGGATAGCAATAATTGCTTTTATCTTCTTGAATAAGTAGTGACCTGTATGCATTCCACGCAGCTCCGCTGTTGACAGATTTAAGCTAAAAATGCACCTCCTAGCACTGCACACTTTCATAAATGCTTCAAACACGAAACGAAGAACGTGAGACCATACCAGATTGAATGTGGGAGCCTGAGATCCACGAATATTGGATGGCATCCTTTTGCAGTCATAAAATGAGCACCCGGCGCGTCAAAAAAGTGATATCAAAATGTACTTTTGATCATCAAACAATATATTATGATTTATCTGAGTGGACCCCGTGGATCCATAAGCAGAACGCAAGGAAAAGGTGTGACAAGACCATGGCAAAGGAAGGGAGGATAGGGAAGATCATAATGCATGGCATCACCGGTAAGTAGCAGCCCATGGTGACTGTACTGAATGAAAGATGGCTAGAAGAATTGAGCGTTCCTAGAATGGAATTGAGTTCCCATGTATAGCCACCGCAACAGTAGCCATGGACATACCGTGGCAACGTCACTCTTTCTTCCTTCCAACCATCTCCTTGCACTTTCACTGTATTCCCTTGTCGCTGAAAGTTCTGCAGCATTTTTCTTGTTCCACTATATTCACTGGGCCTGTCAAACCTGCCTTTGGACACCAAGAATTTCCCATAATCTGGCCGCAAATGAACATTTATCCTGTATGTTGCGAAGACAACCAGCATTGCATTTGGTTTATATCCTGCATGAGAGTCTTGGCACCTCGGACCACGTGACATGATGCCAAGGAATAACCTCCAGTCCCGCCACCAGTCTTTCTTCCCTGAGCAACATACCCTTGCATCTGCTACCAGCGAATACCTCCGTAAGAGCCTCCCTCTGCATCTCCTAATCCTAAGTTCCAATCTCCCTTTTTAGATGGCTTCAGATCCAGAACAGATGCGTGAGCTCTACCACCTCCCTTCGATACCACTACCAGACGCCGTCTTCAACTTATACCCCTGCTCCCCTCCACCACTGCCAGCACATGAGCAATGCATGTATGCCAAAGAAGCTCTCTCCTCCTGTGCAACTAACTGTTGCATCTGCTACCAGTGAATATGTCAGTAACAACCCTTCCTCTGCATATCTCTCCACAAATTTCTAACTTCCCCTGTCTATATGAAATCGGATCCAGAACAGATGCACAAGCTTTACCACCTCCCTTCGATACCACTACCAGACGCCGTCAGTGATCCCGACACTCTCTACTGCCCCAATGCCCACTTCAAATTGTACCCCTGCTTGCCTCCACAACCACCTGCACATGAACAATGCACATACACCAAAGAATCCCTCCTCCTCAAAAAGAGGTCCGGTCTCTACCTCGCCTCCCTCTTCCACATTGTTCCCCTCCCATCCTCGACACAGCTGCTGTCCATGCTAACCCTCCACGAAAAACTGTGCAGGGGCTTCCATAAAGAATACGTCATGCACATCTGGACCACCATGCTTGACTCCCAACCAGTCATGGCTAAAATCTTCGATCCCCTATACTTTATTGACCCTGACAAAGGCACAGACCCATTTCCCCTCCTCGATCTCTGTGTGTCCCATGAAGCCAAGGCTTACCGCTGGCTTGCTCCTCTCCAGGGTACCCAAGTGCTGCGGTGCCGTGGGCTCTTCATCTCGATGCTACCTTCGCAAGGAAACCACACCATGTATGTCCTCCTTGAGCACGTCCCAGGCCAAGATGTGTGCTATCTTGTCCCAGCCCCTACATCTCCCTCCCTCTGTCTTGCCCATCGCACTGCCATCGTCGACGCAGCTCTCAACGTCTTTTATGATATCCTCATGTGCGGTGTCAAGCAGCGTGACATGGCTCCCCGCAATCTCATTATACGTCCTCTTAAATGCAGTGGCATTCCTTTATGCAACAAGGAAAACGGTCCTGTGCACTGTTTGGTCGACCCAGATAATGTCGAGAGCATCATGATAGACTTTGAGGGGTCAGAGCTTTGGGATCCGGATCACGAATTTTATGAAGAGCAGACGAGGCAGAGGGAGATGTGCAGCTTGAGGGAGGACTATATGGAGGACTGGTGGTATGGAAAGTATGGGGTATAGATCATGTTCGTTGTATGCACTGTGAGTAACATATGCTGCTGAGGGCAGTCATGGAAATAACCTTATCCCTGGCATAGCTCATCCGACATGGACCAGATTTCGACGTGGCGACTCCCTAAGCCTCCTTGTAAGCGACCACTGCTATCCACACGATGAGGTTTTGCACCTTAAACATACCAGCTGCAACCGCCGTGGAAGATCCGAGCCACCTGAGCTTCGCCTAGCTCTCATATCATTTGCAGACTATGCATACAGAGCAGTCGCTGGTTTGAATGAAGCAAGTCGTCACCAGCTCTCGTAAACACCGCAAAGCGACGAGGTTCCGGGCCGTGACCCCGGCAGGCAATCAAACGTGCTTCTTTCCACCATCGTCGGTTCAGTGCTTGTTCAATAGCTCATTCGACATCAAGACACCCTATAATCGGTGATTTCTCCCCAGTATTACTCGAGACATATGCCATAATCCGCAGGTAATCTCACCTTCGTAAATCTAACCTTTGTGTACAGGGTTCACACTGCTGAGCAATACATGCAGAAGGACCATCAAAGCAAATTGTATGCATAATCATGCCGTCTCAAATCTGGAGTGCTTATATCACCCTGTAGAACACATCAAAGAGGGATTATTTAAATTGTATCATTATCTAGACAAAATTGAGATCTATTTCTCAAACACAGCACAGTCCGACCAAGGAGGTGACTCGTGATCATGACGATGAGGGTAACGATAGCAATGGGATATAAGACACAGGTCATGCAGAAGCGGATGCGCATGACAATTGGAATTGTCATATCTCAATGAGCTCGTCCAGACAAATCTCTTGGTGAACGTATGGAGGAGGTCATTCCGAGGGATCCCATTACTAAATCCATTGCGTGTCAATGAGGGAGTCAACCCTTGATCTTGCTTGGTGTATCGCTCCATTGCAAGGCGTACGAGTCCATATCCCTAAAGCTCACACTATCAGGTTCCATGCCAGACCCTAGATATCATTCTTACAACATATACCCCTCCCTCATCTCGTTCAAAAATATTCTGGATGACAGACGTTACTTAGCAGGTAATCTTTTCAGCACGCAGCAACCCGACCATCTCGTCTGTGTTTCAGTTGATGCGCATCTCATATGTCAGCTTCATGTTCCAAGACCCCTTGCATCCCTCATCGCAGAGACACCCACAACCATATCCTGGCACCGCAAATCCTACAATCCAGATGTCATATACATCTCACATGGCATGCCAAAACATCTTCCAGGACCTCGAGCAGCACTAACAGATCTGAGGGTTAAAAATATTTTCATCTCGTGATGTCCGTACTGAACGACGGAGGTCTGTCGCTCACGTCCCACAATTGTCCGGTGCTCACTCCCCGATCATTCACTCTATCAATACTCATCTCACCAACTCGCTATACTTTACCAAAGCACTTTCCCATTCGATCACAGGTAATCCCAGAGGCAGATCCGCAAAAACCACAAGTCGGTAAGAACAACACCAGGGGGTTCCCAACAATCATGTTCAGGGCTCGCTATACCAGGATGGCTGGAACTCCGCCGAGATTTACAACAAAGTTACCACCAAGAGCAATCAAATATCTCTTGGTTCGTCCTTGGAATATACAATGACAGTGTTATCTGCCTCTTGAGTCTCGACAGGGGACTGACTACGGCTTTGTATATCTGAGTGGGTCCATCTATGCTATGTTGCCGGATTCTCTCAGAGGCAATCTTCAGTTGATGGCTTATTATATGTCATTCATTAAATATCTAGTTCCCACCTCCCATTCAACCCATCATTTCATTTCAATCAATCTAAAGCATCGTTCAGTAGTTCCAGAGAAATGGAAAACCTCACCCCATCCACCCGTCCAGATGAGCGACATGTGGACGGACATAATAGTATGTCGGGTCAACTCTATTCGGGCACCACAATGTGAAGTGTTCCTGTGCACTTACGAGGAACCTCCAACCATGAAAGGATGCCCTGGGCCTACTCCATGATTGCATGCTACACTAGTATGATAGACAGGAATGGCGCGAAAGGAACAGGAATACCAAGCCAGTTGCGGTGAGCACTCACTCGTCATGTTTGAAATATAAATAAATACCACTGAGATTCATTCCTAGCAATGGAAGGCTCTCGGATTCCAATTGCTCAGACGTTGACGGATACCAAACCTGAGGGGAGGATTCAATCAGCAGGTCTTTTTAGTTCAAATGCTGATAACAAAATTGGGGTTCTGCATTCTTTATTCTATGACACTTGATGATGATGTCTGTGGTGTCAAAGGACTGATCTCATCACTATTAGGAAGATATATACTCCCCAAAGTATTGAATCACATCCATTTGACCTGTTTATGCGATCTGTGGAATAGATCAAAGCAACATTGGCAACAAATCTTGTTCGTACAATTTGCTTTTAAAACATGTGAAGTGTCAATTAGTAAAAAACGCAAGAAATTGAATTGCCAGGCTATTCACAGGTGGTCTAGAGAAAATGAAGGAACTCACAACCAAGAGCTCATAGCCCCAGAACAGGAGGACTATGACTCTCAACAAAGGAATGGTATAGTCGACCAAAGTAAATGTCCTGTTACTAAAACAAGTGTACAGATACGCTGAGGCACAAAACACCAAACCAACTCGGAGGACCCTTAAATCAGCATTCTGATTATCTGGTCAGACTGTGAAACAGGATTAGTAGGGGAACTCACAATCAAAATGATAACACCTACATCTAATTAATATATCAAGCTCCAAATTACAGAAGGAGCCAGTGAAATGACTCGGAACCGAGGATATTATGCGTGAAGCAAAAAGATGGATTGGATCAGGCTACTCCACTTTCTTTTCAGAGTCATCTCTTGTAACATTCACAACCATCTCCAACTTTGTGCTAGTACTCAACTCGTGCTTGTCTCTATAATCCTTAATACTAGTCATCACCAGGCTGCCTTATGCTCCAGTATCGAGGACCCCGTGAAATAGGCAGGGGAAGCAAGGAGTTATTTTGTGCTGTTGATCCTCCCTTGCCATGCATGGAACTGGGACTCGGGCTCGAATGCAGACTAAAAACAAAGATCTCGACAACACATTTCCCACTAATGAAAAGTACCACCTCATCGAGGACTAGTGTCTCTGGATGCTCAATGGTGGTGAACAAACCAGGTCAAATATAACACTACCTTTAGAGCCTTCACCTTCTCCCGAACATTGACTAGTATTAGTTCTGATTCATGCACATATATTCTACCTCTACCAGCTTTACTGGACTCGTTGATGTTCTCGGTAACCATACAACAGTAACTAGAATCGGAATATATACAAAGTATAACTCGTATATACTTAACTCAAGCAATCCTTGTGCTTCACAATCACCAATATATGTAAGTTCAGGTGTTTCAAGACTGATAGAAGGCCCCTGAAAACTGAATAGTATAAGTTTTCTGAATATTCAACCTTCTGGATGAAACAAAAGAGATAAATTTGCCAATTTGGACTTCAACAAAGCGTGAATATGAGGTATGGGTTGTATAGTGGTGTAGTAGAGTCAAATATATTTGTTTCAAAATCGACTTCGCTCTCAGAGTACTGAGTCGACTCCAAATTCTTGAAGCTAAATTGGCTCTTGCCTTAATTTCCAGTTCACTGACTGATATATGAGTGCACTGGCCACTATCCTTAGCTCACTGGTTTATATTGGCTTCTATGCCTCTTCACTTCTGGTTTCTGTGTGAATATATAGCGGTCTCTGTGACTCGTGGATTTATTTAAATCAAGTTATGTGCTTTCTATTTGTTGGTGGACTTAGCTATATGCTATTTGTCCGAGGCTCATTTTACTTCCACACAATTCAACCTTAGCTACTGTGCTATATGGCAAAGACTCTGGGGTGGTGAAGCCTTCCATTTATTTGTAGGTATAGTACTTATATACTACTGATGGTCCATGCTGCCTTGGCTATTTAGTCATACTACATAATGTAAACTACTACTGGTTGAACCTAAATCAGCATATTATATCTCCATGCTATGCAACCTGTTCTAGCTATGTCATTCCCAGATTCCAGGCCAAATATATTAACTTAGTTGTCTCACAGCCAGAATTCCTCCTGCTGCATTGTCAGAACAACGTGGTTACCCATATGTCACTGGGTTTTATGGGGATTCATGATTAGGTGACCACTATAAGCTGTGCCCAACTAGAACTATTCTGATGCAACACGATCAAATAGAATACTCTGAGACAATCAATCAGCAGATAGTATATTCACATCAGTAAGGCGACCCTAGTGATCTTGTCCATACTTGATTGTATTTTCCATGTCCCTACTAATGGGGTCGGATATTCTATATGGAATACCAACTTTTCCTCCTATCATAACCATTCACAGTGCACTCGTATATCCATTGACATGCTCACAAAGTGTCTATGCATGTAATTTTGTGAAATGTATCAATACATGCCTTGCATAATGGCTAAGTACTGAGATAACACAAGATACAGATAGAGTGCAGTGTCAAACACACAGAGTGCAATGATATATGTATGGAGCACAATATAGAGTCGCATGCAGTATGGCCTTGGGTGACAATTGGTAGAGTGCATGCTCTAACTTAGAATGATACTAGTCAAGGTCACACTAAGTATGAGAGCTCAGCACTTGATACTGAATGCACTAGAGGAAGATCAGCCACATGCTCTAAGGAATTGATGAGAGACAGGCATGATACTAGGAGAACTACATTGATCTATGATGTACACTGCACGCGTATAGGAACATAGAAGTAGAGCACATGAAAAGACACATGCTACATGTGTAGATGAAAATAGACATGGAGCACAGTGATATATGAATCAAGTGCAGTGTCAAACCAATGGAGTGCAGTGATCAAACCAACATAGCGCATGATAGAACAATGCATGTGTGTGCAAGTCTTGAGTGACAATTGGTAGAGCACATGCTCTAACTTAGTATGATACTTCATTGAGGTCACACTAAGTACAAGAGCTCAGCACTCGATACTGAATACACTAGAAGCAGACTGCATATGCACTCTAAAGCATTAATGAAAGACATGCCTGATCCCAAGAGAACTATGTGACACAATGATCTATGATGCACAGGGCCCAGATCACATGGCAGACTGTGCACATGTCCCAAATAATGCCTGAGTATAGATAACTCTGAGAGAACCCAGTTTGGCCAATGAGCGCAGTGCCTAGGCTTATGACAGGTATCCCCCACCAACCAGAGAAACCTAGAAACTCAACTTTAGAATAGGATACAGCCTATATGATTGGTTGTCAGTCCAGGTATACTCTGAGGAAATGACAAGTGACATGCCAACACAAAGAGCACTGAAGAGGCATCTGAGTGCACAGAGCTAGAAATGCAACAGCATCAAAGACACTGATCACACCCACACCCAACACTACACACACAAACACACTCAAGTTCGTGGGGGGATTCTAATGCGATGAAAGTAGTGAACCAATACAATTGAGTTCTCAATATCTCTAAGATACACATGCAGCAATAGCACTCATATAATATCTAGACTTCTGTAAGTCCAAAGGCTTTTCTCAAGAACAAGAGGGTGTGACTTCCACTGCCGGGCCTCAAGGCAAGGGTGTATAACAAGACACAGCTTCGTTAAACGTATCCACCGCTCTCTAGACGTCGTGCGTGACTCTAATAAACACAGCACACAACAAATAAAACACTAAACACGACTTAAAGCACTGTGCTCTAAGCAGAAACCAAGTCCTACTAAACTCAACACACTAATAAACACCTCGCGCACTAAACCAAAACCTTCACAAACATGTGGAGAAGTGTCTACACTGACACAAAACTCCGAAACTTCCACAAGAGCCACAGGGTTTGAACCTACGTGCTCGAGCTTCTAACTGATCGTAGATTCACAGGGTTTGAACCTATGCAATCCAGAGAAACCCCGTCCAACAAGCCACAGGGTTTGAACCTTTGCCAACCTGCAGAAATAACACAGAAGAGCAAGCACTAATCAAGCCAAAGGGTTTGAACCTCTGCCGCCTGTAATGCCTTGCATCACACAAATGCCCTCAAGAACTCAAAAGGGTGACCTTCAAGACACCGTACTCTTATTCTCTCACAGAGTGCAAGTCAAACCAAAAGCAGACTCTCTGCATGGAGTGCCATGCTATTTTCTTACCTAAGTGTGCAACTTAATTCACACAATAGATATCTGATATGGGTTGTATTCTCTCTCGAAGTTCCTAGCTACTCTAAGTGCTAGAGCGTGTGGCTGAAAAGCTTTGCACTATTACACTGTGGGCTCAAAACTTCTTGTACTCTATCTACACTACCGTATTTATACATTTCTGCATCCTACAACTTGGTACAACTTAATACACTACTGTTACAACCTCGGAACATTATCCTTTGTGATGCACGCATGTTGTTATAGCATGCCCAGGGCTGGACACTTGGTCAGAGGTCTATCTCGAGACCAGACTCTGTTTCCTCATGGTTGAGACTCCACTTGCACTGCACTCTTTGCGTTGGCATGTCACTCGTCATTTCCTTGGAGTATACCTGGACTGACAACCAATCATATAGGTGGTATCCTATTCTAAGGTTGAGTTTCTGGGTTTCTCTGGTTGGTGGGGGATACCCATGGTAAGCCTAGGCACTGTACTCTGTGGCCAAACTGGGTTCTCTCGGAGTTATCTATGCTGAGGCATTATTTGGGACATGTGCATGCGTGCTGTGCGATCGGGGCCCTGTGCATCATAGATCATTGTGTCACGTAGTTCTCAGGCATGTCTTTCAGTAATGCATTAGGGTGCATATGCAGTCTGCTTCTGGTGCATTCAGTATCAAGTGCTGAGCTCTTGTATTTAGTGTGACCTCAATGAAGTATCATACTAAGTTAGAGCATGCACTCTACCAATCGTTACTGAAGACTTGCACGTGCGTGCATTGTTACACTGCACGCTATCTTGGTTTGATCACTGCACTCTATTGGTTTGACACTGTGCTCGACTCATATATCACTGTGCTCCATGTCTATTTCCATCTACATGCACAGCACACGTCTTTTCATGTGCTCTACTTCTATGTTCCTATACGCGCGCGCAGTGCACGTCATAGATCAATGTAGTTCTCCTTGTATCATACCTGTCTCTCATCAATTCCTTAGAGCGCATGGCTGATCTGCCTCTTAGTGCATTCAGTATCAAGTGCTAAGCTCTCATACTTAGTGTGACCTCAACTAGTATCATTCTAAGTTAGAGCATGCACTCTACCAATTGTCACCCAAGGCCGTACTGCGCGCATCTTTTCATGCACTCCATACATATATCATTGTACTCTGTGTTTCTGACCCTCTGTGTAATAGTGACAAGCTTATTTGATACACATGTGATCCTTTGGAGCTGTTTGAACCTTGTGCTCTGTCCATTAGTGACGTGTTAGAGGTGTTGAACCCCAATTGGGATGGTGTGAAAGACAATAGCTACACACTCTGGCACATAGAGTAGTTTGGAACTTCAAGAGAGAATACAACCCATACCTGATACCTATCGTGTGAATTGAGTTGCGCACTTACATAAGAAAATAGTGCGGCACTCTGTGTGGTAGTTCTGGTTTTGGTTTGACTTGCACTCTATGAGAGAATGAGAGTGCAGTGTCTTGAAGGTCACCCTTTTGAGTTCTTGAGGGCATTTGTGTGATGCAAGGCATTACAGGCGGCAGAGGTTCAAACCTTTTGGCTTGATTAGTGCTTGCTCTTCTGTGTTATTTCTGCAGGTTGGCAAAGGTTCAAACCCTTTGGCTTGTTGGACGGGGTTTCTCTGGATTGCATAGGTTCAAACCCTGTGAATCTATGATTGGTTAACAGCTTGAGCACGTAGGTTCAAACCCTGTGGCTCTTGTGGAAGTTTCAGAGTTTTGTGTCAGTGTAGACACTTCTCCACGTGTTTGTGAAGGTTTTGGTTTAGTGCATGATGCATGAGGTTTTATTAGTGTGTTGAGTTTAGTAGGATTTGGTTTCTGCTTAGAGTGCAGTGCTTTAAGTCGTGTTTTGGGTTTTATTTGTTGTGTGCTGTCTTTATCAGAGTCATGCATGACTTCTAGAGAGCTGTGGATACATTTAACGAAGCTGTGTCTTGTTATACACCCTTGCCTTGAGGCCCGGCGGTGGAAGTCACACCCTCTTGTTCTTGAGAAAAGCCTTTGGACTTACAGAAGTCTAGATATTATATGAGTGCTATTGCTTCATGTGTATCTTAGAAATATTGAGAACTCAATTGTATTGGTTCACTACTTTCATCGCATTAGAATCCCCCCACAAACTTGAGCATGTTTGTGTGTGTAGTGTTGGGTGTGGGTGTGTTCAGTGTCTTCAATGCTGTTGCATTTCTAGCTCTGTGCACTCAGATGCCTCTTCACCGTACTCCTGGTTTATTTGCTAGCTGGCAACAGGAACTATTATGGTGTTTATTTGCCTGTTAGTGGTCTATATTAGGCAGGTAGGTCAGACTTGTCACAATATCATTCCTAAGTCCCAATCTCACTTAATATAAATATATTCACAAATATATTCACTGTTGCCAGACAGTAGCTTTAGCTAGTGATCCGGAGGCTCAATCCTAGCTCTTTAATAGTCAAGTACAGTATAGATTGGATATGCATATATTATACAAATTGCAACATCTACAGGTGGATATGTTCCAGTCATATCATCGTTATGTTGGGTTCCCACTTCCAAAAGATCATGAATGAGCATTAAACCGACACATAGCAGGAATTGAAGATTGGGCCAAAATGCTATCATATCTTCATTCTATGGTTGAGTATACAAACAACAACCTTTGAGGATCCCAACCTGCAGGATATGATTTGAGATGGAAATTGCTTTTGTTTGGTGATTCTACCTGGAGCCTACCTTGTGGATATGTTTCCCATTCTATGATGGCTTCCAGGGTATCTTTTGGAGCTTAGGAGGTGGCATTGAGATTTGCTTGAACTGTGCTGTCAGTGTTTGGGTAGTGTTCACACAAGATTGGTGAGTGTAATAATTTTGTTTTTGTTTTTGTTTGGCAGATGCTGAGTGTGCATGTTCTAGGAGAGCGGTGAAAATGTTCCTGAATGTTTTGCAACAGATTTATTGGATAAGGAGAAGATGTCCTTTGACCAGGTGGCATTTCTTACTGGCTCAATGTTCTCTGCTGGAGCTTCTACAGTTTAGTGGCTTGTTCCCGCTTTTCAACTGACTGACACAAAGTCTCGTAGACTGCAGCTGCATTGGTATTCATTATTATGGCCACTGTGTGTTTCCCTGAGGCAGCAAAGGTTGTACAGAAAGAGATTCATGATATCATTTCTCATGATAGATGTCAGTAATAATGATGTCTTGCATATAGCATGGCTAATTATTGTTTTGAGAACACTGCATGGCGAATTCTATATTTCAGTCTATAATATTGAAATTTATAACTGTATATTTTTTTGGAAGTCTTGCCTAAAATATCAAAACATTATTCTTAATATTATTTCAATAAACTTGTTTATCAAAGAAATATTGAAGAAGGGGGCTCCTTGATCCACTCCCACCACCTTCCTAATGGGAAGAAGTAGTATCGGATGGTCCTGCAATGCGGCAGGCAGGGCTCGGCACACCTGAAGATACCCAGATGTGCTGAGGACGATGATCACCCCCCCAGAGCAATGCCCAACCCTACGCAGGATACGAGGTAGATGATGTCCCTCTACGAGCATGTCATCTGCCCATGGGCCACTGAAGAGCCAACACAGGTACCAGTCCTGACCGTAATAAAGTATGCTATGAAGCAGGGACCACCTGAAGAGAGTGCAGAACCACAATGTTTACCATAGTCAATGGAAAGCAACCTCAACACGATGACATGCACCCCCTGCCTGTCGACGCAGTGGCACCTGATACAAAGTCTCCTCGGAGTGGCAATGCCAAGAGAGTAGAACATACCCAAAAAAGAAAGAAGGACAAAGCGAAAACAGATGAAACTACTTTGTGATTACCGAATGGAAATAGATACACAAGGAAAAGCAAGTGTGGGCCCATGATGACCCTCGAGTGGACAGGAGTAAGGAGCACTAATACAAAAGCTAGGATAAGAGACCCCCCAAGTGAAAACATAAGGTGCTGACGGTTCACCCTCCCGAGCATGGACCAATGTTGTTGACAGTGTACCGGCCGGTGGAGTGAAGAACCACAAACGCTGTTGGGTAACAGACAATCTGGACGCTGATGTCCACGAGGATATAACAAAAAGAATGAAGGAACATCAACCTGAAATGAGAGAACAATGCAGATTAGCAGGGGCAATTAGCACGAATGAAGCACGACAAAGGAACAATGTGATGGGTCACAGTCACAACCACATCAATGACGATGCATAGCGCCACCAAGACCGTTCATGCAAGGACAAAGGAGCCGCACGAGCAAGACACAAACGACGAGCCCAGCATCAGAACAATCGACGTCGACGAGGAGGAAAAGGACAAAGGAGAAAACACCCCATAAAAGCTATTGACATCTCCAACCATGGAAAGGAACAAACAACATGACACGCACAAGCCATGCCCAGGACAAAGCAACACAAGAACTCGATTAGGAAGAAAGGCCTCCTTGTTTTCTCCACCCTGGTCCATCCAGTATTCCTACATAAATACTTCCAACTGCCATGGATGCGCGCCATAAAAAGAAACCCCCGCCTTAAACACAAACACCACCATTCCACATGTACAACCATGTCCAACCGCACCACAGCAGCTGACCGTGCCAACCGTGCCCCTGCTCGCATGAGAAGCCAACCCGTCATTGAGGTCGATGCGCCGTTGACCACCCCCATCCTTGACGCCATCAAACCACATACCATCACCTCACAAAGTCAGGGAGGAGCTACTACCTCTACTGTGCAGAGGGGAAAGGCAAACACTGAAACCAAGAAACACACTGCAAAACCAACACAGGTGTCCACGCCCTCTGAGGAGGTGAACAACAGCCGAGAGATGGGCCTTTCTAAACATGATGGCGACGATGTTCTAAATGGGACCTCTGGACCTCAACGAACCCTGGAAGAAAAGAGGGGCACCAAGGTATGTCTTACTCACCTTGTGACCAAATATATCATGGGCTAATGAAGCTACTATCACGTCACAGGCCAACACAGAGACTGAGGAGACGACTCCAAATGAAAGCCAGCAAGGAGACACGAACATGCCACCGGGAAACAATGACACGACCACACCCAAATCCCCTGTGACCCCACAGCCTCTCCCTCAGTTCAAAAAGAGGAAATCAGAGATTGAGGAAGACATGGAACCCTACTATCCTGGGGGAAACACTTTCTTCCCACTCTTGCAGGATGATGTACCAGTGACCAAAAAGCCCCGGAACGGACTACCTGAAGTGCCTATGGAGGAGTTTGAAGAAAGCAATGGTGACGACGCCCTGAGCACATGCCAGGTAAGCCAGACAAATTTTTGTGAATGGACAGTGGAGCCTTAACACACATTCTCACAGATGTCCCAAACCCCCTTGCAGAACGAAGAAGCAGAAGAGCAGGACAACGACATGGCTGGCAATGATGATGCTGTCCAAAAAGTCCCCACTGCAAGGATACTCAAAGTCAATGCCCCGAAAGCCATCACGAAGCCTGTCGTGGACTATGAACACGCAATCCCAATGGACCCCTTTGCCCGACGCCTCCTTGGGCACGAAGGCAACAACCAAGAAACGACCCAAGCATTTAGACTGATGCACTCGCTCCAGCCTCAGGCACCGCCATCTATGTATGTGCTGGCAGCGACACCTGAGGTCGGGACATATTCCTCCAAGGCAACATGGGGCCAACAGCCCTCCGAGCTAGCACAGATGGTAGCGCCCATGGCCTTTGCGACCCATACAGCTCAGATGGCGAGAGATGGATACTCTGTCATAATCTATCGGGAACAGGCTGGTACTTACAGACCCCATACGATCCCTCCCCAACACATTTTCCATAACTACGAATGGATCCAAGTCACCAACCTTTTCTCCTTGCAAGAGGAAGGCGACATACTTACTATTGTCTGGGGAATGGAATACAAAAACCTCATGTACTCCACGGAGGCCAAAATCGAAGCCACCCTGAAGGAATTCTTCAAAAACGACAAGCTCGATATCCAGATCGCCCTGCCGACCCCACCCCCCACATATCATTTGAAGGGTCCCATTCCCCCAAGCCATCAACCCTTCATCCATGACCACACCGGAACACCCTTCACCTTCTATGTACAGGGCCTGGAACCTGAGGAGAAGGCCTGGATTTTGAAGGAAATTTTCCTCCCCACAAACCATGACTCGTACCTCATCCTGGATGCTGGAGACTTTGTCTTCACCATAGACGGTGTTACGACTGCATACATTCCAGACATGTAATTTTGCGATCTAATGAATATACTTGGTACTACAGTACAAGGAGAGAAACGGGCCTAAGGACTAAGCGAGTGTACATAATAAATACCTCTAAAACAATAAGACTACCTGTCTACATGACACGATGCGACAGACCCAAACCGGGACTTAGTTACAGCTGGTACTTGACAGGCTAGCTTGACAGAAAGTTCATAAACCCTGTTCGGCTGTCGGTAGTTGTCCATTAACAAGAGAGCTCGCTCCTTTTAAACCAAGACGAAAAGGATTGCAATTTAAAAACGATCGACGCGTACTAAATTAAAGTGACGCACTGTACCTGAGGAAACCGGTCCGGAAACCACGCGAGAGATAAGATAAGAAGATAAATCCAATGTGCCAGCCATGGTATGACGAGTGCCTTCGCGGTTGTCACACTGTCGAGGAACCGTTGCCAGTAAGAGTTGCTTCTGGAAGCATGATTGAATAAGAGCTGGGGCAAGACACGGCACGACTGCTACCAGTCAGGAGATATGTCCTCGGACTTGAGATTAGCGAGCGCTTGTAAAACCTGAGCGAGCTCGACATGGAAACTAAACCACATATGGCAACACCGAGTCAGACGCCAAGCAGGACTGTGGCAGCGGTGGGCTGTACGCATAGGAGTCTAGATTACCTGGGGACTGCGGTGATATTTGTAATTAATAGTTGTTTTAGTATAAGTAGTTAGAAGTTCGGTGTAGCATACAAGTTTCGAACCCCCGAGTTGCGGTGTGCACGTAGAAGGCGAGTACTGTAATAAAGGAATAAGTTTGTAGCTTCGAGCATCATATATACAGAACGAGCTCACCTCGAGGAATAGAGATAACTTCAGGATCTGACAAGTGTGCTTAAGTTCCGAGTGAATAAGAATCAGTGTCGCTGTTCTGTTCCATCTGAGTACTGCCGAGGTCTGTTTGGAAAGAGTATGAATTGAAGTAGAAGTTCTGAAATCTGTCTGTCTGTCTGTCTGTTCTGTTCTGTCAGTCTGTTTCTGAATCCGCTTCTGTTCTGAAATTGTGAACTGTTGGAAAGTCGGAGTCTGTTATCGTCGTCAAAGTTAGTCTTGACAACCCTACCCCTAGGGAGTAGCGAGCTCACTAAGTCAGTACTTGGTTGAGTGGTCTAAAGAGCGAGCTCGGTGTCGTAGTGAGGAGTCTCGTGTTCTATTGTATTGTAGGACGTGTGTCCTAGTGTAAATTGAATATTACCATTCGCCTAGAAGGTTGCGCCTCGAAGTATACCTTCTTGTAAAAGATTCTAGCTTTAGGATCAAATAAAACGAGTAAACGCTGTACCGCGCCGAGATAAGAAGGAGCTTTATGAGTTCTAAAGTATTAATAACCACAGAGTAGAAATAATCTCATCCCCCCACACACTTACGAGGGTGATTGTATTATTGCGTAGTTGTGTGAGTGTGTGTGTGGTTTGGTGTGTGTATCACACCGTTCTATACGCTGTTCCACAAGTGCCCACAGCCAGCCTCTTCAATGGGATCAATGCAACACCTGATGAGCTTGGACAAAGCACTGTGGAGAAGCTAATCAAGGACAAGCTCTACTCGTCGCAAAAGGTCTGGACCTTCCTAACCAACCATCACGACGCCATCGACACTGCTATTCCTGCCGATGAAATACCGGCGCTTGTCATCCTCTCACTCGAAGCAAGGAGCCTCTGGATCGAAGGCCGATGAGGCGAGCCAGGGCGGCTAGCCTGGAACATATGGATTGTGCACCCCATGAAGATCCCCATCTACCACCTGGACTGGTTAGCAGCCCTCTGATTGGTCTTCCCCATCACGAATGGTATGGGTTTTGGGGGAATGGCAAGGATAATCCAAGTCCCGTTCTTTTGCAAAGGGTGCAAAGGTGAAAGTCACCCAATGGCACAGTGCCCGCTGAAGGAGCAACTCGGATTGACTCTTAAGAGGCCCAGGGACAAAAGTGCACCGAGGGGAAAGCTGAAGCCTCGGGGAGGACGAGGAGGAAACCCAGGCCAAGCTAGCAGATGTTTCACAAATGTATAGAACAAGTTGTAGTAGTACCTGGGGGGGGGGCTAGCCCCCCAAAATTACGCTGTAAATAAAGTAGATGCAATACAAGTTGTTCAAGACTTTCTAAAAAAGCGGAACTAGAGATCCTGTACCTTTTGGGTAGGAGCGGGGTCCAACATGAGTGGTCAAACCCAACGGGAACTTCCTACATGAGGCCTCACACACCTCATAACAAAATAAAAAACACCCAACAATATGATCATTACAACTAACAATGAACATGAGACAACATTGGCACCCACGACCACCCGAGCTGGCCATGGCCAACAAAACCCCCTGGATACTGAGACTTCGTCTTGTAAAGAGGGGGACAAGAGCAACATGAATCCGGCGGCAATGATGGATCGAGAGTTTCTCTCTCTGGGCATGATGGATGACCTCATCCAGGAATCCCAAAGAGAGCAGGTCCTCCAGAGGGATGACTCTGTCACTCTCAAACCAGATACCCAATATACCCAGACCTGGATGAATACTGAACAAAACGAGGAAAATGTGCACACAGAAGAATACCGTGATAGTGAGAGAAACACAACTGATCTGACAAATACTGAAAACCCAGTGAAGAGCTGTCTAAGTGCACAGAGCTAGAAATGCAACAGCGTCGAAGACACTGATCACACCCACACCCAACACTACACACACAAACACGCTCAAGTTCGTGGGGGTATTCTAATGTGATGAAAGTAGCAAACCAATACAATTGAATTCTCAATATCTCTAAGATACATGCGCAGCAATAGCACTCATATAATACCTAGACTTCTCTAAGTCCAAAGGCTTTTCTCAAGAACAAGAGGGTGCGACTTCCATCGCTGGGCCTCAAGGCAAGGGTGTATAACACAATACAACTTCGTCAAACGTCTCCACAAGTTTCTAGCAGTCGCTCGGGACTCTAATAACCACTGCACACAATCAATAACACCCTAAACACCACTTAAACAACTGCACTCAAAGCAGAAACCAATTCCTATTAAATTCAACACACTAATAAACCTCGCGCATCATGCACTAAACCAAAACCTTCGCAAACACGTGGAGAAGTGTCTACACTGACACAAAACTCCGAAACTTCCACAAGAGCCACAGGGTTTGAACCTACACACTCAAGCTTCCAACCGATTGTAGATTCACAGGATTTGAACCTATGCAATCCACAGAAACCCCGTCCGACAAGCCAAAGGGTTTGAACCTTTGCCAACCTGCGGAAATAACACAGAAGAGTGAACACTAATCAAGCCAAAGGGTTTGAACCTCTGCCGCCTGTAATGCCTCGCATCACACAAATGCCCTCAAGAACTCAAAAGGGTGACCTTCAAGACACCGTACTCTTATTCCCTCACAGAGTGCAAGTCAAACTGAAACCAGACTCTCTGCATGAAGTGCCGCACTATTTTCTTGTCTAAGTGCGTGACTTAAATCACACAATAGATATCTGATATGGGTTGTATTCTCTCTCGAAGTTACTAGCTACTCTAAGTGCTAGAGCACGTGGCTGAAAAGCTTTGCACTATTACACCGTGGACTCGAAACTTTTCTTCTACATCTACACTACAGTATTTATACAATTCTACATCATACACATCGATACAACTTAATACAGTACTGTTAGAACCTCGGAACGTTAGTCCTCGCAATGCGCGCGCATTGTTATAGCATGCCCAGGGCTGGACACTTGGTTGGAGGCCTATCTCGAGACCAGATCCTGTTTCCTCATGGTTGATACTCCACTCGCACTGCTCTCTATGCATTGGCATGTCACTTGTCATTTCCTCGGAGGATACTGGGAGTGACAACCAATCAACTAGGCGGTATCCTATTCTAAAGTTGAGTTTCTAGGTTTCTCTGGTTGGTGGGGGATACCCGTGATAAGCCTAGGCACTGCGCTCTTTGGCCAAACTGGGTTCTCTCGGAGTTATCTATACTCAGGCATTATTTGGGACACACGTGCGCATGCTGCGCGATCAGGGCCCTGTGCGTCATTGATCAATGTGTCACGTAGTTGTCTTGGGATCAGGCATGTCTTTTATTACATCTGCGGATCATGTATGCAATCTGTTGGTAGTGCATTCAGTATTGAGTGCTGAGCTCTTGTACTTAGTGTGACCTCAATGAAGTATCATACTAAGTTAGAGCAGGCACTCTACCAATAGTCACTTCAGACTTGCGCACGTTGTTATACCGTGCACTATGTTGATATCACTGCGCTCTATGGCTATTTTTATATATGCGTGCAATGCACGTGCCCGATCAATCCTTCGCATATCATGTCTGTCTCTCATCAATTCATTGGAGCACGTATCTGATCTGCCTCTAGTGTATTCAATATCAAGTGTTGAGCTTTCATGCTTAGTGTGACCTCAACCAGTATCATTCTAAGTTAGAGCATGCACTCTACTAATTGTCACTCGAGGTCATACAGCGCGCGACTCGGTATCGTGCTCCATAGGTATATTACTGCACTCTGTGTGTTTGACACTGCGCTCTATGCATATAGTACTGCACTCTTTCTGTATTTTGCGTTACCTCAGTAACTAGCCCTTATACCATGTATGTATTCATACATATCGCAAAATTACACCCATAGACAGGTTGCGAGCATGTCACCGGGTTGAACACCCAGCGATAAGGCAACACGAACAAGGAGACAATGTCATCCACCACCCAAACCCCCAATAGCCAAGGGGAGGAAATGCACAAAAGCATGGTGGGTAGTTGCATCTCTCAACATGAAAGGGAGAGGAGACCAGAATCCCCTGAAGAGCAAATGGTCTGATATAAATAGGATAATTAAAGAACAAAAAATTAGTATACTTACACTCCAAGAGACGCACTTGTCAGAGGAGTATGCCGAAGAGATCGCAAAAGTCTATGGAAAGACAATGAAAATACTCTTCTCTGCCAACGAATGCCATGCTACAGGAAAAGCTGGAGTGGCAGTGGTCCTGAATAAGAACCTTATCCAAACAGAGGGAGTCATAATGACAAACCTAATACCTGGGCAAGCGATCTTGGTACAAATCCCCTGGAATGGGGGTGGCGTCTTTAATTGGCTCGCAGTCTATGCACCAAATGACAAACTGGAGAGTAAGCTGATCTGGGAAACACTCTCAAGGGAGTGGGAGATGTGCCGCCTACCCCGACTCAACAGAATGAGTGGTGACTTCAGCCTTGTCAAAGACGCCCTTGACCGCTGACATGCCTGCTAGGTGTTTACACATGTAATTTCGCATTTTATAACATTAGACACCAGTTGAGAAGTCCCGCAACTGAAATAAGAGAGATTAGAGAAGAGTGCAATGAAATAAGCATAATACCACAAATATTCAAAGTGACTATTGGTAGAGTGCATGCTCTAGCTTAGGGGGATACGAGACACGGTCATCCTAAATATGAGAGCCCAGTGTTCGATACTAGCTGCACTAAGATGAAGTGGGGCATGTACTCTAAAAAGATAATTGAATACACGTGCGATGTAAATGAACTACGAGAGACCTTGATCTATGATGCGCAAGGCACGGATCGACCGGCAACTTGCACACGTCATATAATGAAAGCCCCAGGACAGATAAAACTGAGATACTACACTGCGGCCGAAGCATGCGGGGTCTAGGCATCATGCAAGTCACCTTGCTGACTGGAAGACAATGGAGGAATATGAGCAGAGCAAATCCTGATAGGTGGGAGCTCCGAGGAGATAACATGTGGTGGGTTACGTGCTGCGCGCACTGCTAACCGACGTCACAACCATGCATGCGAGATAAGTCTGGGTCTTAATCGACCTTCTGACCAACATGCAATGAGATGGTGTGCTCAACAGGATGCAGACGATTGAGATCCGAGCAGGAAATAGTACTAAAACCGGTTGTATTAATTTGTAGAGTGCATGATGTATAAATACAGTAATATAGAAGTAGTGTACAAGTTTCGGACCCCCGGTGTAACAGTGCAAAGCAGATTAGCGACGCACTCGAGCACTTGGAGCAGTTTGTAGCTTCTAGAGAGAGAATACAACCCATATCAGATACATATTGTGTGAATTAAGTTGCGTGCTTGGATAAGACAGTGGGGCGGCACTTTGTGCAGTAGTTTTGGTTTTGGTTTGACTTGCGCTCTGTGAAAGAACAAGAGCACGGTGGCTTGAAGGTCACCCTTTCGAGTTCTTGAGGGCATTCATGTGACATGGGGCATTACAGATGGCAGAGGTTCGAACGCTTTGGTCTGATTAGTGTTCGCTCTTCTGTGTTATTTCCACAGGTTGGCAAAGGTTCAAACCCTTTGGCTTGTCGGACGGGGTTTCTCTGGAGTGCATAGGTTCAAACCCTGTGGTTCTTGTGGAAGTTCTGGAAGTTGGTGTCAGTGTAGATGCTTCTCCAAGTATTTGTGAAGGTTACAGTTTAGCATGCGAGGTTTTAAAGTGTTGGGTTGATGATTAGTGGTTTTGTTTGGTGGCTATTTGAGTTGTGCGCAATTACTAGAGAGTTGTGGTTATGTCTATCGGCGTTTAGAGTGTTTGGAAAGCCCTTTGCCTTGAGGCCAAGTGACGAACGTTGCGCCTCTTGATTAGAGATAACCGTTGGACTTAGTAAAGTCTAGATACAAGATGAGCACTATCGCTTTACATGTATCTTAGAGATATCAAGAATATAGTTGTTTTAGTTCGCTACTTTCATCGCATTAGAATCCCCCCATGAACTAAAGAGTGTGTTTGTGTGTGTAGTGTTAGGTGTGGGTGTGATCAGCGTCTTCGACACTGTTGCATTTCTAGCTTTGTGCATGCAGACGGCACTTCACCGCCTACTCGCACATGAGGATAAGCGAGACACAGTAAACACTTTCACTACATTTCGAAAAAATATGGCCTTACACGACGGATGGCAGAATACAAACCCAGACACGAAAAACTTCACGTTCACACAAATGGCAGGTAACTTTTTGTACTCATGGATTGACAGAATATATGTATCTACGCATAGGCTGAAGGACTGCGAAGAGTGGGAAATAAAGGATGCACCGCTGAGCACGGATCACAGAGCAGTGAATGTCAAAATGACACACCCTACCGATCCATATGTAGGGAAAGGGCAATGGACAATGCCCCTGCATCTGCTGAAAAATGGCAAAGCGATTAAAGAAGTAGAAGATGTTGTTAAGGCAATGGTGACCGGTGTGGTAGTACGAGTTGCCGTGCTCGTAGACTCAACGTCTCGGGCTGGCTGACTCGTACTTCCTTTTTTGGTTTGCTACATGTTTCTCCTTCTTTCTACTATCATCTTTTGTTCTTTGCTTCATTCCATTGTTACATGCTTATATTCTCCTTCAACACAAACCCTTCTAGAGCTACGACCTACAAGAATGTTGAGGTACTAAACCTCACTTCTAGACAAGCCGTTTTGATGTGTGGCAGTAGGATAACAAAGGACTAGGGTCGTATGAATGTACAAGTGATATACTGGTTCGTTACTATCATCTAAATTTGGTTTCTTACTCTTTTCTTTTCATTCCACCATCATTCCCCTCCCTACCCCATCCGAAGCGAAGGCCAATGTCAAAGGCAGACAACACCAGCTCGGAACGTGCTAGGGATCGAGATACAATGGCTTGGGCCACTGTTCATACGCTGAATGGGGCAGCAGCTCTCCCTATGTCATATTGCGCGTATCCTGGTTGGTTTAGTCTTGCTGGCGGCAAGGGTAACTGAGCTAAGGTATTCTACTTCATCTGATGTTTTTCTTCTTAGATATATATATATAAACATGCTATTGTCCACAGGCTCTGGCGATGCAAGAGAACGTGTGCGGCTACCCCTTTTCTCTTATCAGTACCTGCATCTGAAAATTGGATTTATCTTGACTTCCCCTTTTACCATGAGCATTGAGCCATCGAGCGAGCCTACGAGCCTTTAAGATTGAGTCCAGTAAGTGGTCCTTTTAGCCTCTTATATTGATTTACATCTAGATACATTTCGGATACCCAAAAAACCTCAAAACATATCGACACCCAGCCGATCGGCAAGTAACTCACGGCCTCACACATTTGTCTACGTCTGCTTCAACGTATACTGCGACACCGGTATTCAAGACACTGCTGGAAAGCGTACAGAAAGTGAGAATCCCCAGATGATATACGCAAAAGGGAAGTAGAAGATCATCAAGATACTCCAGAAGTATGCAAGGTGCAGCATCCCAATAAAGAAAGCTAGGATGGAACAGCTACAGGCAGAACTAGACGCTATGCTGCAAGATGACACAACAGATGAAGATAGCTGGCTGCTCTCCGCCACGATACTGCAGCAAAAAATACAACAAATTAGACAAGAAATAAATGACAGAAGAAGAACGACAAACATGGTAAAAGCCAGATTGGAAATGGAAACGATAAGCAAGTACTGGTGGAAAATCAGGAATCCTAAGAAGCCCCACAACACCATCCAGAGGTTGCGACGACTGAACAGCATCCCCCCCGAGTACCTAGAAAGGTCTGATGAGATGGCGGAGGAAGCTCGAAATTTCTATGACAGCCTACAGGACGAACAGACTTTCCCAGGACTGACAGGCATGGAGAAAATGAATGCCACAAACATGGTTCTAGACCACATTACAGTGAAGCCTCAACCACCAGAAACGGTTCTGCTAGCAGAAATGTTGGCGTATGAAGACATTTGAAAGCTCTGAAAGAGACAGCAAAAGGAAAAGCTGCCGGAATTGATGGCCTGCCATATGAGCTATGGCTCCTGCTCTGGAAGAGGCTGACAAACGAGGAGGAAGGTGTCAAAAGGGCAGATATAGTCGAAATTTTCAAGTGGGTCTTCAACAACATTGAAAGTTTCGGAGTGGTACCAGGGACCAGTTTCTGCGACAGATGGATATGCCCACTGTACAAGAAAAAAGATAAGCGTGAGATCACAAACTACAGGCCAATCACCTTGCTTAACACCGACTACAAACTGATGACCAAGGCCCTGGCTGATAAACTAGCACTCGCAGCTGACAGTATTCTCCACCGGGACCAAGCTGGTTTCGTCAAAGGTAGAAGTATTTTCAACCAAATTGACCTTGCAAAAGACATGGTGTACTTCGCGGAAGCAGAAGAAATTGATGGGGTGAATGTAGCACTAGATCAGGAAAAGGCTTACAACAAAATACAACATGACTACCTCTGGCTCACCATGGAGAAGTCAGGCATACCAACCCCTTTTGTGTCAACAATACAAAATCTGTACCGTGGTGCAGAATCAATTGTAATAATAAACAGAGAGAAAAGTGCGACCTTCCAAGTTTGTAGAGGTGTACGGCAGGGAGATCCCCTCTCCTGCCTTCTATTTAACATAGCAATAGAGCCCTTAGTGCAGATGCTCAGGGCCTCAACTCTGGAAAGGTATAAAATACCTAATGTGAGAGATAAGCTGATCACGATGCTTTTCGCAGATGATACAATGGTCTACCTCTCAAGCAAAGACAAGTGGACTGAGCTGGAAAGTATTTTGGACACGTGGTGCAGAGCATCCAGGGCAAAGTTCAACATTGAGAAGACACAGGTTATTCCCCTAGGAAGACAAGAGTATAGGAGGAAAGTACTGGAAACAAGGAGACTAAGCAATGAACAGACAGAGATACCAACGGACATCGACATTGCGAAGGACAGCGAAGCAGTGAGAATTCTCAGGGCTTTCATGGGAAATGATGTCGACATGGGTGCCCCATGGTCACAGATACTCGACCGTTTAAATGAAAAGTTCACTGACTGGGAGGCAACCCATCCCACGATCAAGGGAAGAAGACTCCTAATACAGATGTATGCAGGTGGTCTCACGCAATTCTTGACATGTGCACAGGGGATGCCTGAGGTAGTGATGAGGCAGATAGAAAAGATGATCAAAGCTTTTGCATGGGATAACCAGGGAAAAACCCCGGTCAACAAGCTTATACTTGCAGCTCCGCGACACGAAGGCAGGATGCAAGTCCTAAACATAAGGACGAGGAATAAAGCCATCGAAGTCATGAAATTAAAGTTGTACCTGAAACTCGATGGGGACAGGCCTGTTGCGGGTTTTGTCAAGGATGCAATAATAAATAAGCAAATAAAGAAAGGGACCCCCCGCTCGAGAGCCATAGCCTATACCATATTACAGACATAGACAGTAAACATACGAGGGAATTCCCAACTCCCCCATCATATAGCAGACATGCTAAGTGTCGCTAATGAATTAAACACACAGATTGATATGCAAAACCCAGCACAACACGTACGACGATGGATACCGATCTGGCACCACTTTGGTTTCAGAGGGCCTGTGAAATTCCGATACGGCTCAAAAGTATTCCGGTGCTTGATGACAAACCACAAAATAGAGACAGCTGGGGAGGCAGAGATGGCCACAAAAAGAGTTACTAGCGAGGCCCATAAGACAAGAAGAGACTGCAAGTGCTGTGACTGCTGAGTGGACAGAATGCAGAAGAACTGCGAAAACCCACATAAAAGTGCCCTAGCAGCGAAAGTAGTGCTGGATTTCCTGACGGATAAGTGGGACCCACGATGACTGGATACTGCGGAGGACATGGGCCTGACAGAAGAGGGACGAGAGCAGAACCTGATAGCAAGGGAGGAGAACGGTATCATATGTTTCGACCCAGGAATAGATAACAATAATACGCTCACTGAGGGTGTCAAAATTTTCGCAGCAGGATGGGACGTGAGCACTGCCCCTGCCAGGAGACAACAAGTAAGTGACGAAGGGGAGGTACAAATATTGATTGCCTATACTGATGGCAGCGCATATGAAAATGGCATGGCCAAGGCGAGCGCAGGAGCCGGTGTCTGGTTTGGGGACGAGGATGAGTGCAACATCTTTGTACATCTGAAAGGACCATATCAGACAAACAATGCAGCAGAGATATGAGCCATTTTGGAATGTGTCCTAGTCGCCCTCGAAGACGAGACCGTGATGACAATAACAGATTCCAAGTATGTGATAGATGGCTTATGTTTCCACTTGAAACGTTGGGAAAACTCCGGCTGGGGGGGTGTTTCAAACAGCGAGGTTTGGAAGGCAACGGTTGCAGCTCTACGCCAGAGAAAAAACCCAGTTTATTTCCAGTGGGTTAAGGGGCATAGCGGAAATCTGGGGAATGAAGGTGCAGACGAGCTAGCAGAAAAGGGCGCAAAGCTCGGCGATGATGAGGCAAGGCGTCCAAACATGGATGTAGACCTGGAGTTCAACGTAGACGGGGCAAAACTCTCCACACTGTTGCAGAGCCAGGTGTACCGCCTATTGCAGTCAATGAAGCCAATAAAGGAACGCTCGACGGCAAAGCATTTAGTTGAACAGGTCACTGCAACCATAAAGAGTGTGAACGGAGTTGAACCCCTGCCCTCGAGGCTGTGGTCCTCCATCCGAAGCAAAGATGTCTTAAGACCGATAAGGGGCTTCCTGTGGAAAGCCCTACAGAATAGCTACAAAATCGGAAACTTCTGGGAATACCTGGGAGCCCAGTATGAAAAAAGAGGCGAGTGTCCTCATTGCAAAGTGACTGAGTTGATGGAGCATGTCCTTGATGAACGCAACATTGAAGGACAGTCCCTGTTGTGGCAGCTAGCCAGAGAGCTATGGGAGAGGCGGGGCCAAGAGTGGATCCTGCAGACATTGGGTATAGCTTCGGGATCCACTCTGGTACAGATAAAAGTGAAAGAAGGGAAGTTAGATAGAGCAGCCACCAGACTGTACCGGGTGTTAATCACTGAAACAGTACACTTGATATGGAAAGTCAGATGCCAGAGACGTATTCAACATGGGGATGATAACCCTGATGACTGGCACTCACAGGAAGAAATACAGAGGATGTGGATCGATGCGATGAACTGCAGACTTACAATCGACTGCCTGCTAGTAAATAAGGGCAAGTATGGCTCAAAGGCGTTGACAAAAGCTCTAGTGCTGTCAACATGGCGAGGGACCCTCTTTAATGAGCGAAGCCTTCCTGAGGACTGGATAGACCAGAACAGGGTTTTAGTGGGTATTGTGGTGCAACACAAACGGCCCAGGGGCTGACACAGAGTCCCACACTAACTTCTTAAATGAAGCGGTGTGTAAACGCATTTCCTCGTGTAGATCCTTGGCAACGGTTTCAAAAAATGGTCCTTATTTCCTTCATACTCCTGACTCATGGGGCATGCTCCCAAACCAAGCGGGTGCTTCGGGTTAACTTGGTTAATTGTGACGCACCATGTACAAACATACTACGCTCTACTAAATAAAAAATAAATAAAATAAAATAAAATATTGAAGAATTCCCAAATATTGAAGGAATATTGAGGATAATGTTTTGAAGGCTATGTGTTCCTTAAAGGAGCGATGTTAATCACATCACATTTGGAGCCTTGAGAATGTTGACATACCAAGGTGCTGCACTAATAAAAGGTGTTTACCAGGTCAATCTTTCATTCCCCTGATATCTTTCCTAGTCTCAAAGATTTTGATCCTCAGAGATGGATAATTGATGGGCAGGTGAGAGGATATCAAACAATTTGTTTATGGGTTTGGTCAAAGGTGAGGCTCTATGTGTGTACCTCTCCTTGTCAATTGATGATTTATTGTTGCTATAGAGTTTGCCCTGGATTATGCATTGCAAACAGGTGAGTCTAGAGCTGCGCACCATACCGTATACAGTATATGGCTGTAATGTGCACGGTCTAGTTGGTGATGGTAGTCACTGTATACCATACCGTATACCAAAACTTAAATGTGTTTCAGTGTTGGTACAGATACCTTACGGCCGTAAATGACATTAAGAAAATAAATTTATCTATGAAATGTACTCTAGTGCATTACTCGTTTAATGCCCTTCCAATAGCTGCATGCTCCTGCCAAAGTCGATGTTTCATCAACATAAGTACCCATATTGTCTCTGCCTTCAAGCTTGCACGCCTGAGGGAGATAGTATCACAACTGCCAGAGAAAACATGCTCTACAGCAACGGCAGAACCTACCGCAGTAATATGAGTGTCATGTCTAAAAGCTAAAGTTTGGAGAATGTACATACCAGGAATAGACAGTATATCTTGTGCAAGATGGAACAGATTTGGAAACTTGCCATGCTTATTGAACCACCATTTGATGGGACTACATGTACTGAAATCCTCTTGAGGTAGGTTGAAGTATGCTGTCAGCTCATCGATGACAACAGTCTTCTTCCGGTACCTGGATGTGAAGTCGACCCTTTGTGGAGAGCCTTGAGGCTTGAACAAACCAGCAGTGGGGGGGGTTACTACAGAAGGTTGATGGAATACACTTGGCACTCGACTGGCATAATGATTATTATAGTAATCATAGAGATCACGCTTGGCATCCTCAAGGTAGTCCACCAACACATGATCACCAGTGTAATCCTCACGCATTCCCTCATAAGAGATACATGGATCTAGAACTAAAAATCCATTAAATCGTTACTCAGCATCAATTATGAAGAACTTGAACTCACGTGCGGCCCATGTGTACAGAGGAGACTCGTCATACTTATAATAGTATTCGCTTAGCTTTTCATGAGCTGCAACTATGCCATCTCGAAGGCAGGGGAAATGGAAGAGATCGAAGGACCTTTTTCAGATGATCTTGGAGCCCCCAAAAGATAGCATGGGTTGTGGACAGCATGGAAATCTTTGTCGTTGACATCTGAGTTGTTGCAGAATGGAATGTCTTCAGCCACCCAGTCACAAGCTCAATAGCTTTCCAGTCATCTTTGCTAAGCTCAAAATCCTGCAATTCACAAATGCATGACACATAGCTGTCAATAATGTCCCGAAAATCCAGAGCATGACCTATATACTTATAAGCAATATTTACATCAAGAAATCATTGGATACATACACAACATTTGATGGGTTGATGACCAGCGAGTGGCGACATCAAGTATAAGCATCAGAGCTTGTTCCATTGCATTGGCCCCATCATTCCAACTTTCTAAAGCAATCTTAACTTCACGAAGCCATGCCTGCTTACACTGAGGACTGGAACAAACAGCCCAAACAATTTTGCAGAGCTGTAAAGCATCAGGATAGTTAATAATACTGTTGTTTATGCTCATACCTTATCCACTGAAAAGAAATTTTCATCTGGCAGGTCACCAGCAGAGTAGTTGACATCTCCACTCTTGGCATTGTCATCAGGATCATCCTCACCCTGAAGAGTGGCCTCAGTGTCATTGCTGCGATCAACAGGTGCCATTGCAGCATCTTGGTAATTCGAGCTCTGACCGGTTGCCCTTTTTGCTGTCTTCTTGCTGACCACTCCAATAGCCTCAAGAAGCTAGAATCGAGACAGATCAGTAAAGGAAGCACTATTTGTATAGCTCAACATACCTTGATAGCAGCAAGATGGACCGTATGTGGCATACACCGCAAACGAGAGAGTCTTGCATCAAACATGATGCCTTCTTTTTTGCAGTGAGACTTGATACTTTTAACAAGGGTATCATTGTTACTCGCATTGTCCAACATCATCGCAATGATCTGAATATAGATTAGATGATAAATCAGAAGAGACAAAAACACACCTTCTCTCGCAGACCATATAATGTCATAGTTTCCCATACTGTGTCGGCCATGTTCTTCCCTGTATGCTTCCCAATTAGCTCATGAAAATCAATGAGTAACTCCTCTATTGTGGATGAGCATGAAGGAAACAACAAGAGGAAGAACAAATACCATGATTTCCATCATTTGTGATATAATGAGCGACCGTGGCTAAGAAAGCAATGTTGTTGCTTGAGGTCCATGCGTCAAGAGAGATACTGATTTTTCCTTCAAGCTTCTAGTAGCATAGAACATTAACACATAGCTACCAAGCAGCTGAAACAAAAAGAGCTACCTTGAACATTTTCTGAGTTTCTTTGACACTGTCCTCACCCATTTTCATGATTTGGTGTCGGATAGCATCTCGGTGGGGAATACGAAGATCCTCTGGTGAGTTGTGATGAGCATAAGAGAGCATATCATGAAATTCCTCTCTATCAACCTCTTCAAATGGTTGGTCACACAATGAGCCACTTAGCGAGGAGTGTTTCAAATGTCTCCAGATCCCATTCACCCTTTTAAAAGCTTATTAGCTGGCTTGTAATGCTAATGTATTGAAGACTAACCTTTGCATCAACTGATTGCTTTCTGAATGCTTGAATTATATTCTCTGACTCAGATTCCATTTGCCTAATATAAATCTCAGCCACCTCTGGGTCTAGTTTCTTAGCGCCATTCACAATGTCGATCTCATTGGCAAGAATGACAGCATTGGGTGTACCATCCAAATGGGCCTGCAATGCCAGAAACATGCAATACATAGGAGCAGAACACGTCTTTAAATGCCTGGTAAGCCCTGGTGGTAGTTGAGTATCATACAATGTCAGAGATATAATATAGCATTACCATTCAAGCTTCCTTTCATTGTCTTTGTGATCGTCAAAACCTTCCGATTACCATAGTAGCATTTAAAATGTTTATCACCGGTATTTCCCACCTTCCCATCTGAATTTACAGGCACCGGTTCATAGAAATAATAGATTGGGTTGTGTTTCCCCACCTTTTCAACTAATTAGTATACCAAACCAGCAAAATACAAGAAAACTCACTCTGCGTTTTTGCTTCGCAGGTCCAGCCAATTTGCTTGCTTTAGATACTTCATCACCCTCGCCTCTGTCCTCAGAATCATCCTCAATAATATAGCGACATGCCTTTTTAGACTTTGAGGCAGTGTTGATAGGACTTTCTTCATCCTCAACGTCTTCAACCACAACACGTTTGCATTTGATTGCATCAGGGGTAGTCTTCGGGACAAGGATATTGGCAAGCTATTGAGATTGTCTAAGGAAAATGCAATGCTCACAATTGAATCAACACACACCTCTTTATTTGTTATTTTGGTCCCTGATATATCTGTCTCACTGTCCATCGAATCTGCTGACTCACTCTTGGCAGAGAAGTCACCATCATCTGGATCAGAATTAATACCATTCATAGTACCTCCAGCTGAAGAAACATTGAGCAGGAGTAAGATAAATTGTATAAGCAATAATACTCATGAATCTGCTTTTTCTTCTTGGGGTTTTTCATACTCTTCCTGCGGTGATGGGGACCAGAATTTGTAGGCAGAGTGGGTTGTCCATCTTCGTCGCATTTTTCTGCCTCAAGAAGTTGCTTCAGATGACCACCGGTGTTCGATCTATGAGAGCAACCTGTTGAGAGGTGTCAGTACGTGTGGAAAAGGAAGAGAGGAGTAGAGAACCATTTCTCTTGCTCGCTTGAGGTCCAGATATTGGTACATTGTCATCTTTATCGAAGTAGAAATTAATTTTGGCAGCAGGTTTGAGCTTCCCATTTGCATCCAAGGTGCACTGGTCAGAAGGATCAGACATTGTGAGAAGGTAATGAAAGGAGGAAGTGTCTTGCTAGCTTAAATGTGATAATTCATACCCTTGTGTTGTCAGCTGGAGAAAATTATAAGCGGAAAAATGGGCACATATTCAAATAAAATATATCTGTTTGAGATGAGACGGCACAATTTATACACCACAAAAAGAATGGACGGTGGTGTCAGGGTCTGGAAGAGGAAATTAAAGGCAATGGGATTGAAACCGGCACTACAACATGAGTATGGTACAGGTAGCTATCAAAAAAATGCTACAATAAATCAGTCAGAATTTGGAACGAAGTTGTAGGAATAAGAGCATGTACTTCCACCAGTCCTCTACTCATAACTCCTAAACGACGCTGACATGCTCGCAACGTGTCTACCCGTGTAATTTTGCGATATGTATGAATACATACATGGTATAAGGGCTAGTTACTGAGGTAACACAAAATACAGAAAGAGCGCAATACTCTATGCATAGAGTGCAGTGTCAAACACACAGAGTGCAGTAATATACGTATGGAGCACGATACCGAGTCGCGTGCAGTACGACCTCGAGTGACAATTAGTAGAGTGCATACTCTAACTTAGAATGATACTGGTTGAGGTCACACTAAGTATGAGAGCTCAGCACTTGATATTGAATACACTAGAGGCAGATCAGATACGTGCTCCAATGAATTGATGAGAGACAGACATGATATGAGAAGGATTGATCTGCCACGCGCGTTGCGCGCATGTATAAAAATAGCCATAGAGCGCAGTGATAACAACATAGCGCGCGGTATAACAACGTGCGCAAGTCTGAAGTGACTATTGGTAGAGTGCATGCTCTAACTTAGTATGATACTTCATTGAGGTCACACTAAGTACAAGAGCTCAGCACTCAATACTGAATGCACTACCAACAGATTGCATACATGATCCGCAGATGTAATAAAAGACATGCCTGATCCCAAGAGAACTACGTGACACATTGATCAATGACGCACAGGGCCCTGATCGCATGGCACGCGTGCGCGTGTCCCAAATAATGCCTGAGTATAGATAACTCCGAGAGAACCCAGTTTGGCCAAAGAGCGCAGTGCCTAGGCTTACCACAGGTATCCCCCACCAAACCAGAGAAAACTAGAAACTCAACATTTGAATGAGATACAGTGTATAGGATTGGTTGCCACTCCAAGTATCCTCCGAAGAAATGATGAGTGACATGCCAACGTATAGAATGCAGTGCGAGTGGAGTATCAACCATGAGGAGACAGAATCTGGTCTTGAGATAGGCCTACAACCAAGTGTCCAGCCCTGGGCATGCTATAACAACGCGCGCGCGTTGCGAGGAATAATGTTCCGAGGTTCTAACAGTACTGTATTAAGTTGTATCGACGTGTATGATGTAGAATTGTATAAATACTGTAGTGTAGATGTAGAGTACAAGTTTCGAGCCCACGGTGTAACAGTGCAAAGCTTTTCAGCCACGCGCTCTAGCACTTAGAGTAGCTAGGAACTTCAAGAGAGAATACAACCCATATCAGATATCTATTGTGTGATTTAAGTCGCACGCTTAGACAAGAAAATAGCGTGGCACTCCATGCAGAGAGTCTGGTTTCGGTTTGACTTGCGCTCTGTGAGAGAATAAGAGTACGGTGTCTTGAAGGTCACCCTTTCGAGTTCTTGAGGGCATTTGTGTGACGCGAAGCATTACAGGCGTAGAGGTTCAAACCCTTTGGCTTGATTAGTGTTCGCTCTTCTGTGTTATTTCCGCAGGTTGGCAAAGGTTCAAACCCTTTGGCTTGTCGGACGGGGTTTCTCTGGATTGCATAGGTTCGAATCCTGTGAGTCTACGATTGGTTGGAAGCTCGAGCGCATAGGTTCAAACCCTGTGGCTCTTGTGGAAGTTTCGGAGTTTTGTGTCAGTGTAGACACTTCTCCACGTGTTTGCAAAGGTTTTGGTTTAGCGCGCGACGCGCGAGGTTTATTAGTGTGTTGAATTTAATAGGAATTGGTTTCTGCTTCGAGCGCAGTTGTTTAAGTGGTGTTTAGGGTGTTATTGATTGTGTGCAGTGGTTATTAGAGTCCCGAGCGACTGCTAGAAACTTGTGGAGACGTTTGACGAAGTTGTATTGCATTATACACCCTTGCCTTGAGGCCCGGCGACGGAAGTCGCACCCTCTTGTTCTTGAGAAAAGCCTTTGGACTTAGAGAAGTCTAGATATTATACGAGCACTATTGCTGCGTGTATATCTTAGAGATATTGAGAATTGAATTGTATTGGTTCGCTACTTTCATCGCATTAGAATCCCCCCACGAACTTGAGCGTGTTTGTGTGTGTAGTGTTGGGTGTGGGTGTGATCAGTGTCTTTGATGCTGTTGCATTTCTAGCTCTGTGCACTTAGACAGCTCTTCAACGCAATGTCATACAGATCCAGAACATTAATGACAGGTTTGTCACAAAAGGCTGGCCGCCATAGTCATGGTGGCAGAAAGAGGACACATCACACTCGAATGGTGTGATTTTTATAAGCACTAGTCAGCCATATTATGCTGTAAGACGGCTGTATCTGAAGTCCCATGATGGCAACAGAAGAACCATATACCATTCTGTACAAGGACCTCTGTAGATGACTTCGGAATCAGGACATATACCATATAATGGTTACTGGCAACCATATAATACGGCTAGGGTGCGCAGCCCTAGGTGAGTCCTTTCCATGGTTATGTTCTCTGGACATTAATAGGATCTGTGTTAAAAGGTTGTGGTTCTTCAATATGGCATTACTCCTGTGGGTGTTTAACATTGTTGCAACTCAGAAAATTGACTTAAATGTGTTTGCTGATGAACCGGCAATGTTTCCGGGAAGTTTTGGAGTACAGTTTGATTTGTGGTTGGGGAGGGAGAAAGACGATTGGGTTAGGTTCTTGATGGTGAAGTAACTACTCTGAGTGTTGGAGGTGTGAAGACGAAGATTTTATTGGTACTTGGAAATGTTAGGGAGACAGAACCAAAAGGAATGGAAAGAGCAAAGTAGACATGAACATGCAGAAAATTGTTAGTTTGTGAACTATAGCAGGGCTACATTATGATGTTTGTACTTAAGTGACTACAGATGGTTTTGGCATATCACAACAATCTTGCAAGATTGTGAGTACTTATACAACATATATAAGTGAAGCAAAATTGTTGTGATATTCCAGTGATGCCATCCATATCAGCATGCTTAGTAGAAGAATTTGAAAGAAATGGGTAGAAAGGGACTGTTACAAAATAAGTAGTATAAATACAGTGCACACATAGAGATAGCTCCTTGTCACTGCATGGTGAATTCAATATTCTTAGCTGAAATATTGAATTCTATAACTATATTTTTTCAAGAATCTTGGCCCAAATATCAAAATATTATTCTTGATATCATTTCAATAATCCTGTATATGGAAGAAATATCAAAAAAATTGCAAATATTCCAAGATTATTGAGAATATGATTTCAATATTATTGGGTAGTATATTAATATTCCAGTTCTAAATTTCAATATTATAGGCCAGAATATTCAATTCTCCATAGTGTGTATGTGGTTGTCTACCTAGTGACTAACAGTCCAATAGCAGTAGTGCATTGCATTTAAATCACAATAAAAATATACTTCAGTCTTTACTAGATTGGAAATACAGGGAAGAAGACTAAGTGGCAAATGCCAAGCTAAGATATAAAGTTAATAATCTAATAATACTGAAAAAGATGAAGAATGAATCTTTCTACATATATAGGTAAAGCTCTAAGAAATTTCCTCAAACTATCTCAATATAGACAACCTGTCCTGTCTCATCCTCCTCTCCACCAACTTCCTGCCTTTCTTCATGGCTGTCTGCATGGATGACTGAGGACTGCCCTTCTTCCCTTGATAGTGTGCCACCTTCCACATCTGAGTCTATGGTACCTTGACTCAGGTCTTCAGAGCTATGTCCAAAGTGAAGGGAGGACGAGATGCTTCCTTCCCAGGACTCATCAGGGCGAGTATGCCCTGCAGCAACTCGCCCAACAATCAGTGTAGGAGCAATTCCCTGTATTAATAGGAACATTCAGAAAGGGATATGAAGAATAAAGAAATAACACATACCCGTGCAAAAGATGCTAAGATATCAATATAGGGTTCTCCATAGCTATTACAAGTAATAAGGACAATATATACCAGTAGAGCAATAGAGTAGATAAAGGCAGATTCCACAATGATTTCTATGATACCCCTAAATGTTCTGATACCCATCCCTGCATGACTAACAGTGATTATCCGGTATATGATCAGGAGTGTACACAGGATTGTTGTAGTCAGATTCAATGATAGGTATGCAGTAATCCATGAATGAACTGTCCCAAAGACTGAGGTATCTTGCACATCATTTACAGTATCATTAAGCTCATGATATATTTCAAGAACCTTCATTGCTAGATTTCCTGTCAGTGCTAGGCAAACAGAAAATCCTGAATTAAGCATACCTGTTCCTGTGAGAAGACATAGGATGGGCAAGAGGACAACCAGCCAATGTTGACCCCAGACAACCCAGCATCTCCAAATCTAAAAGGTTCATCCTGTCATTATTCAATGAGTAATGACAACTTGACAAACCATAGATCCATCTGCAGCAAGTGTGCTGAGCATACCAGAAACACCTTCCACCAAACATGATGTGTTAAATGGAGATGAGTCAGTACTATATGCTAAAAACACTGTCCACAAATTCCACCCATTGTCTATGAAGGCCCGTTGATTAAATGCCCAATAAAATGCAGTGACCAAAGTAAAGAGAACATAAAGACACAGAATGGTGAAGATCATAGCATGACTAGCTAGCCCTTGGATTGTATGTTTTGCAGAAACTGTGTCAAAATATGGGCATTGAGCATATGTGCATATTTAAGAAAAGCATCACATACAAACAGTCCACATTGTAATAGCAATAATGCCAGTGTAGATTCCTGTTGACAGTCTGAGTTAGTATGAACTACAAAGATACATGATAAATATTCATACCACTGTAGCTTGCCTCCAACAGTAAGGAATTGAGTTGAATGTCTATGAGTTTGGAGATGAGCTGTATGTCTGCCTGTGAGAGATCAGGGATTTCAGGGATTACTGCCATTTTGCTAAGCATGGGAGAAAGAATTTTGAAGGATGTTGTGAATAACAGACCTCTTTAATATGGAAACAGGGCACATATTAAATAAGTGATGCATATTACAAAAGTGCAATGCAACCTTTACTAGTACCAAAACAGTTGAGATAAAAACTGAGATGCTGGAGGAGAACATCCATCATCTCAGGAATTAATCCATCCATTTTCACTGAGATTTATTATCAACCAAGGTAATAGCAACTAACATTGTAGCTCATTGGAGCAAGTATCTCTTTCCTGAAGTAGCAGTTTGTGAATTCTCATATTGATGGATACATGTACTCAGAAAATGCAACAAACTAAGATGCATCAGTCACCAGAAAGTGTGAATAGTAGGGACATTATGAACTCAGTCTCGGGAAGATCCTAAAAAGAGAACTAAGGTACTTATACATGAGCACATCAAAGTTCCAGACACATAGGTAGCACATGCCCCATCAAACCGATATGCATTCCTCTTGTGTTAAATAGTGCAATTCCTTTGATTGCTTGCAGTGACGGTAGGCAAGGAAACCTCAATACTCTTCTTCTTATGCATCAACATGTGATAACTCTACAATACAAGTATGAGTTGACATCTAAACATCTGTCAGAACTGCATAGCAAACAATCACACGGGAAAAACCAACCTTTGAAACATCTCACCTCAGTGTATGCAGCACTCGACTGGGAATAATACTGTTCGGTTTCCATTTTCACCAACTACATGAGACCGATAGTCGTCGTCAAAACCCCAACCATCACCACTACCTCAGAAACCCTCTGTGCACCCCTCACGCTCCCACTCCAAATACACCTCCCATCAGCCATGATCCCTCCACCATCCACCATCCCAGCTGCTCCCACAACCTCCGCCATCCCACTCGGCACTACGCCCTCCTCGGTCGACACATACTTCGATCCCACAATAGCTGGTGTGTACGTCGCAGTATACTCCTCATAACACAGCGCCTGGACGGGGTTGGTTCCAGGGAGCGTCGCCATGTTTCCCGTAGCTACCAACACGTTCAATTGAAGGGGAGGAGGGAAAGAAGAATACGTACTGATCTCTTCCCCAGTATTCAAAATAAAACACCTTGCGCTTTAGTCGATAGTGAACGTCCCAGCCACAACGAAACACGACAGGTCGCCGTACATATTACAATGGCACCCGTTGACGGAGGATGCTGGACTCCCAGCCGTCAAAGAAGTCGCCGTGGTAGCCGTACTCCGTAGATTGACGTTCGAGAACCTACGAGCTTTGTCAGAGTGAGAAAGCATGCAAAGATGCAGATGAGAGGCTCACACAAAAGGCCGTCCAGGTGTCATGGCCTTGGCTCACTGGTCATAGAAGCCCTGGGTGCTCCAATACCCCTGAGATGTTCTCGACTACCCGACAAATGAAGGAAGGGGTACTTACCTCCCTGAATAACTGAAGAATTGTCACAGATAGTTTGCGTCATCGCACGTCGCATTGTCTGGACGCGTCGAAGGGAAAGCGACATGGGATTTAGAGTCTTCCGAATCCACATTCTGTAATGCTGTCAGTCAAGTATTCCTCTGAGGATGGAGTGGACGTACCTTTCCATGCCAATGGCTCAGATAGTCCTGCCTGCAGAGTAGTGAGATCAAATACTGACTGCGAATACAGGACGTACAATTTCGGATCGTATACCAGATGAGCAGTCGTGGTTAATGGGCAGCTCGTTATTTTTGGTCGACACGCAATTAAAGTTCAGGTAGAGGAAGGTGACAGATTGCTGTGTGAAGCACAACACGTTCACGGTACGAAGGTTCGGGTCTCCTATGCGTACTGTCAAAAGGTGGGTCCTAGAAGGGACGAGGTGCTAACCAGAGATCATACTAAACAGTTGTTGCGTCAGCACTCAACATAGCGAACATAAAGGCACTACTAACGTCTTTGGGAAATGGGGACGTCACCGAGAAATTTTCATGGAATAGGTAATCTACATGCATCTCAGTATGCGAGTTTTCATGAATAGAAACCAAGAGTACATCTGGAGCAGGCGTCAAAATAGCGAGTCGATATCATTAGAGAGTACATACATGTTGACAATGACAGATGTCCCATCTTTGTTTCTATGCGCAAATCATCTGAGTGTGTTCCGTCGTGATGAGGACACGGGGTCTTATCACGAGTAAAGAAGCTAGGTGTGGAATTAAGAAAAATGCAGAACACAGGTAGCAATATGAATTCACTTCGCCGAAGTTCAGCCATTGACAGATTGTAGCTAAGACAGCTCCTTCCCAGGGCGATGAGCCTGCAGAAATGCCTTGAACGTCGAACGAGGGATGAAGATCCATACCGGAATGAAGGTGCAAGCCGACCGTGCCCAAATATTGAATAGGATCTATGCACTGTGAAGTGATAGAGTGAGCTTGCGGTGCATCATAAAGGCTATCAGAAGACGGATTTGCGGCCGTTAACGAGTACGCACGACTCATACATTTGGGATCCACCAGCGGAGAGGAAAAAAATATGAGAGAGAAGAGAATCCTACACATGACCAAAGAAAAGGGCGAGGGTATTGCAGAGTAGAAGGCATGACATTGTTACCGCCTAGCAGTGCATAGCGACCGTGCGGGATAAACAATCCTTGCAAATGAGTGTTGTGCCTTAGAATGGCAGCGAATTCACATGGATAGCCACCTATCGTCAGCTGTGGAGATAGCCGCAGAATGTCTCTCTTTCTCCGCATTTGTCCTTCTCAGAGTTGTCTCTGCTTTCTCCATTGATGCTGAAGCTCATGCATTTTCTCTTCGTTCCCTAACACTGGAATCATGGCGGGACAAATCAGCCCTGCCAAGCCATCCCGTGGGCCTAACAATTCCGAGCATGACCTTGCACCAAAGACACAAACATTCCTCGTTTTGCATCTCACTTCATTGCGAAGACAACCAGCGTCGGATTCGGATGATCTCCCGCATACGATTCTTGGCACCTCGTACCGCGTGACTTAATGCAAAGGACGCCTCCAATCATCCGACTTGGTCATCCTCTCGCACAACATACCTGTGCATCTGCTACCAGTGCATACCTCAGTAAGAGCCTCCCTCTCCATATCCGTTCGCTAAGTTTTATTTTCCCTGTCTAGATGATTTCGGATCGCGAACAGATGCGCGAGCTGTACCACCTCCCATCCATACCATTACCCAACGACGTCAGTGATCCCGACACCCTCTACCATCCCAATGCTCGCTTCAAATTATACCCCTGCTCCCCTCCACCACCACCAGTACACGAGCAATGCATGTACACTGAAGAATCCCTCCTCCTCGAAAAGACATCCGGTCTTTACCTCGCGTCCCTCTCCCACATTGTTCCCCTCCCATCCTCGACAGAGCCGCCGGCCATGCTAACCTTGCACGAAAAACTGTGCAGGGGCTTCCGTGAAGAATGTGTCACGCACGTCTGGACCGCCACCGTCGACTCCCAACCGGTCATTGCTAAAATCTTCGATCCCCTGTACTTCATCGACCCCTACGAAGGCACTGACCCCTTTCCCCTCCTTGATCTTTCGGTATCCCGCGAAGCCGAAGCTTACCGCCGGCCTGCTCCTCTCCAAGGTACCCAAGTGCAGTGCCGCGGGCTCTTTGTCTCGCCGTTACCTTTGCAGGGAAACCGCACCGTGTACGTCCTCCTCCTTGAGCACGTCGCAGGCCAGGACGTGCGCTACCTTGTTCCCGCCTCCACATCTCCCTCCCTGTGTCTTGCCCACCGCAATGCCATCGTCGATGCAGCCATCACCGTCTTTTCCGATATCCTCATGTGCGGTGTCAAGCAGCGCGACATGGCTCCCCGAAATCTCATTATACGCGCGGCGGCGCTCCTTTTTGCGACAAGGAAGACTGTCCCGTGCGCTGTTCAGTCGATGCAGACGATGTCGAGAGCGTGATGATAGACTTTGAGGGATCAGAGCTTTGGGATCCGGATCATGAGTTTTACACCGAGCAGACGAGGGAGAGGGAGATGCGCGCTTTAAGGGAGGAGTATATGGAGGACTGGTGGTATGGGAAGTATGGGATATAGATCATGTTTGCTGGATGCACTGTGAGTAACATATGATGCTGAGGGCAGGCATCAAAATAACCTTATCTCCAGCATAGACTTCTACCGCTCGTCCAACATTGACAACATTTCGATGTAGCGACTCCCAAAGCCTCCTCGTAAGCGACGACTGCTACCAACACGACGAGGTCTTGCACCTTAAACATACCAGCCACAGCCGTCATAGAAGATCCGAGCCACCTGAGCTCACGGCTACCATTTGGGCATATCGTTTACTGCCGACGTGTACGAGCAATGGCTGGTTTGAACGAAGCCAGTCGTCACCAGCCCTCGTAAACACCGTAATGCGGCGACGTTCCGGGCTGTGACCCCGGCATGCAATCAAACGTGCTTCTTTGCATCTTGGTCGATTCTGTGCTTGTTCAGTAGCCCATTCCACTTCAAGCAACCCTGTAATCGGTCATTTCTCCCTAGTATTACTCAAGATGTACGCCGTAATCAGCATGCAATCTCACCTTTGTGTACAGCATTCAAACTATGCTGAGCAATACATTCAGAAGGACCGCGGAAATGAAACGTACGCAGAACCACGCCGTCTCAAAACTCCGAGTGCTTATATCACCCTGTAGGACACGTAAAATAGGCATTATTTAAATTGTATCATAATTCAAACAAAAATGAGATCTACTTCTCGAACACACAATCTCACCAAGGACTAAATTCGTGATCACCATGACGAGGGCAACAATACAATGCAGGTCATGCAGAAGCGGATGCCACGACAGTCGGAATTGTCAATTCTCGACGAGCTCGTCTGGACGAATCTCTCAACTTCGTATGCCACGCTTCTCTTGCTGAACGTATGGAGGAGGTCATTCCGAGGGATCCCATTACTGAATCCATTGCTTGTCAATGAGGGAGTCCACCCTTGATCTCGCTTGATGTATCGCTCCATCGCAAGGCGTACGAGTCCATATCCCTATATCCCTAAAGCTCACACTATCAGGTTCCACGCCAGACCATAGATATCATTCTTATTACATATAGCCCTCCCTCGTCTCGTTCAAAAATATTCTGATCCTGGATGACAGACGTTACTTAGCGGGTAATCCTTTCAGCATGCAGCAACCCGACCGTGTTGTCTGCGTTTCAGTTGATGCGCATCTCATATGTCAGCTTCACGTTCCAAGACCCCTCACGTCCCTCATCGCAGAGACACCCACAACCATAGCCTGGCACCGCAAATCCTACGATCCAGATGACATATATATCTCACACGGCATGCCAAAACATCTTCCAGGACCCCGAGTGGCGCCAACAGATCTGACGGTTAAAAATATTTTCATCTCGTGATGTCCATACTGAACGATGGAGGTCTGTCGCTCACGTCCCACAATTGTCCGGTGCTCACTCCCCGATCATTCACTATATGAATACTTATCTCACCAACTCGCTATACTTTACCCAAGCACTTTCCCATTCGATCACAGGTAATCCCAGAGGCAGATCCGCAAAGACCACAAGTCAGTAAGAACAACACCAGGGGGTTCCCAACAATCATGTCCAGGGCTCGCTATACCAGAACGGCTGGAACTCCGCCGAGATTTACAACAAAGTTACCACCAAGAGTGATCGAATCTCTCTTGGTTCGTCCTTGGAATATACAATGACAGTGTTATCTGCCTCTTGAGTCTCGACAGGAGACTGGCTGCGGCTGTGTATGTCTGAGTGGGTTCGTCTATTCTATGTTGCCAGATTCTCTCGGAGGCAATCTTCAGTAGAGGCCTTATTATACGTCATTCGTTAACTATCTATTTGGCACTTCCCATTCAAACCATCTTTCCATTTCAATCATTCTAAAGGATGGTTCAGTAGTTCAGGAGAAACGGAAAACCTCACCCCGTCCACCCATCCAGACAAGTGACATATGGAAGTAATAGTATGTCAGGTCAACAGTATTCAGGCACCACAACTTGAAGTGCTCCTGTGCACTTACGAGGAACCTGCAACCATGAAAGGATGCCCTGGGCCTACCCCATGATTGCACGCTACGCTAGTACGATAGACAGGGATGGCGCGAGAGTAACAGGAATACCAAGCCAGTTGCGGTGAGTGCTCACTCATCGCGTTTGAAATATAAATAAATACCACTGAGATTGGTTCCTAGCAATGGAAGGCTCTCCGATTCCGATTCCTCAGACGTCGATGGATAGCAAGCCTGAGGGGAGGATTCAATGAGCGAGTCATTTTAGTTTGAATGCCGATAACGAAATCGGGGTTCTGCATTCTTTATTCTACGACACTTGACGATGATGTCCGCGATGTCAAAGGACTGATCTCATCACTATTAGGAAGATATATACTCCCCAAAGTATCGAATCCCATCCATTTGACCTGTTTATGCGATCTGTGGAATAGATCAAAGCAACATTAGCAACAAATCTTGTTCATACTATTTGCTTTTAAAACATGTGAAGCGTCGATTAGTAAAGAACACAAGAAATTGAATTGCCAGGCTATTCACAGGCAGTCTAGAGAAAATGAAGGAACTCACAACCAAGAGCTCATAGCCCCAGAACAGGAGGACTATGACTCTCAACGAAGGAATTGTATAGTCGACCAAAGTAAATGTCCTGTTACTAAAACAAGTGTACAGATACGCTGAGGCACAAAACACTGAACCAACTCGGAGGTCCCTTAAATCAGCATTCTGATTGTCTGGGCAGACTGAAACAGTATTAGTAGGGGAATTCGCAATCAAAATGATAACACCTACATCTAATTAATATATCAAGCTCCAAAATACAGAAGGAGCCCGTGAAATGCTCCGGAACCGAGGATATTATGTGCGAAGCCAAAAGACAGATCAGATCGGGCTACCCCACTTTCTTTTCAGAGTCATCTCTCGTAACATTCACAACCATGTCCGACTTTGCGCTAGTACTCAACTCATGCTCGTCTCTATAATCCTTAATACTAGCCATCACCAGGCTGCCTTATGCCCCGGTATCGAGGACCCCGTGAAATAGGCGGGGGAAGCAAGGAGTTATTCTGCGGTGTTGATCCTCCCTTGACATGCATGGAACTGGGACTTGGGCTCGAATGCAGACTAAAAACAAAGATCTTGACAACACATTTCCCACTAATGAAAAGTACCACCTCATCGAGGACTAGTGTCTCTGGACGCTCAATGGTGGTGAACAAACCAGGTCAAATATAACACTACCTTTAGAGCCTTCACCTTCTCCCAAACATTGACTAGTATTAGTTCTGATTCATGCACATATATTCTACCTCTACCAGTTTTACTGGACTCGTTGATGTGCTCAGTAACCGTACAACGATAACTAGAATCGGAATATATACAAAGTATAACTCGTATATACTTAACTCAAGCAATCCTTGTGCTTCACAATCACCAATATATGTAAGTTCAGGTGTTTCGAGACTGATAGAAGGCCCCTGAAAACTGAATAGTATAAGTTTTCTGAATATTCAACCTTCTGGACGAAACAAAAGAGATAAATTTGCCAATTTGGACTTCAACAAAGCGTGAATATGAGGTATGGGTTGTATAGTGGTGTAGTAGAGTCAAATATATTTGTTTCAAAATCGACTTCGCTCTCAGAGTACTGAGTCGACTCCAAATTCTCGAAGCTAAATTGGCTCTTGCCTTAATTTCCAGTTCACTGACTGATATATGGGTGCACTGGCCACTATCCTTAGCTCACTGGTTTATATTGGCTTCTATGCCTCTTCACTTCTGGTTTCTGTGTGAATATATAGTGGTCTCTGTGACTCATGGATTTATTTAAATCAAGTTATGTGCTTTCTATTCATTGGTGGACTTAGCTATATACTATTTGTCCGAGGCTCATTTTACTTCCACACAATTCAACCTTAGCTACTGTGCTATATGGCTAAAACTCTGGGGTGGTGAAGCCTCCTGTTTATTTGTTGGTATAGTACTTATATACTACTGATGGTCCATGCTGCCTTGGCTATTTAGTCATACTACATAATGTAAACTACTACCAGTTAAACCTAAATCAGCATATTATATCTCCATGCTATGCAACCTGTTCTAGCTACGTCATTCCCGGATTCCAGGCCAAATATATTAACTTAGTTGTCTCACAGCCAGAATTCCTACTGCTGCATCGTCAGAACAATGTGGTTACCCGTATGTCAACAGGTTTCATGTGGATTCACGATTAGGTGACCACTATAAGCTGTGCCCAACTAGAACTATTCTGATGCAACACAATCAAATAGAATTCTCCAAGACAATCAATTGGCAGATAGTATATTCATATCAGTGAGGTGACCCTAGCGATCTTGTCCAGACTCGATTGTATTTTCCCTGTCCCTACCAATGGGGTCAGATATTCTATATGGAACACCAACTTTTCCTGCTATCATAACCATTCACAGCACACTCATATATCCATACTCCTGGTTTATTTGCTAGCTGGCAACAGGAACTATTACGGTGTTTATTCCCCTGTTAGTGGTCTATATTAGGCGGGTAGGTCAGACTCATCACGATATTGTTCCTAAGTCCCAATCTCACTTAATATATTCATTGTTGCCAGACAGTAGCTTTAGCTAGCAATCCAGAGGCTCAATCCTAGCTCTTTAATAGTCAAGTACAGTATAGATCGGATATGCATATATTATACAAATCATAAAATCTATGGGTGGATACATTCCAGTCGTATCAGTGTTATGTTGGGTTCCCACTTCCAAAAGATCATGAATGAGCATTAAACCAACACATAGCAGGAATTGAAGATTGGGCCAAAATGCTATCATATCTTCATTCTATGGTTGAGTATACAAACAACAACCTTTGAGGATCCCAACCTGCAGGATATGATTTGAGATGGAAATTGCTTTTGTTTGGTGATTCTACCTGGAGCCTACCTTGTGGATATGTTTCCCATTCTATGATGGCTTCCAGGGTATCTTTTGGAGCTTAGGAGGTGGCATTGAGATTTGCTTGAACTGTGCTGTCAGTGTTTGGGTAGTGTTCAGACAAGATTGGTGGGTGTAATAATTTTGTTTTTGTTTTTGTTTGGCAGATGCTGAGTGTGCATGTTCTAGGAGAGTGGTGAAGATGTTCCTGAATGTTTTGTGACAGATTTATTGGATAAGGAGAAGATGTCCTTTGACCAGGTGGCATTTCTTACTGGCTCAATGTTCTCTGCTGGAGCTTCTATGGTTCAGTGGCTCATTCCCATTTTTCAACTGACTGACACAAAGTCTTGTAGACTGCAGCTGCATTGGTATTCATTATTATGGCCACTGTGTGTTTCCCTGAGGCAGCAAAGGTTGTACAGAAAGAGATTCATGATATTGTTTCTCATGATAGATGTCAGTAATAATGATGTCTTGCATATAGCATGGCTAATTATTGTTTTGAGTAGGTCCAATGTTTGAGGATCGAGAGTGACTGCCACAGGTTATGGCATTTTCTTTTGAGTGCTTTAGATGGTATGTATGTTTTGCTGAAGGTCGATATTCATGAATCAATAGTAGGTTCCCAAAGGTGGCTGTTAGTTCCAAGTGGTACCTGCATATCAGTCATCCTGAGTATACCATGAGGGCAGATTTTCAGTTAGGAATTGTGCATGCCACTTCTCAGGATATTAACTAGGTTGATTTTCCCTCAGCTTTGCCTTTTGTCCATTTCTAATGCTCTTCAATCCAGCAAGGCTATGTGTTCCTTAAAGGAGTGATGTTAATCACATCACCTTGGTATGTCAGCATTCTCAAGGCTCCAAATGTGCTGCACTAATAAAAGGTGTTTACCAGGTCAATCTTTCATTCCCCTGATATCTTTCCTAGTCTCAAAGATTTTGATCCTCAGAGATGGATAATTGATGGGCAGGTGAGAGGATATCAAACAATTTGTTTATGGGTTTGGTCAAAGGTGAGGCTCTGTGTGTGTACCTCACCTTGTTGATTGATGATTTATTGTTGCTGTAGAGTTTGCCCTGGATTATGCATTGCAAACAGGTGAGTCCTTTCCATGTTCATGTTCTCTGGACATTAATAGGATCTGTGTTAAAAGGTTGTTGTTCTTCAATATGGCATGACTCCTGTGGGTGTTTAACATTGTTGCAACTGAGAAAATTGACTTAAATGTGTTTGCTGATGAACCGGGGATTTTTCTGGGAAGCTTTGGAGTACATTTTGATTTGTGGTTGGGGAGGGAGAAAGACGATTGGGTTAGGTTCTTGATGGTGAAGTAACTACTCTGAGTGTTGGAGGTGTGAAGACGAAGATTTTATTGGTACTTGGAAATGTTAGGGAGACAGAACCAAAAGGAATGGAAAGAGCAAAGTAGACATGAACATGCAGAAAATTGTTAGTTTGTGAACTATAGCAGGGCTACATTATGATGTTTGTACTTAAGTGACTACAGATGGTTTTGGCATATCACAACAATCTTGCAAGATTGTGAGTACTTATACAACATATATAAGTGAAGCAAAATTGTTGTGATATTCCAGTGATGCCATCCATATCAGCATGCTTAGTAGAAGAATTTGAAAGAAATGGGTAGAAAGGGACTGTTACAAAATAAGTAGTATAAATACAGTGCACACATAGAGATAGCTCCTTGTCACTGCATAGTGAATTCAATATTCTTAGCTGAAATATTGAATTCTATAACTGTATATTTTTTCAACAATCTTGGCCCTAATATCAAAATATTATTCTTGATATCATTTCAATAATCCAGTATATGGAAGAAATATTGAAAAATTTGCAAATATTCCAAGATTATTGAGAATATGATTTCAATATTTTTGGGTAGTATATTAATATTACAGTTCTAAATTTCAATATTATAGGCCAGAATATTCAATTCTCCATAGTGTGTGTGGTTGTCTACCTAGTGACTAACAGCCCAATAGCAGTAGTGCATTGCACTTAAATCACAATAAAAATATACTCCAGTCTTTACTAGATTGGAGATAAAGGAAAGAAGACTAAATGGCAAATGCTAAGCTAAGATATAAAGTTGATAATCTAATAAGACTGAAAAAGGTGAAGAATGAATCTTTCTACATATATAGGTAAACCTCTAAGAAATTTCTTCAAACTATCTCAATATAGACAACCTGTCCTGTCTCATCCTCCTCTCCACCAACTTCCTGCCTTTCTTCATGGCTGTCTGCATGGATGACTGAGGACTGGCCTTCTTCCCTTGATATTGTGCCACCTTCCACATCTGAGTCTATGGTACCTTGACTCAGGTTTTCAGAGCTATGTCCAAAGTGAAGGGAGGATGAGATGCTTCCTTCCCAGGACTCATCAGGGCGAGTATGCCCTGCAGCAACTCGCCCAACAATCAGTGTAGGAGCAATTCCCTGTATTAATAGGAACATTCAGAAAGGGATATGAAGAATAAAGAAATAACACATACCCGTGCAAAACCTGCTAACATATCAAGATAGGATGCTCCATAGCTATTACAAGTAATAAGGACAATATATACCAGTAGAGCAATAGAGTAGATAAAGGCAGATTCCACAATGATTTCTATGATACCCCTAAATGTTCTGGTACCCATCCCTGCATGACTAACAGTGATTATCCGGTATATGATTAGGAGTGTACACAGGATTGTTGTGGCCATAGTGAATGATATGTATATAGTAGGCCATGGATGAACTATCCCATTTCCTCTCAGGTCTTGCACATCATTTACAGTATCATTAAGCTCATCATATATTTCAAGAACCTTCATTGCTAGATTTCCTGTCAGTGCTAGGCAAACAGAAAATCCTGAATTAAGCATACCTGTTCCTGTGAGAAGACATAGGATGGGCAAGAGAACAACCAGCCAACATTGACCCCAGACAACCCAGCATCTCCAAATCTAAAAGGTTCATCCTGTCATTATTCAATGAGTAATGACAACTTGACAAACCATAGATCCATCTGCAGCAAGTGTGCTGAGCAAACCAGAAACATCTCCCACCAACAATGTTGTGTTGTATGCGGATGAGGCTGTATCATAGGCTAAAAACACTGTCCAAAAATTCCACCCATTGTCTATGAAGGTCCATTGAAAAAATGCCCAATAAAATGCAGTGTCCACAGTATTGAGGACATAAAGACACAGAATGGTGAAGACCATAGCATGAGTAGCTGGCCCTTGGATTGTATGTTTTGCAGAAACTGTGTCACAATATGGGCATTGAGCATATGTGTATATTTAAGAAAAGCATCACATACAAACAGTCCACATTGCAATAGAAATAATGCCAGTGTAGATTCCTGTTGACAATCTGAGTTTGTATGAACTACAAAGATGCATTGTAAATGTTCATACCACTGCAGAATACCTGCAACAACATGGTGTTGAATTGCATGTCTGTGATTTTGAATATGATCTGTATGTCTGCTTCTGAGAGATCAGGGATATCAGGGAATACTGCCATCTTGTTAAATGAAGGGGATAAATTTTTGAAGAATGTTATGGATGACAGACCTCTTTAATATAAAAACAGGGCACATCTTGAATGAGTGATGCATATTACAAAAGTGCAATGCAACCTTTACTAGTAGCAAAGCAGTTGAGATAAAAACTGAGATGCTGGAGGAGAACATCCATCATCTCAGGAATCAATCCATCCATCTTCACTGAGATTTAACATCTATGACAGTGATAGCCACTAACACTGTAGCTTACTGGAGCCATTATTTATTTCCTGAAGTAGCAGATTGTGAATTCTCATATTGATGGATACATGTACTCAGAAAATGCACCAAACTAAGATGCATCAGTCACCAGAAAGTGTGGATAGTAGGGACATTATGAACTCAGTCTGGAAGATCCTAAAAAGAGAACTATGGTGCTTATACATGAGCACGTCAAATTTCCAGACAAGTAGGTAGCACATGCCCCATCAAACCGATATGCATTCCTCTTGTTGTAAATAGTGCAGTTCCTTTGATTGCTCACAGTGACGGTAGGCAAGGAAACCTCAATACTCTTCTTCTTATGCATCAACATGTGATAACTCTACAATACAAGTATGAGTTGACATCTAAACATCTGTCAGAACTGCATAGCAAACAATCACATGGGAAAAACCAACATTCGAAACATCTCACCTCAGTGTATGCAGCACTCAACTGGGAATAATACTGTTCGGTTTCCATTTTCACCAACTACACGAGACCGATAGTCGTCCTCAAAACCCCAACCATCACTACTACCTCAGAAACCCTCTGTGCACCCCTCGCACTCGCACTCCAAATACACCTCCCATCAGCCATTGTCCCTTCACCATCCGCCGTCCCAGCCGCTACCACAACCTCCGCCGTCCCACTCGGTGCTACGCCCTCCTCGGTCGACACATACTTCGGTCCCACAATAGCCGGTGTGTACGTCGCAGTATACTCCTCCTAACACAGCGCCTGGACAGGGTTGGTTCCAGGGAGGGTCACCAGGTTTCCCGTAGCTACCGGCACGTTGAGGATAAGGAGAGGAGCAAAAGAAGGATACGTACTGACCTCGTCCCCAGTATTCTAAATAAAACACCTTGCACTTTAGTCGACGGTGAGCGTCCTAGCCACAGTGCAACACGAAGGGTTGCTCTACGGGTTACAATGGCACTCGTTGATGGCACCACGGTGACTATACCCTGTAAGATCGCCATTCCAAAACCTATGAGCAGGGTCAGAGCGGGAAACCCACAGAAAGACGTTGCCAGGAGGTGACGCACACGGAAGGCTGCCAAGCTATCATAGCCTCGACCCACAGGTCTTGGAATCCCTGCATGGTCAAGCACCCCTGCAAAGTTTTGTATTACACGATAAATGAAAGAAGGAGAGTACATACCTCTATGAATATCCCAGGAATCGTTACAGATAGTTCGGGTCATCGCACGTCCCATTGTCCTGACCCGTCGAAGGGAAGGCGACATGGGATTTAGGTTCTTTCAAATCCACGTTCTGTGATGCCGTCAGTCAAGTATCCCTCCGAGGATGGAGTGGACATACCTTTCCATCCCAACAACTCGGATAGTCCTGCCTGCAGAGTAGTGAGATCGTATACTGACTGTGATTACAGGACATACGATTTGGGATCGGAGTCCAGACGAGTAGTCTTGGTTAAAGGCGAGCTCGTTGTACATGGTCGACACGCCATTAAAGTTCAGGCAGAGGAACGTGACAGCTTTCTGTGCGAAGCACGACACTTTCAAGGCATGAAGGCTCGGGTATCCTACACATACTGCCAGAAAGCGGGTCCTAAAAGGGAAGTAGTGCGTTCCAGATACCATTCTAAACTGAGCAATCATGTTAGTGATGGCGCAGCGAGGAAAAAGACGCGACGAACGTCGTCGGGAAACGGGGTCGTCAACGAGGAGTTGCGGCTGAATAGGGAGTCTGCACGTGTCTCAGGATGCGAGTTTTCATGAATAGAAACCAAGAGTACATCGGGAGCAGGCATAAAAACAGCGCGTCGATATCGTCGGAGAGTACATACATCACGGCACTCCTATTGACAATGACAAACGTCCCGTCTTTGTTTCGTGGGGTCTTACTGCAAGTAAAGAAGCTAGGTGTGGAATTAGGAAAAATGCAGAACACAGGTAGCGACATGAATTTACTCCGCCGAAGTTCAGCCATTGACAGATTGTAGCTAAGACAGCTCCTTCCCAGGGCGATGAGCCTGCAGAAATGCCTTGAACGTCGAACAAGGGATGAAGATCCATACCGGAATGAAGGTGCAAGCTGACCGTGCCCGAATATTGAATAGGATCTATGCGCTGTGAAGTGATAGAGTGAGCTTGCGGTGCGTCATAAAGGCTATCAGAAGACGGATTTGCGGCCATTAACGAGTACGCACGACTCATACATTCGGGATCCACCAGCGGAGAGGAAAAAAATATGAGAGAGAAGAGAATCCTACACATGACCAAAGAAAAGGGCGAGGGTATTGTAGAGTAGAAGGCATGACATTGTTACCGCCTAGCAGTGCATAGCGACCGTGCAGAATAAACAATCCTTGCAAATGAGTGTTGTGCCTTAGAATGGCAGCGAATTCACACGGATAGCCACCTATCGTCAGCTGCGGAGATAGCCGCGGAACGTCTCTCTTTCTCCGTCAGCGTCGTCTCTGCTTTCTCTATCGACGCTGAAGCTCCTGCATTTTCTCTTCAGTCCCTCACACTGGAATTACGACGGAACGAATCAGCACTGCCCAGCCATCTGGTGGGACTAACAATTCCGAGCATGACCTTGCACCGAAGACACAAACATTCCTCGTTTTGCATCTCACTTCGTTGCGAAGACAACCAGCGTCGGATTCGGATGATCTCCCGCATACGATTCTTGGCACCTCGGACAGCGTGACTTGATGCAAAGGGTCGCCTCCAATCATCCAACTTGGTCGTCCTCGTGCAACATACCTGTGCATCTGCTACCAGCGCATACGTCAGTAAGAGCCCCCCTCTCCATATCCGTCCGCTAAGTTTTATTTTCCCATTCTAGATGATATCAGATCCCGAACGGATGCACGAGCTGTACCATCTCCCATCCATACCGCTACCAGACGATGTCAGTGATCCCGACACTCTCTATTACCCCAACGCCTTCTTCAGCTTATACCCCTGCTCCCCTCCACCACCCCCGACACACGAGCAATGCATGTACACCGAAGAATCTCTCCTCCTCGAAAAGACATCCGGTCTTTACCTCGCATCCCTCTCCCACATCGTTCCCCTCCCGTCCTCGACAGAGCCGCCGGCCACGCTAACCTTGCACGAAAAACTGTGCGGGGGCTTCCGTGAAGAACGCGTCACGCACGTCTGGACCGCCACACTCGACTCCCAACCCGTCATTGCTAAAATCTTCGATCCCCTGTACTTCATCGACCCCTACGAAGGCACAGACCCCTTTCCCCTCCTCGATCTCTCCGTCTCCCGCGAAGCCGAAGCTTACCGCCGGCTCGCTCCTCTCCAGGGTACCCAAGTGCCGCGGTGCCGCGGGCTCTTCGTCTCGCCATTACCTTCGCAGGGAAACCGCACCGTGTACGTCCTCCTCCTTGAGCACGTCCCAGGCCAGGACGTGCGCTACCTCGTTCCCACCCCCATATCCCCCTCCCTGTGTCTTGCCCATCGCACTGCCATCGTCGACGCAGCCGTCAACGTATTTTACGATCTCCTCATGTGCGGTGTCAAGCAGCGCGACATGGCTCCCCGCAATCTCATTATACATCCTCTTACACCCAGTGGCGCTCCTTTCTGCAACAAGGAAGACTGTCCCGTGCGCTGTTCAGTCGACCCAGATCATGTCGAGAGCGTGATGATAGACTTTGAGGGGTCAGAACTTTGGGATCCAGATCACGAATTTTATGATGAGCAGACGAGGGAGAGGGAGATGCGCGCTTTAAGGGAGGACTATACGGAGGACTGGTGGTATGGGAAGTATGGGGTATAGATCATGTTCGCTGTATGCACTGTGAGTAACATATGATGCTGAGGGCAGGCATCAAAGTAACCTTATTCCCGGCGTAGACTTCCACCGCTCGTCCAACATCAACGACATTTCGACGTAACGACTCCCAAAGCCTCCTTGTAAGCGACCACTGCTATCAACATGACGAGGTCTTGCACCCTAACATACCAGCCGCAACCGCCGTGGAAGATACAAGTCACCTAAGCTCACGCCTAGCTCTCATATCGTTTGCAGGCTACGCGTACAGAGCAGTCGCTAGTTTGAACGAAGCGAGTCGTCACCAGCTCTCGTAAACACCGTAACGCAACGAGGTTCCGGGCCGTGGCCCCGGCTGGCAATCAAACGTGCTTCTTTCCACCATCGTCGGTTCCGTGCTTGTTCAATAGCCCATTCGACGTCAAGGAGACCCTACAATCGGTGATTTCTCCCTAGTATTACTCGAGACGTACGCCGTAATCATCGTACAATCTTACCTTCGTAAATCTGACGTTTGTGTACAGGCTTCAAATTATGTCGAGCAATACATTAAGAAGCACCATGGAATGAACCGTACGCAGACCCGCGCCCTTTTAAATCTCGAGTGATTATATCACCCTGTAGGACGTATCAAATAGGGATTATTTAAATTGTATCCTACTTCAAACAGAGATGAGATCTAGTTCTCGAACACAGCACCGTCCGACTAAGGAGGAAATTCCTGATCACGACGACGAGGGCAACAATAGCGATAGTTCAGACAATACAAGTCATTGTGAAGCGGATGTGAACTCTGAATTATCATATCGCGCTGAGCTCGTTCGGTAGCTCTGGACTTTATATCCTACGCATCTCTTGGTGAACGTGTGGAGGATGCCAATCGAAAGGACCCCATTACTGAGTCCATCTCGTGTTGATGAGGAAGTCGTCCCACGATCTCGCTCGATATATTGCCCCATCGCAGGGTGCAAGAGTGGACATTCATAAAGCACACACTGCCCGGGTTCACGCAAGATCATAGACATCATTCAAACGGCATATACCCCGCCCTTATCTCGTTCAAAATTATTCTGGTCCTATATCACAAACGGCGCTTAGCGGGTAATCTTTCAACACACAACAACTTAACTACCTTGTCTGCATTTCACTTGATGCGCATCTCGTACACCAGCCTCACGTTCCACGACCCCCGGGGTCCCTCGTCACAGAGACACCCACAACAACAGCCCGGCACCGCAAATCCGACGATCCAGATGACATATAGGTCTCACATGGCATGCCAAAACATCTTCCAGGACCTCGAGTGGCGCCAACAGATCTGACGGTTAAAAATATATTTATCTCGTGATGTCCGTACCGAACGACGGAGGTCTGTCGTTCTCGTCCGACAATTGTCCGGTGCCCACTCCCCGATCATTCACTATATGAATACTCATCTCACCAACTCACTCTACTTTACCAAAGCACTTTCCCATTCGATCACAGGTAATCCCAGAGGCCGATCCGCAAAGACCACAAGTCGGTAAGAACAACGCCAGGGGGTTCCCAACAATCATGTTCAGGGCTCGCTATACCAGGACGGCTGGAACTCCGCCGAGATTTACAACAAAGTTACCTCCAAGAGCAATCAAATATCTCTTGGTTCGTCCTTGGAAGATACAATGACAGCGTTATCTGCCTCTTGAGTCTCGACAGGGGACTGACTGCGGCTTTGTATATCTGAGTGGGTCCGTCTATGCTATGTTGCCGGATTCTCTCGGAGGCAATCTTCAGTTGACGGCTTATTATACGTCATTCATTAAATATCTAGTTCCCACCTCCCATTCAACCCATCATTTCATTTCAATCAATCTAAAGCATCGTTCAGTAGTTCCAGAGAAATGGAAAACCTCACCCCATCCACCCGTCCAGACGAGCGACATGTGGACGGACGTAATAGTATGTCGGGTCAACTCTATTCAGGCACCACAACGTGAAGTGCTCCTGTGCACTTACGAGGAACCTGCAACCATGAAAGGACGCCCTGGGCCTACACCATGATTGCATGCTACGCTAGTACGATAGACAGGGATGGCGTGAGAGTAACAGGAATACCAAGCCAGTTGCGGTGAGCACTCACTCGTCGTGTTTGAAATATAAATACATACCGCTGAGATTCGTTCCTAGCAACGGAAGGCTCTCCGATTCCGATTCCTCAGATGTGGATGGATACCAAGCCTGAGGGGAGGATTCAATCAGCGAGTCTTTTTAGTTCAAATGCCAATAACGAAATCGGGGTTCTGCATTCTTTATTCTACGACACTTGACGATGATGTCCGCGGTGTCAAAGGACTGATCTCGTCACTATTAGGAAGTTATATACTCCCCAAAGTATCGAATCACAAACATTTGACCTATTTATGTGATCTGTGGAATAGATCAAAGCAACATTGGCAACAAATCTTGTTCGTACTATTTGCTTTTAAAATATGTGAAGCGTCGATTAGTAAAGAACGCAAGAAATTGAATTGCCAGGCTATTCACAGGCGGTCTAGAGAAAATGAAGGAACTCACAACCAAGAGCTCGTAGCCCCAGAACAGGAGGACTATGACTCTCAATGAAGGAATGGTATAGTCGACCAAAGCAAATGTCCTGTTACTAAAACAAGTTTACAGATACGCTGAGGCACAAAACACCGAACCGACTTGGAGGACCCTTAAATCAGCATTCTGATTATCTGGGCAGACTGTGAAACAGGATTAGTAGGGGAACTCGCAATCAAAATGATAACACCTACATCTAATTAATATATCAAGCTCCAAAATATGGAAGGAGCCAGTGAAATGCCCTGGAACCAAGGATATTATGTACGAAGCAAAAAGATGGATCGGATCGGGCTACTCCACTTTCTTTTCAGAGTCATCTCTTGTAACATTCACAACCATCTCCGACTTTGCGCTAGTACTCAACTTGTGCTCGTCTCTATAATCCTTAATACTAGTCATCACCAGGCTGCCTTATGCTCCAGTATCGAGGACCCCATGAAATAGGCGGGGGAAGCAAGGAGTTATTTTGTGGTGTTGATCCTCCCTTGCCATGCATGGAACTGGGACTCGGGCTCTAATGCAGACTAAAAACAAAGATCTCAACAACATGTTTCCCACTAACAAAAAGTACCACCTCATCGAGGACTAGTGTCTCTGGATGCTCGACAGTGGTGAATGAACCAGGTTAAATATAACACTACCTTTAGAGCCTTCACCTTCTCCCTCGCATTGACTAGTATTAGTTCTGATTCATGCGCATATATTCCACCTCTGCCAGTTTTCCTGGACTTGTTATGTCGGGTGCCCACTTCCAAAAAGATCATGAATGAGCATTAAGCCGATGCATAGCGGGAATTGAAGAGTGGGCCAAAATGCTGTCATATCTTCATTCTACGGTCGAGTGTACAGAACACTGGCCTTTTCCTCTGGGCGACGACATGAATATCGAACCACGACAACCAGTAAATATGTAAGGCTACATAGTCTACCTGGTCATACTTATATGCAGAGGGTCGGATGTATCCGCATTCAGCCTTCGTTCGGCCATCACCGAATACAGATACCGTACGAAAAGGTTCTCGACCTCTCTGCTTCCTCCCACTCACCTCACGGCGTGCATGTGTAATTCGTTGTCAGCCTGCTTATTTCCTCATGCCTTTAGGATGCATGCAACCCTTTGATTTCATGCAGCTTGATATTCTTTGACAAGGATCTTGCGCAGGAGAGAAAGACCGATAACTTTCAGCACCGATGCCAGCTCATTGATTTTGTGTCGAGACCAGCAGCTCGAGTAGGAAAGATCATGAATTAAGTGTGGCTACAGGGTGCGTCAATGAAGTTGATCTATCAAGGTCACTATCCTTATGGCCGCCTAGAGACTTCTCATGATAGAGGCGCATTTTTCCCACTGACATCCCTGATTCATTTATTTGTGACAAATGACGGCACGACATGGCTCAACAATAACCGAACACATTGCTCTCACCCCCGACTCGTCTTTTGCACGACGAGCACGAGCTCTTGCGTTTACTTTGGCCTGGGAAGGCAGGAATGGTTATGTTCAGTATGAGTCTCTGGTACGCTATACTTGCATTTTCGGTGAAAGAAATCACTCATGTGTTTGAAGGTTCACGTTTCTCCTCTTCCTGATGCCATCCTTTGCCCTCAATATCACGGTTCCCAGCATCATGCATACAGGCGAACAGACGACCCTTTACCTTGTTCATTCTCCTCACGATCCCTCAGTTCTTTTTGAAGAAATTTTACGAACAAAATGGCCAATCGCTTTTGTGGAGTGAAGCAGTTTGGGTGAACAACTTTACGAGAAATGTGAATGCCTTCCTACGGTTTAACGAAAACGGGTGCGCCTTTTTTTTTGTATCACCGGGAACATCACTGATGCTTCATGTTCGGCAGCTTGTTCACTATACATGCCTATGCAACATCAGAGTACGAGTTCTGGTTGATCTTTGATCAAATACTGAAAATAGCCTAGTCCATCTATCGACAACACCCCATTGCCCAGAGCGAGCGATTTGATGTGCAGCGAGTGGATACGATTGCATGAATAACTAGCTCCTCTTCCTCCTCGTTCGTTAATTCACTTCCTTCTTGACTGTAATGAGTGCACTGATCACTCTGCAGAACTTCTGAAGCTACAGAATACACCGCCACCGCCATAGCGACTTCTTCGGGAGGGTGCGCCATCCCAGTCGGAGCCATTATTGGCGTCACTATAGTATCCGTTATTTTCCTCACCACCAGTGCCCTCCTGCTATACCTCTTCATACGAGACAGAAAGGAACGCGCGCAAAACAAGTCAGACACCGAATCCAGTCTTAGGCCCCCGCATTCGGAGAAAAAGGGCGACCATGACGTAAAGCCAGAACGCGTCGCGCGGCCAACCTTGGCGCCGCACCCTCGGTCTGTTCGGAATTCGTTGATCTCGTTGGAGGCCAGACAGGCCGCGTTACGAGATTTGAGAGAGCAAATCGGGTCCCTCCGGCGGAGCCTTGCGGGCGCTTTCAAATCTGAATCCCGGGCGGAGTATGGGGAGAGGCTGGGTCACGAGAAGAGCGACTCGATAGGGAGCCAGTTCCGGTTGTGGGTGGATCGTGCGAACCAGGAGAGTCCGCCACCAGAGTACTTGTCCCACCGGTCTTCTGTCGGTATAAGCGGGGGGTAATAGGAGGGTAATTTATTGATATCTTTGTTTATATTCTTGCATTCGCTGGAGGGCGTGTGCGTGGTCTTGGATCAGTGCGACATTGTATACCAGCTGAATCGTGTACAGGAGACGCGTTTTTTTACTATATCAAATGACTATTTGGATGTGATGTGGAGATGTCGGGTACTGTGTGATGTAATATTGCCAGAATGACGACCAGCAATCACGCATCTCCCAAGGCCTTGTGCGCATTAACTGCCTGAATGTATTACACTGTGTACCACAAACTATGTCGACGGAACGGCTACAGTTCTCACGGATGTGCGAATTGAGGTATGTATATCGTACACCATTCAATGTATACTTACTGATCATTGCATGTGGTTTCAGAAGCATAGAGTGGACCCACAGTCCGAACCGGCTCTAGGACCTTGATCCGGCAAAGGTTCTTTGCTTGATTCCCGTCATGCCATCGTGACTGCGTCGTGCGATACTATGCGTGTCTAATCGACGTTATCTCTCTTTGTTGCCGCAATGACGTGGGTGCTTGGTTTGCTTTCCTGTGTCTTCGCAGGTCTTTTGGTTGTCTATCTGCGTTCTCGCTCATCGTTCAGGTCGTTACCGCTGGGCCCGCCTGGTCATTGGTTGCTAGGGAACGAGATCCCCACGAAGCGGTGAGTAATTCGTAGCTGTGATTGGTATCGTCAGTTTATTCCTGTAGGGCTTTCTTGAAATACGAGGAATGGACAAAGGAGTACGGCCCAGTTTATTCACTGACTCGGTTTGGAAAGGTGTATATCATTGTCGGCCGATACGATGTGGGTTCACATTCATGCCAGCGACTATGGCTGATATTTGACTAATTTTCTCCAGGCTGCGGTGGAATTAATGGAGAAGGGTGGTACACAGACGTCCGATAGACCAAGGGCTATTGCCGCCTCGGATACGTTCTCTGGCGGTCTTAGGTCTATCTTACTGAACGATACACCGAGGTGGAGGACTTTGAATAGGCTAGTTCTCTATCTTGGTACATGCAAAGCGTAGGCTGACCTTTTATTAGGGCTTTCCACTCCCACCTGAAGACGAACAGGGCGGCGGCATACGAGCCTATCCAGCTCTATCATGCAAAGCGAATGATTCTGAATATACTTGATAGCCCGGAGAAGTTCACGACTCACACGAAGACGCGAGTATTTTGTTCGCCCTCTGCTCAGGGTATACTGAATACTTCCTCGATAGATACGCAGCATCTGTGATCCTTACCCTCACCTATGGGAAAACGACACCAACGACCTTTGAGGATCCCGACCTGCAGGATATGATTCGAGATGGAAATCGGTTTCGTATGGTGATTCTACCTGGAGCCTACCTTGTGGATACGTTTCCTGTTCTACGATGGGTTCCAGGGTATCTTTCGGAGCTTAGGAGGTGGCATCGAGATTCGCTTGAGCTGTGCCGTCGGTGTTTGGGTGGTGTTCAGACGAGATTGGTGGGTGTAATGTTTTTGTTTTTGTTTTTGTTTGGCAGATGCCGATTGTGCATGTTCTAGGAGAGCGGCGAAGACGTTCCTGAATGTTTTGCAACAGATTTATTGGATAAGGAGAAGATGACCTTCGACCAGGCGGCGTTTCTCACTGGCTCGATGTTCTCTGCTGGAGCTTCTACGGTTCAGTCGCTTGTTCCCGTTTTTTCAACTGACTGACACAAAGTCTTGTAGACTGCAGCTGCATTGGTATTCGTTATTATGGCCGCTGCTTGTTTTCCTGAGGCAGCAAAGGTTGTACAGAAAGAGATTGATAATATCGTTTCTCACGATAGATGTCAGTAATAATGACGTATTGCATATAGCACGGCTAATTATTGTTTTGAGTAGGTCCGACGTTTGAGGATCGAGAGCGACTGCCGCAGGTTATGGCATTTGTTTTTGAGTGCTTTCGATGGTAAGTGTGTTTTGCTGAAGGTCGATATTCATGAATCAATAGTAGGTTCGCAAAGGCGGCCATTAGTTCCAAGTGGTACGTGCATATCAGTTGTCCTGAGTATACCATGAGGGCTGATTTTCGGTTAGGAATTGCGCATGCCGCGTCTCAGGATATTATATGGGTTGATTTCTTCCAGCTTCTCATCTCACCCTTTTCTAAGGCTCTTCAATCCAGCGAGGCTACGTGATCCCTAAAGGATCGACGTTAATCGCATCCCCTTGGTATGTCAGCATTCTCCGGGCTCCGAATGTGCTGCGCTAATAAAAGGTGGTTACCAGGTCAATCTTTCGTTCCCCTGATATCTTTCCTAGTCCCGAAGATTTTGATCCTCAGAGATGGATAATTGACGGTCAGGTGAGAGAGGATATTAAACAGTTTGTTTACGGCTTCGGTCGAAGGTGAGGCTCTCTGTATGTGCTTGTCCCTGTTAATCGACGGTTTATTGTCACTGTAGAGTTTGTCCTGGATCACGCATTGCGAACAGGCGAGTCTTTTCCGTGGTTAGGTTCCCCGGATGTTAATAGCATCTGTGTTAAAAGATCGCTGTTCATTAATACGGTGCTACTCTTATGGGCATTTGACATTGTCGCGACTGAGAAGATTGACTCGAACACATTCGCTGATGAACCGGGGATGTTTCCGGGTAGTTTTGGAGTGCAGTTTGACTTGCGGTTGGGCAGGGAGAAAGAGGATTGGGTTAGGTCGTCGATGGTGAAGTAACTACTCTGAGTGTTGGAGGTGCAAAGACAAAGATTTTATTGGTACTCGGAAATGTTGGAGAGACAGAACCAAAAGGAATGCAAAATGTCTACAGAGCAAAAGCAAGTAGACATGAATATGCAGATGATTGTTGGTTTGTGAACTATAGCAGGGCTACATTATGATGTTTGTACTTAAGTGACTACAGATGGCTTTGGCATATCACAACAATCTTGCAAGATTGTGAGTAATTATGCAACATATATAAGTGAAGCAAAATTGTTCTGATATTCCAGTGATGCCATGCATATCAGCCTGCTTAGTGGAAGAATTTGAAAGAAATGGGTAGAAAGGGACTGTTACAAAATAAGTAGTATAAATACAGTGCACACATAGAGATAGCTCCTTGTCATTGCATGGTGAATTCAATATTCTTAGCTGAAATATTGAATTCTATAACTGTATATTTTTTCAACAATCTTGGCCCAAATATCAAAATATTATTCTTGATATCATTTCAAGAATCCTGTATATGGAAGAAATATTGAAAATTTCCAAAATATTCCAAGATTATTGAGAATATGATTTCAATATTTTTGGGTAGTACATTAATATTACAGTTCTAAATTTCAATATTATAGGCCAGAATATTGAATTTTCCATATGGTGTATGTGGTTGTCTACCTAGTGACTGTTAGACCTGAACCTCATGTGATCCAAACAAGCGTAAACTTAGAGTCATATACCGGTAATCACCGATGACCTAAGTAAAGCTGTATTGTAGGACTTGTAAAGGTGCAGCACTAGGTGCTAGTCATTGAGAGAGTAAGGTTGGTATTGATAAACTATAGCTCGAAGCTGAGGTATTACAGCGAGAGTCGTGCTACTTATATACTAAAGTCTGTATGTTAATAATAGGTCCATTGGTAAGCAGCAACGAGTGAACAATGAGTGTATGACAAGTAAGTCGAGTGGTAATGTTGTGATGGAGTCGAGTTGTAATGGAAGGGCAGTAGTCGACCATTATGGGCATGGGGATGGTGCGGCAAGGTGAAGATAAGGATCAGACAATGGTGATTAGATAGCGAAGATAAGTGCTTGGGTGCTTATATTGGGGAAAATTGGAGAAAATGTGAATAAATCGTAACATTACCCCCTTGTTAAGGCAGTCGTCCTGACTGCCATTAGGGTTCTTCTTGTGGGATTTCGTTGTTGGCTTTTTGTACATTTCTCCAGTATTCGTCTATCATCCTTTTCCATTTTGGCTTGAATTTGATCCAGTATTGGGTCCCGTCTTCTGCCTGCGCTTTGTATCTGACGTCACTATTCTCCGAGTAGTCGTTGTCGAGGATCATGGTGATGCCTCTGCTGGGATTGGTTATGATTTTGGCTATGTCTACATGTCCGGTGTGCTGGATGCGTTGTTCATACTCCTCAATCGCCTCTTGTGCATGCTCCATTTCCGTTTCTTGTACCCACAAGTTGTGTTCTTGTGTCCATCCCTGTTATGATTTATTCACATTTTCTCTGACTTTCCTCAAATAAGCGCCCAAGTGCTTATCTTCGCTATCTAATCGCAGCTATCTAATCTGCAGTCCATGTCTCGCCGCACCAACTCCACACCTATAACCGCCGACTACCATTCTCCAACTACGGCTCGCTTCCTTCACAACGCTACCACTCAACTTACTTGTCATACCCTCATTGTTAACTTGCTACCGCTTACCGATGGACTTATTATTAGCACACAGACTTTAGTATATAAGTAGTACGGCTCTCGCTGTAATACCTCAGCTTCGAGCTATAGTTTATCAATACCAATCTTACTCTCTCAACGACTAGCACCTAGTGCCGCGTCTTAACGAGTCCAACGCTACAGCCCAACTTAGGTCGTCGGTGCTTACCGGTATATGACTCTAAGTTTGCGCTTGTTTGGATCACATAAGATCCGGGTCTAACAGTTAGCTCGAAGCTTCCCTACGGTTCCTCAGTGCCAGCCACGACGAACCAACCAATGACCCCCGACTTGAACAAAAACCAGACCATCGAACTAAGCGTAGCCATCCCAGCTGCGTTCCTTCTTGTCCTCTTCACTGCCCTCATGGTCCACGCACATCGGGACCAGATCAATGAGTTCTTCCATGAACACGGAATCCTCGTCGGCCCTGAACCAAGGCCCACCAGGAGGATTCCCTTCCACTATCAACCAACAGCCCCCCCCGCCGCCATGAGGGCCCTGCCGGGGGCCTACCCTGAGATCGAGCCCCGTAGCTCACAGACCCAGCATGCAAGGAGGCGAAGCACGCTCCACGCCTGTGGTGATGCTTCCTCCGACGAATTCCCCCTTTGCAAGAGGACAGTACGCACACCCACTCCAGGCCCCTCGAATGCCCCCATGGCAGAGCCAGAGCCAAGGCGGTCCTCCATGGCCAAAGAATACGGGAGGGAGCTTCGGACTAGGTTCCGTAGCCTGACCCCACCCCCTGCCTACACTCCAGCCTGCCCAGAGAGGGTGGAACGACCCGCCCCTAGTAGAAGGGCACGAATGGCCCCAAGACAGATCGAGGGGCCCGATAACTGGCCCGCCGAGGACTCCGACTCCGATTCCTCAGAACTGGACGTCTTCCACCCCCGATCCATTGCCACAGCAAGACACCCTGAATCCATCATGGTCCGGGCACCTGAGCCCACTCGACTTGTCCCCATTGGGGAGCCCGAGCCCATCTGGCTCCAACTCATCGATCATGAACTCTTCGACCACTGGAGACCAGACCGCCTATGGCCAGAGCTCGCCCCAGTTGACCGAGATTTACTCGGTCCCATCAGAGTCGAGGCCTGGACCCTCAGACGAGAAGACGTCGAGGCCCGAGCCCTCATTCACCTCGACCATGGACCCATAGCCTTTGCCATTGCCCATGTACATCTACGAGCGGGAACCCACGACAATGACTTTGCGTTCTTCATTCAGGGAAACACAGCCAGAAACTTACACAGACCCGAACTGGGCCCGAGACTCAGAGGTTGTACCAGGGGGAGAAGCGAGAGGGCAGATGACGAATTACACAGAAGGCTCTCGGAGTTGGAGGTTCGCCCCGGGCGCAGAGGCCCCATTTAATTTTGAACATTTTAGCACCTACATACCTGATACACAATACAATGCCTTCACAGCATATCACCCCCAAGTGCCAAAGTGGCCCGTCCGGATGCCAGACTCCCCACCGGCCCGAACCAGAAATCAAGGGTACTACCCCTACCCCACCACGAGCCAATTACTTGGCACGGCAGGAGATGCCGCAATGGACGAACCTGCGCCACCGCCACATAATTCCCCCGCAGGCCCGGGCCAGCCGATCAATGAGCCAGACGCACTAGCCAGAATCCTGGCAATCAATGAGGAAATGGGACGCCAACGCGACGTGGCCTAAGGAGCACGGGATGCATACAACGCTGCACTGGCCAAGGCCAATGACTACACAGACCTCCATCGCCTACGCAGACTACCAGACCAGAGGGGAAGGCCAGGGGCACCCAACAACGCACCTGCTCCGCCACCAGCCGCACCACCTGCAGCACCACCACCGGTACCAAACGAGTACCGACACATCCACGAGCAGGACGACCGGTACTCGATCCCTAGGCACCCAGACTGGCCATATGCACCCCATGACCCACCGGTAGGACTCAGACTACCAACCGCCCCCTACTTCAGGGTCAAACCGAAACTAATCGCTGAGCCAAGACCCTTCCACAGGCACCATTACAACATTCTTCACTTCATTGGCGACAATGTCGCATACTTCAAAACATTCCTACCCTTCTTCCAGGAAGAGTCACAAAGGGTAACATTCGCCGCATCCTACTTTGAGGGAACCGCCAAAGACTGGTGGACCCACAAGAGACCCGAATTCTGGGACCCGATCACCCGGCACTTCCGATACCCCAGCTGGACCAAATTTGTCGCAATGATAGAAGCCCGGTTCAAAGACCATGCCATCGAGCAAGTCCACCAAAAGAAGATGTTCGAACTCCAAATGGCTGGCGGAACGACCAAAGACTACTTCCAACAACTGGAACAGGAGGCCAAACTCGCTGGGCGACTCACCGACGAAAACGAGTGAGGAATCCTCTGCAAGGCCGTACAGCTTGGCATTCCCCAGTCCTACTCCCATGCCATCGCCGACGGAGAAAACACACCAGACGGCTATCAGCAATGGAAGGCCCGAGTTGTCAAGATGTACAAGAACCGCACCAGGAAGCAGATCTTCGACCAGACTATCAGACTCCAATATGGAGGCAATAACCAGCGACGAGACGATCGCCAACAGAACCACCCTGCCGGTGGACCTAATAAATCCACCGGCATGACAAGTTCTCTGACACCCTCGCAGGCCGCCCCCAGTGGAGACAAGAAGACTAGTATGGGAACGGTGTATGGAGGCCGAGGGCAGCCAATGGAGATAGACCGCCTCAAGAAAGAGGGCCGATGCTTCAACTGCGGAGAAAAGGGGCACCTGTCCAGGGAATGCCCGAAGCTGAAGAAGTCACGAAGGCAGGATGCTTGCGGAAGGTTCACTAAAGCCGAGCTATGCACAATGTTGCAAGAGTTGGAGAAGGAACCCGAGGAGAAGACGACCTCGGGTGTTGAAGAGTTAAAAGACGAGGCCAGCGAGTGATCGATTCTACTCAACTGGCCCAAGGACTTCATACTGGTACGCACTCGCTCCCTGGTGGTCAGACTTATAGTACTTCTGTAGATACATTTAAATACGTGCATTCAAATATACCACTTTCAGCACCTTCCACCGCAGACCTAGTAAGAAAAGAATAGAATCGATATGCTCCCCTCACCGACAACAAGGAGATGCCCTCTCAATCGCCCACAGGGATCAAGAGGGCCGAACAAGGGACAGAGAGTCCCTCAAGTCCGCTTGCTAAGGTGGCCACCAGATCTATCCGAAAGGCGCCCGGCTCAAGCCACAAGCGCGCGAATTCAAGAACCCGAGTAAGCGCCGAGGATCGATGAGCTGACGCCCGAGGCACCGCCATGACCGCCACCATGAGGGGAACTAGCCCTCACCCTGCATCGCCCTTGGGACAAGCTAAGGGTACGGACCATGCAACAAGCACGCGATGATCACGACCCTTATCCCTGACAGCGCCTGTGCGCGCCGTGCCCTCGACCTGTGATGTAAATGGGAGCGCGACATTCCCCACCCGTATAGTCAGTGAAGAGTGGCAGAAGGACGAGGAGGATGCTCCCTGGAACTCAGACGCCCACAAGGATCAACTGGGCCAAACAGGGCAAGAGATGCCCTGACCGCCGCACACCACCATCGTCGAAGTACCCAATGAAGAAGACGACATGTCCTATCATCGATGGCTCGCCAAAGAAGCCCAGAAACACGTAGCCCCATCTGTTCTAACGGAACAGAGCGTGAAACCTCAAAAGCCACCACCGCCCGATAACACCTGGTACCGACCTTTCTCCGCTGCCTGGACACTCAGGGCGATCCAGGAAGCTGTACGCCTAATCAGGCAAACGCGATCCTCGCCCTGTGGATCCATAAAGGGAGAGAGGCTGAACACACCGAGGAACTGCTCGAAGAGCTTAGGAAGGGAGGCGAGAAGGCAAGGGAGCGCCTATATGAACTTCAAAAACCGATTCGATACATACGTGCCGCGACCATGAAACGCAACAAAGACCTGTCAGTCCCTGCCAAACTAGAGCCTTGCTCGGGTGCCCCTGCCCTCTCTGTCAAAGCACTGATAGATAGCGGATGTATGGGCAGCTCCATCGACCATAAACTAGTCCAGACACACGGTCTAGACACCAGGAAAGCCGCAATCCCCATCCCCATCTACAATGCAGATGGAACCTGAAACAAGGCCGGAGACATCACCGAATTTGTAGAACTCTGCATGAGCATCGGAGGACACATGGAATGCATTGACCTTGCCGTCACCGATCTCGGGACAAAAGAGGTCTACCTAGGCCACAACTGGTTAAAGCGCCACAACCCAGTGGTCAATTGGAAGACCGGCACCCTCATCTTTGGAAGGTGTCAATGCCAGAAGAACTGCCTACCCCTCCCGGACTCTGACCCCGACGACGCCTGGGATGAAGAGTTGGAAGAGGGAGAAAGCATCCTTGCCGTCAACATGCAGGAGGAAATCCTCATTAGAGCAGTACATCACACCAATGATCTTGCCACCAAGGCCAACAAAGGAAAGCCAAAGAAGACCTTTGAAGAAATGGTCCCTGAACACTACCGCTTGTTCCGCGACCTATTCGTCAAGGAGAACTTCAACGAACTATCAGAGTGAAAAACCTGGGACCACGCCATAGAACTCGTCCCTAACGCAGCCTCCACTCTCGACTGCAAGGTATACCCGCTGAATCGCAACGAACAGGAACAACTCGACAGGTTTCTTGATGAGAACCTCAAGTCCGGACAAATCCACCCTTCGAAGTCCCCATTTGCATCCCCCTTCTTCTTCGTCAAAAAGAAGGACGGCACCCTCCGACCTGTACAAGATTACCGAAAGCTCAATGAAATGACTATCAAGAACCGGTATCCTCTTCCACTCATCACCGAACTAATCAATCGACTCCAAGGTGCCAAGTACTTCACCAAACTAGACGTACGATGGGGATATAACAACATCCGCATCAAGGAAGGGGATGAAGAGAAAGCAGCATTCCGCACTAACTGCGGACTTTTCGAACCCACGGTGATGTTCTTCGGACTCACCAATTCGCCTGCCACCTTCCAATGGATGATGAATGACATCTTCAAGGACCTGATCGAAACCGGAAAGGTTACCATCTACCTCGACGACATCCTGATCTTCACCAAAGACCTAACAGAACACCAACGCATCGTCAGGATGGTACTTCAACGCCTCCGGGAACACAAGCTGTACCTCAAAGTGGAGAAATGCAAGTTTGAAGTCCTAGAGACAGAGTACCTCGGCGTCATCATCAGTGAGGGCACGGTCCAAATGGACCCAGTCAAGGTCAAAGGCATCACAGAATGGCCGACTCCAACCAAGAAGAAGGCCCTCCAATCTTTCTTGGGATTCACTAACTTCTATCGAAAATTCATAGAAGGATATTCGAAGATTGTCCGCCCCCTTACGCAACTTTGTGGCAATGCCCCCTGGACCTGGAGAGCCGCCCAAAACCAAGCCTTCCAACAAATCAAAAAGCAGATGGTGGAGGATGTGCTCCTCACCATCCCGACACAAGAAGGAAGGTTCAGGGTAGAAGCAGACGTGAGCGAAGGAGCGATTGGTGCCATACTCAGCCAGGAGCAAAACGGGAAATGGAGGCCGGTAGCATTCATGTCGAAGGCCCTCACAGAGACAGAACAAAACTACGAAATCTATGACAAGGAACTACTCGCCATAATGCTAGCCCTCTCAGAGTGGAGACATTACCTCATAGGAGCCACAGATGACGTAGAAATCTGGACAGACCACCAAAACCTCCAGTACTTCCGCAAGCCCCAGAAGCTAAACCGGCGACAAGCACGATGGGTCACCAAACTGGCCGAATACCACTTCACCCTTCACCACAAGCCAGGCACACTCAACAAGAAGGCAGACCTACTCTCCCGCTGAGAAGACCACAACCAAGGACAGAACGATAATGATGAAATCGTAGTCCTCGGTCCTGAACACTTTCGGGCAATGATCATGCCAACACATGGAGAACTTCGCCCTTGGATCCTTGAACTACTCAAGGAAAACAAGAACATAGACGCGAATGTCTACGACTCCTTCATTCACGACCGAGGGGTCTATGAGGATGGCCCCGACTGGGAAGACACCAACATTCTGATGTATGACGATCGCATCTACATCCCAAAGGACGCTGAGCTCAGGGGCACCATCATCGCCATGAGCCATGACCACATCACAGCCGCACACCCCGGGGTGGCAAAAACCTTGGAACTCGTACAAAGGAACTACTGGTGGCCCAAAATGTGCAAGGATGTCGACGCATACGTAAAAGGGTGCGAAACGTGTCAACAAACAAAGACTGACACACAGCCAAAAGCCACCCCGCTCAACCCGAACGCCATCCCCACAGAACCCTGGTCCCATATCTCTGTTGACATGGTCACGGGCTTACCAGAATCCAACAGGCATGACGCCCTCCTTGTGATAGTTGATCGCTTCTCGAAGGAAATCGTGCCAATCGCCTGCAACGTCGAACTCTCGTCAGAAGGATGGGCGAGAATACTCAGAGACCAGGTGTATGCAAGACACAGAATGCCCACTCATGTCATCTCCGACAGGGGCCCACAATTTGTTTCTAAATTCATGAAGGACCTATACAAGATGCTGGACATCACCCCGAACACCTCCACAGCATTCCACCTGCAGACCGATGGCCAGACGGAACGAGCGAACCAGGAGATCATCAAATATCTCCAAATCTTTGTAGATTACCGACAAGAAGACTGGGCGGAGTGGCTAGCGCTCGCCGCCTTCTCACACAAGAACCGAGTGCACTTGGCAACAGGCAAATCCCCATTCTTCGTCAATCACGGAATGCACCCCCGACTCCTATCGGAGTCAATCCGTGAAACCCCATTTGACAACCCCAGTGCTCAGGATTTCTCCGCCACAATGATGAAGATCCACCAAGACACACAGAAGGCCCTGACCGAAGCCGCTGCCGTGATGAAGAAGCAATATGACAAAAGGACCAAACCAGCGCATGGATATCACATCAGGGAATGAGTCTGGTTGGATACACGCAACCTCAATCTACCACGACCAAAGAAGAAGCTAGATGACAAACGAGTCGGCCCATTCCTCATCCTCAGTAAAGTCAGAATGGCAGCATACAAACTGAAGCTTCCACCACACTGGAAGATTCATCCCACCTTCAACGAGAAGTTATTATCACCATTCACACCCCCGCCTTTCCCAACCAAGAAATACCACCACCACCTCCTCCGGATCTGATTGAAGACGAAGAAGAGTACGAAATCGATGAGGTGTTGGATTCTCAAACACGGAGGATACGAGGAAAGAAGGGACAAAAGTCCAAGACAATGACGGACTACCTGATCAAGTGGAAAGGATGGACACGAGAACACAACTCATGGGTATGGGAAACAGAAATGGAACATGCACAGGAAGCGATAGAGGAGTATGAACAGTGTGTCAAGCATGCCGGATGTGTAGACATAGCCAAAATTGTAACCAACGCCAGCAAAGCCCTCACCATGATCCTCGATGAAGAATACTCGGATAATGGTGAGGTCAGATACAAAGCGCAAGCCATAGATGGAACCCAATACTGGATCAAGCCCAAGGCAAAGTGGCAACCACTTATTGATGCATATTGGAGAAATATACAGGAACACAGGAACGATACCCACAAAGAGGAACCCTAATGGCAGTCAGGATGACTGCCTTAATGAGGGGGTACTGTTATGATTTATTCACATTTTCTCCGATTTTCCTCAAATAAGCGCCCAAGCACTTATCTTCGCTATCTAATTGCAGCTATCTAATCTGCAGTCCATGTCTCGCCGCACCAACTCCACACCTATAACCGCCGACTACCGTTCTCCAACTACGGCTCGCTTCCTTCACAACACTACCACTCAACTTACTTGTCATACCCTCATTGTTAACTTGCTACCGCTTACCGATGGACTTATTATCAGCACACAGACTTTAGTATATAAGTAGTACAGCTCTCGCTGTAATACCTCAGCTTCGAGCTATAGTTTATCAATACCAATCTTACTCTCTCAACGACTAGCACCCAGTGCCGTGTCTTAACGAGTCCAACGCTACAGCCCAACTTAGGTTGTCGGTGCTTACCGGTATACCACTCTAAGTTTGTGCTTGTTTGGATCACATAAGATCCGGGTCTAACAATCCCTTCCATTTGATTAGGTAGTCGGTCGTGGTTCTGGACTTTTGTCCCTTCTTTCCGTGGATTCTCTGTATTCGGGAGTCCAGTACTTCGTTGATCTCATACTCCTCTTTGTCTCCGATCAGATCCAGAGGAGGTGGTGGCGGTGCTTCTTGGTTGGGGAATGCGGGTGGTGTGAACGGCGATAGCAGTTTTTCATTGAAGGTCAGATGAATCTTCCAATGTGGTGGAAGCTTCAGTTTGTATGCTGCCGCTCCGATTTTGCTGAGGATCAGGAAGGGGCTGACTCGCTTGTCATCCAACTTCTTCTTGGGTCACGGTAGATGGAGATTTTGGGTGTCCAGCCAGACTCGGTCTCCATTTTGATATCCACAGGCTGGCTTTGTCTTCTTGTCGTACTGCTTTTTCATTGCAGTGGCCACCTCTGTCAGCACTTTTTGTGCTTCCTTGTGGATTTTCATCATTGTTGTGGTGAAGTCTTGGGCGCCTGGGTTGTTGAACGGTGTATCTCTGACCGAGTTGGGTACAACGTGTGGGTGCATTCCATGATTGATGAAGAACGGGGATTTGCCTGTTGCCGAGTGTACCTTGTTGTTGTGTGAGAATGCTGCGAGTGTGAGCCATTCCGCCCAGTCTTCCTGTCTGTAGTTGATGAAGATGTGGAGATACTTGATGATCTCTTGGTTTGCCCTCTCTGTTTGTCCGTCAGTTTGAGGGTGGAACATGGTGGACATGTTTGGTGAGATGTCCAACATCTTGTAGAGGTCCTTCATGAACTTCGGGACAAATTGCGGGCCCCTGTCTGAGATGACGTGTTTGGGCATGCTGTGCTTGGCATAGACGTGATCCCTTAGTATTCTCGCCCATCCTTCTGACGAGAGTTCTACATTGCAGGCCAATGGGATGATTTCTTTGGAGAATCGGTCAACGATTACAATGAGGGTGTCGTGGCCATTGGATTCGGGAAGTCCAGTGACCATGTCTACAGAAATGTGCATCCATGGTTCTGCTGGGATTGCATTGGGGTTGAGCGGAGTGGCCTTGGGTTGCATATCGGTTTTTGTCTGTTGGCACGTTTCACATCCTTTGACATATGTGTCTACGTCTCTCCTCATCTTTGGCCACCAATAGTTTCGCTGGACGAGCTCCAGCGTTTTGGCTATGCCGGGGTGTCCTGCTGTGACATGGTTGTGGCTCATGGCAATTACGGTGCCCCAGAGTTCTGCATCTCTGGGTATGTAGATGCGGTGGTCATACATGAGTATGCTGTTTTTGTCCCATTTTGGCCTGTCATCATACACTCCTCGGCCATGTATGTAAGCATCTGAGACACTTGGGTTCGTCACGCCCTCCATTTGCAGGAGTTTGAGGATTTGTTCCTGGAGTTTGGTATGTGTTGGCATGATCATTGTCCTGAAGTGTTCTGGTCCTAGGATGACAATCTCGTTGTTGTTGTTTTGTCCCTGATCATGATCTTCTCGTCAGGAGAGGAGGTCTGCTTTCTTGTTGAGAGTGCTGGGCTTATGGTGAAGCATGAAATGGTATTTGGCGAGTTCGGTGACCCATCGGGCTTGTCGACGATTGAGCTTTTGGGGCTTTCAGAAGTATTGGAGGTTTTGATGATCCATCCATATTTCTACGTTTTCCACTGCTCCCATGAGGTAGTGCCTCCATTCAGCAATGGCGAGCATAATTGCGAGGAGCTCCTTGTCGTAGATTTCGTAGTTGTGCTCAGTCTCTGTGAAGGCTTTTGACATGAAGGCCACCGGTCTCCATTTCCCATCTTGTTCTTGACTGAGGACTGCACTGATGGCTCCTTCACTGGCGTCTGCCTCCACTCGGAATTTCCCCTTTTGATCTGGGTTGGTGAGGAGTACATCCTTTGCCATCTGATCTTTGAGCTGTTCGAAGGCTTGGTTTTGCGCTGCTCCCCACGTCCAAGGGGCATTTCCACAGAGCTGTGTCAGGGGTCGGACAACTTTTGAATACCCTTCTATGAATTTTCGATAGAAGTTGGTGAACCCTAAGAACGATTGAAGGGCTTTCTTCTTTGTCAGCATTGGCCATTCAGTGATTGGGTACTGGTTCTTGATTGTCATTTCGTTGAGCTTCCGGTAGTCTTGGACAGGTCGGAGAGTGCCGTCCTTCTTCTTTACGAAGAAGAAGGGTGAGGCAAATGGGGATTTGGAGGGACGGATTTGTCCTGAGTCGAGGTTTTCATCGAGGAACTTGTCAAGCTGTTCTTCCTCATTGCGATTCAGGGGGTACACCTTGCAGTCAAGCGTGGAGGCTGCATTTGGTACAAGTTCTATTGCATGGTCCCAGGTTTTCTGTTCTGGGAGTTCATCAAAGTTTTCTTTTGCGAACAGGTCATGGAAGGACCAATAGTGTTCTGGGACCATTTCTTCGAATGTCTTCTTCAGCTTTCCTTCGTTTGCTTTGGCGGTGACATACCCGCTAGGCATTTACATGTGTAATTTCGTGTTTTATAACATTAGACACCAGTTGAGAAGTCCCATGACTGAAATAAGAGAGATTAGAGAAGAGCGCAATGAAATAAGCATAATACCATGAATATTTGAAGTGACTATTGGTAGAGCGCATGCTCTAGCTTAGGGAGATATGAGACACGGTCATCCTAAATATGAGAGCCCAGTGTTCGATACTAGCTGCACTAAGATGAAGGGGCATGCGTACTCTAAAAAGATAATTGAATACACATGCAATGTAAATGAACTACAAGAGACATTGATCTATGATGCGCAAGGCATGGATCGACCGACAACTAGCACGCATCATATAATGAAAGCCCAAGTCCAGATAAAACTGAGATACTACACTTCGGCCGAAGCGCACGAGGTCTAGGTACCAAGCAAGTCACCTTGCCGACTGGAAGACCATAGAGGAATATGAGCAGAGCGAATCCTGATAGGTGGGAGCTCCGAGGAGATAACATGTGGCGGGTTATGTGCTGCATGCACTGCTAACCGACGTCGCAACCATGTGCGCGATACAAGTCTGGGTCTTAATCAACCTTCTGGCCTACGTGCTACGAGATGGCATGCTCAATGGGACGTGTGGGATGCAGGCGATTGAGATCTGAGCAGGAAATAGTACTAAAACCGGTTGTATTAATTTGTAGAGTGCATAATGTATAAATACAGTAGTATAGAAGTAGTGTACAAGTTTCGGACCCCCAGTGTAATGGTGCAAAGCAGATTAGTGACGTGCTCGAGCACTTGGAGCAGTTTGTAGCTTCTAGAGAGAGAATACAACCCATATCAGATACATATTGTGTGATTTAAGTTGCGCGCTTGGATAAGACAGTGGCACAGCACTTTGTGCAGTAGTTTTGGTTTTGGTTTGACTTGCGCTCTGTGAAAGAACAAGAGTATGGTGTCTTGAAGGTCACCCTTTCAAGTTCTTGAGGGCATTCATGTGACGTGAGGCATTACAGGCGGCAGAGGTTCAAACCCTTTGGTCTGATTAGTGTTTGCTCTTCTGTGTTATTTCTGCAGGTTGGCAAAGGTTCAAACCCTTTGGCTTGTGGGATGGGGTTTCTCTGGAGCACATAGGTTCAAACCCTGTGGCTCTTGTGGAAGTTCTGGGAGTTTGGTGTCAGTGTAGATGCTTCTCCAAGTGTTTGTGAAGGTTACGGTTTAGCACACAAGGTTTTAAAGGTGTTGTGTTGAAGATTAGTGGTTTCATTTGGTGACTATTTGAGTTGTGTGCAATTACTAGAGAGTTGTGGTTACGTCTATTGGCATTTAGAGTGTTTGGAAAGCCCTTTGCCTTGAGGCCAAGTGATGAACGTCGCGTCTCTTGTTTAGAGATAACCTTTGGACTTAGTAAAGTCTAGATACAAGACGAGCACTATTGCTTTACGTGTATCTTAGAGATATCAAGAATATAGTTGTCTTAGTTCACTACTTTCATCGCATTAGAATCCCCCCATGAACTAAAGAGTGTGTTTGTATGTGTAGTGTTAGGTGTGGGTGTGATCAGTGTCTTTGACGCTGTTGCATTTCTAGCTTTGTGCATGCAGATGGCACTTCAGCAGCAAGGTCGTTGGCGTGATGGACTGCACGGATTAGGATTTCTTCCTGCATGTTGACCACGAGAATGCTTTCCCCTTCCTCTAGTTCATCGTCCCAAGCATTGTCGGGGTCTGAGTCGGGGAGGGGTAGACAGTTCTTTTGGCATTGACACGTCCTGAAGATGAGAGTCCTGGTTTTCCAGTTGACCACTGGGTTGTGTTGCTTGAGCCAGTCATGGCCTAGGTATACTTCTTTGGCTCCGAGATCGGTGACAGCAAGGTCAATTCGCTCGCAGTGTCCCCTGATACTCATGTGGAATTCCATGAATTCCATAATGTCTCCGGCCCTATTCCTGGTTCCATTGGCATTGTAGACGGAAATGGGTATGGCAGCTTTCCTGGTGTCTAGGTTGTGTTGCTGGACTAGCTTTCGGTTGATTGAGCTACCCATACACCTGCTGTCTATTAGCGCTTTGACAGATAAGGCGGGTGCACCTGAACAGGGTTCTAGTTTGACAGTGACCGTCAGGTCTTTGTCACGTTTCGTCGTGGTTGCCCAGATGTATCAGATTGGTTTTCGGAGTTCGTACAGGCGTTCCTTGGCGCGATCCCCTCCTGTTCTGAGCTCTTTGAGCAACTCCTCGGTGTGTTTGGCCTCTCTCCCTTTGTGAATCCAGAGGGCGATGATCGTGTTTGCCTGACCAGGCATACGGGCTTCTTGGATCACCCTCAGGGTCCAGGCAGTGGAGAAAGGTCGGTACCACGTATTGTTGGGAGGGGGCAGAATTTAGTCCATTGCTCCTTGTCTTGTTTGAGCAGGTGGGGTCATATGCTTTTCTGCCTCCCTCGTTAGCCACTTTCGGTAGGACGTGTCGTCTTCCTCATCCGGTACTTCAATCATTGTGGTGTGTGGTGGTCAGGGTGTCTCTCACCCTCTTCGGCTCTCTTGATCCTTGTGAGTGCTTGAGTGCGTAGGGTTGTCACCCTCGTTCTTTGGCTGCTCTTCACTGACTATACAAGTGGGCAGTGTCGAGGTCCTGTTTACATCACAAGTCAAGGGCACAATGCTCACAGGCATCGACTGTGGGGAGGATCATGAACATTGTGTTCCTGTCGCATGATCCGTGTCCTCTGCATGTCCCAAGGGTGGTGCAGGGCGACTCCTAGTTCCCCTCATGGTGGCGGTAGTGGCGGTGCCTCGGTCATCAGCTCATCGGTCCTGGGCACTTACTTGGTTTCTTGAACTCCCGTGTTTGTGGCTTGAGCTGGGCACCTTTCAGACTGGTCTGGTGGCCTCCCTAGCAAGCAGACTAGAGGGACTCTCTGTCCCTTGTTCAGCCCTTTTGATCCCAGTGGGCACTTGAGTGGGCATCTCCTCATCGTCGGTGAGGAGAGCATATCGATTCTATTCTTTTCTTCTTGGTTTCGTGGTGGAAGGTGCTAAAGATGGTATATTGGAATGTGCATATTTAGTTGTAACAGAAGAATGTCCTTTGGCCAGCTGAGTGGAATCGATCACTCGCTTGCCCCCTCTTTTACCTCCTCAAGGCCCAAGGTCATCTTCTCCTTGGGCTCCGTTTCCAACTCTACTAGCATGGCCCTTAGCTCGGCCTTGGTGAATCGCCTGTGAGCATCCTGTCATCGTGGTTTTCTCAGTTTTGGGCATTCCTTCAACATGTGCCCCTTCTCCCCACAATTGAAGCATCGGCCTTCCTTTTTGAGGTGGTCAATCTCCATGGGTTGGCCACGTCCTCCATACGTGGTTCCGGTGTTGGTCTTCTTGTCTCCACCAGAGGTGGCCTGTGGGGGTGCCGACAAACTTGTCATGCCAGTGGATTTGTTATTTCCACTGGTGGGGTGGTTGGGTTGGCGATCGTCTCGTTGCTGGTTGTTTCCTCCATATTGGAGTCCGATGGTCTGGTCAAAGACCTTCTTCTTGGTTTGGTTCTCTTACATCCAGATGATTCGGGCTTTCCACTGCTGGTAGCCGTCCAGGGTGGTTTTGCCATTGGCGATAAAGTGGGAGTAGGACTAGGGTATGCCTACTTGGATGTCCTTGCAGAGAAGGCCTCATTCATCCTCGTCGGTGAGCCATCTGGCAAGTTTTGCTTCCTCTTCCAGTCGCTGTAAGTATTCGGCAGCCATTCTGTCGCCCATCCTCAGTTCAAACATCTGCTTTTCATGGACCTGCTTGATCGCATGGTCCTTAAATCTGGCCTCCACCATTTCGATGAACTCAGACCAGGAGGGGTATCAGAACCTGTTGTTCCATCCATCCCAAAGTTCTGGTCATTTATGGGTCCACCAGTCTCGGGCGACCCCATCGAAGTGTGATGCTGTGAACACCACCATCTGGGACTCTTCTTGGGAGAAGGGTCAGAATGTTTCGAAGTAGGCTACATTATTGCCTATGAAGCAGAGGATATTGTCATGCTTCCCATGAAAAGGTTTTGGGGTTGTGATGAGCATGGGTTTTACCCTGAAGTAGGGGGCATTTGGTAATCTGTTTCCCACTGGCGCATTGCTGGGTGCATGGGGCCATCCAGGGTGTCTGGGGATTGAATAGCGATCATCTTGATTGCAGAGAAGTCGGTGCTCGTTTGGTACTGGTGGTGGTGGGGCGGGTTGTTGCGGTGGTGGTGGTGCATTGGGTGGTGCCCCTGGCCTTCCCCTGTGGTCCAGTTGCCTAGGTAAGTTGTGGAGGTCGGCATAGTCATTGGCCTCCCCTGTTGCCGCTTCAAAGGCCTGTCTTGCTGCATCGGCTGCTTGATGGCATTGTCCCATCTCTTCCAGGATTGCCCAGTGTTGTTGTTCTCGCTGGGCTTCGTTGATGGGTCCACCTGGACCTGCGGGTACTACTGGTGGTTCTTGTGGTGGTGGCATTGGTTCGTCCATTGCACCACCTCCTGCTGCACCGAAAAGGTGACTGGTTGTGGGGTAAGGGTAGTACCCCTGATTTCTGGTCCAGGCTGGTGGTGAGTCCGGCATCTGTGTGGGCCATTTTGGCTCCGGGTGGTACACTGTGAAGGCTCTGTATTGAGTCTCTGGTATGTATGTAAAATGTTCAAAATTAGAAGGGGCCTCTGTGCCCAGGGTGGTGTTCCAATACCCAAAGTCTACTGCTGAGCTCCTCGTCGCGCCTCTCGCCTCTCCCCCTAGTGCAATTCCTAATTCTCACACCCAGTTCAGGTGCATGGAGGTTTTGAGCTGCATTGTTAGCGACAAAGTGGGTGAAGTCATCATCAGTCGTTCCCCCCAGTAGATGGTTGCGGGCGATGACAAACCCCATTGGTTCATGTTCGAGACGTACGAGGGCCCGAGCGTCAACGTCCTCCCTTCGGAGGGTCCAGGCCTCAATTCTGATGCGGCCAAGTAATTCTCAGTCCATGGGGGAGAGTTCGGGCCAAGTTCTGTCTGGGCTGAAGCGGTCAAAGAGCTGGTGGTTGATGCGCTCGAGCCAGTCAGAGATCCACTCATTCTCAATGGGGACAATTCGAGCGGGCTCAGGCGCTCTGACCCGGACGGGTTCAGGGCATCTGGAGAATACGTCAGACCCTGAGGAATCGAAGTCAGGGTCCTCAGGGGTTGTGGGGCGAAATCTGAGTATCACTCCTCTGGCCACCGAAATCCTTCCATGGGGGGGGGGGGGTCATTCCACCGTTGTTGGGGCGGCTGGTGCATAGGCTGGGGGTGGGGTTGGGCTACAGAACCTAGTCCGTAGGTGTATTCTTCGGCCGAGGTGGGCCTCTCTGGGGGTTGTTCTTCCATGGGGGCATTGGAGGGCCCTGCGATGGATTCTGGTACATTCCCCTCGCGAAGGGGAAACTTGTTGGAGGAAGTACTATGGTAGGTACTCCTCCTTCTTGAGTGCTGGGTCTGCGGGCGAGGGGGGTTGTCCTCAGGGTAGGTGCCCGGTGGTCCCCTGTGGACAGCGGCGGCACATTCATAAGCAGGTCGGTAATGGAAGGGGGGTGGTTGGAGTGGGACGAGGATTCGGTTCCTATGGAGGAACTCATCGATGCGGTCACGGTTTGCGTGGACCATGAGGGTGGTAAATAGGATGATAAAGAAAGCGGCTGGGATTGCCACTCCAAGTTCAATGGTCTGTTTTTCATTCAAGTCTTTGGTCATTGGTCGGTTCGTCATGGCTAGCACTGAGGAACCATAGGGAAGCTTCGAGCTAACTGTTAGACCTGAACCTCATGTGATCCAAACAAGCATAAACTTAGAGTCATATACCGGTAATCACCGATGACCTAAGTAAAGCTGTATTGTAGGACTCGTAAAGGTGTGGCACTAGGTGCTAGTCATTGAGAGAGTAAGGTTGGTATTGATAAACTATAGCTCGAAGCTGAGGTATTACAGTGAGAGTCGTGCTACTTATGTACTAAAGTCTGTATGCTAATAATAGGTCCATCAGTAAGCAGCAACGAGTGAACAATGAGTGTATGACAAATAAGTCAAGTGGTAACATTATGATGGAGTCGAGCCATAATGGAAGGGCAGTAGTCGACTGTTATGGGCATGGGGATGGTGCGGCAAGGTGAAGATAAGGATCAGATAATGGCGATTAGATAGCAAAGATAAGCGCTTGGGTGCTTATATTGGGAAAAATTGGAGAAAATGTGAATAAATCGTAACAGTGACTAACAGTTCAATAGCAGTAGTGCATTGCATTTAGATCACAATAAAAATATATTCCAGTCTTGACTAGATTGGAGATAAAGGGAAGAAGACTAAATGGCAAATGCTAAGCTAAGAACTAAAGTTAATAATATTCTAATAAGACTGAAAAAGGTGAGGAATGAATCTTTCTACATATATAGGTAAAACTCTAAGAAATTTCTTCAAACTATCTCAATATAGACAACCTGTCCTGTCTCATCCTCCTGTCCACCAACTTCCTGCCCTTCTTCATGGCTGTCTGCATGGATGACTGAGGACTGCCCTTCTTCCGTTGATATTGTGCCCCCTTCCACATCTGAGTCTATGGTACCATGACTCTGGTCTTCAGAGCTACATCCAAAGTGAAGAGAGGATGAGATGCTTCCTTCCCAGGACTCATCAGGGCGAGTATGCCCTGCAGCAACTCGCCCAACAATCAGTGTAGGAGCAATTCCCTGTATTAATAGGAACATTCAGAAAGGGATATGAAGAGTAAAGAAATAACACATACCCGTGCAAAACATGCTAAGATATCAATATAGGGTTCTTCATAGCTATTACAAGTAATAAGGACAATATATACCAGTAGAGCAATAGAGTAGATAAAGGCAGATTCCACAATGATTTCTATGATACCCCTAAATGTTCTGATACCCATCCCTGCATGACTAACAGTGATTATCCGGTATATGATCAGGAGTGTACACAGGATTGTTGTGGTCAGAATCAATGATATGTATGCAGTAATCCATGAATGAACTATCCCAAAGACTGAGGTATCTTGCACATCATTTACAACATCATTAAGCTGATGATATATTTGAAGAACCTTCATTGCTAGATTTCCTGTCAGTGCTAGGCAAACAGAAAATCCTGAATTAAGCATACCTGTTCCTGTGAGAAGACATAGGATGGGTAAGAGGACAACCAGCCAATGTTGACCCCAGACAACCCAGCATCTCCAAATCTGAAAGGTTCATCCTGTCATTATTCAATGAGTAATGACAACTTGACAAACCATAGATCCATCTGCAGCAAGTGTGCTGAGCACACCAGAAACACCTTGCACCAACAATGTCCTTTTCAATGGAGATGAGAATGTAGCAAATGCTGAAAACACTGTCCAAAAATTCCCCCCATTGTTTATGAAGGCCCACTGATTAAATGCCCAACAAAATGAAGTGGCCACAGTATTAAGGACATAAAGACACAGAATGGTGAAGATCATAGCATGACTAGCTAGCCCTCGGATTGTATGTTTTGCAGAAACTGTGTCACAATATGGGCATTCAGCATATGTGCATATTTAAGAAAAGCATGACATACAAACAGTCCACATTGTGATAGAAATAATGCCAGTGTAGATTCCTGTTGACAGTCTGAGTTAGCATGAACTAAAAAGATACATTGTAAATGTTCATACCACTGCAGAATGCCTCAAACAACATGGTGTTGAATTTCATGTCTGTCATTTTGAATATGATCTGTATGTCTGCTTCTGAGAGATCAGGGATATCAAGGATTACTGCCATCTTGCTAAATGAAGGGGATAAAATTTTGAAGAATGTTATGGATGACAGACCTCTTTAATATGAAAATAGGGCACATCTTGAATGAGTGATGCATATTACAAAAGTGCAATGGAACCTTTACTAGTAGCAAAGCAGTTGAGATAAAAACTGAGATGCTGGAGGAGAACATCCATCATCTCAGGAATCAATCCATCCATTTTCACTGAGATTTATCATCTATGAAGGTGATAGCCACTAACACTGTAGCTTACTGGAGCCATTATTTCTTTCCTGAAGTAGCAGATTGTGAATTCTCATATTGATGGATACATGTACTCAGAAAATGCACCAAACTAAGAAGCATCAGTCACTGGAAAGTGTGGATAGTAGGGACATTATGAACTCAGTCTCTGGAAGGTCCTAAAAAGAGAACTATGTACTTATACATGAGCACATCAAAGTTCCAGACAAGTAGGCAGTACATGCCCCATCAAACCCATATGCATTCCTCTTGTGTTAAAGAGTGCAGTTCCTTTGATTGCTCGCGGTGACGGTGGGCAAGGAAACCTCAATACTCTTCTTATGCATCAACATGTGATAACTCTACAATACAAGTATGAGTTGACATCTAAACATCTGTCAGAACTGCATAGCAAACAATCACACGGGAAAAACCAACCTTCGAAACATCTCACCTCAGTGCATGCAGCACTCAACTGGGAATAATACTGTTCGGTTTCCATTTTCACCAACTACACGAGACCGATAGTCGTCCTCAAAACCGCAACCATCACCACTACCTCAGAAACCCTCTGCGCACCCCTCGCGCTCCCACTCCAAATACACCTCCCATCAGCCATTATCCCTCCACCATCCGCTGTCCCAGCTGCTACCACAACCTCCGCCATCCCACTCGGCACTACGCCCTCCTCGGTCGACACATACTTCGATCCCACAATAGCCGGTGTGTACGTCGCAGTATACTCCTCATAACACAGCGCCTGGACGGGGTTGGTTCCAGGGAGGGTCGCCATGTTTCCCGTAGCTACCAACACGTTCAATTGAAGGGGAGGAGGGAAAGAAGAATACGTACTGATCTCGTCCCCAGTATTCAAAATAAAACACCTTGCGCTTTAGTCGATAGTGAACGTCCCAGCCGCAACGAAACACGACGGGTCGCCGTACATATTACAATGGGACCCGTTGACGGAGGATGCTGGACTCCCAGCCGTCAAAGAAGTCGCCGTGGTAGCCGTACTCCGTAGATCGACGTTCGAGAACCTACGAGCTTTGTCAGAGTGAGAAAGCATGCAAAGATGCAGATGAGAGGCTCACACAAAAGGCCGTCCGGGTGTCATGGCCTTGGCTCACTGGTCGTAGAAGCCCTGGGTGCTCCAATACCCCTGAAACGTTCTCGACTACCCGACAAATGAAGGAAGGGGTACTTACCTCCATGAATAACCGAAGAATTGTCACAGATAGTTTGCGTCATCGCACGTCGCATTGTCCGGACGCGTCGAAGTGAAAGCGACATGGGATTTATAGTCTTCCGAATCCACATTCTGTGATGCTGTCAGTCAAGTATTCCTCCGAGGATGGAGTGGACGTACCTTTCCACGCCAACGGCTCAGATAGTCCTGCCTGCAGAGTAGTGAGATCAAATACTGACTGCGAATACAGGACGTACAATTTGGGATCGTATACCAGACGAGCAGCCCTGGTCAACGGGCAGCTCGTTATATTTGGTCGACACGCAATTAAAGTTCAGCCAGAGGAACGTGACAGCTTGCTGTGCGAAGCACGACGCGTTCAAGGTACGAAGGTTCGGGTATCCTACACATACTGTCAGAAAGCGGGTCCTAAAAGGGAAGTAGCGCGTTCCAGATATCATTCTAAACTGAGCAATCATGTTAGTGATGGCGCAGCGAGGAAAAAGACGCGACTAACGTCGTCGGGAAACGGGGTCGTCAACGAGGAGTTGCGGCTGCATAGGGAGTCTGCACGTGTCTCAGGATGCGAGTTTTCATGAATAGAAACCAAGAGTACATCGGGAGCAGGCATAAAAACAGCGTGTCGATATCATCGGAGAGTACATACATCACGGCACTCCTATTGACAATGACAAACGTCCCGTCTTTGTTTCGTGGGGTCTTACTGCAAGTAAAGAAGCTAGGTGTGGGATTAGGAAAAATGCAGAACACAGGTAGCAACATGAATTTACTTCGCCGAAGTTCAGCCATTGACAGATTGTAGCTAAGACAGCTCCTTCCCAGGGCGATGAGCCTGCAGAAATGCCTTGAACGTGGAACAAGGGATGAAGATCCATACCGGAATGAAGGTGCAAGCCGACCGTGCCCGAATATTGAATAGGATCTATGCGCTGTGAAGTGATAGAGTGAGCTTGCGGTGCGTCATAAAGGCTATTAGAAGACGGATTTGCGGCCATTAACGAGTACGCACGACTCATACATTCGGGATCCACCAGCGGAGAGGAAAAAAATATGAGAGAGAAGAGAATCCTACACACGACCAAAGAAAAGGGCGAGGGTATTGTAGAGTAGAAGGCATGACATTGTTACCGCCTAGCAGCGCATAGCGACCGTGCGGGATAAACAATCCTTGCAAGTGAGTGTTGTGCCTTAGAATGGCAGCGAATTCACACGGATAGCCACCTATCGTCAGCCGCGGAGATGGCCGCGGAACGTCTCTCTTTCTCCGCATTTGTCCTTCTCAGAGTCGTCTCTGCTTTCTCCATTGACGCTGAAGCTCCTGCATCTTCTCTTCGTTCCCTAACACTGGAATCATGGCGGGACAAATCAGCACTGCCAAGCCATCCCGTGGGCCTAACAATTCCGAGCATGACCTTGCACCGAAGACACAAGCATTCCTCGTTTTGCATCTCACTTCGTTGCGAAGACAACCAGCGTCGGATTCGGATGATCTCCCGCATACGATTCTTGGTACCTCGGACCGCGTGACTTAATGCAAAGGACGCCTCCAATCATCCGACTTGGTCGTCCTCTCGCGCAACATACCTGTACATCTGCTACCAATGCATACCTCAGTAAGAGCCTCCCTCTCCATATCCGTTCGCTAAGTTTTATTTTCCCTGTCTAGATGATTTCGGATCCCGAACGGATGCGCGAGCTGTACCACCTCCCATCCATACCATTACCCAACGACGTCAGTGATCCCGACACCCTCTACCATCCCAATGCTCGCTTCAAATTATACCCCTGCTCCCCTCCACCACCGCCAGCTCACGAACAATGCATGTACAATCAAGAATCTCTCCTCCTCGAAAAGACATCCGGTCTTTACCTCGCCTCCCTCTCCCACATCGTTCCCCTGCCGCCCTCAACAGAGCCGCCGGCCACGCTAACCCTCCACGAAAAACTCTGCGGGGGCTTCCGTGAAGAATGCGTCACGCACGTCTGGACCGCCACCGTCGACTCCCAACTGGTCATTGCTAAAATCTTCGATCCCCTGTACTTCATCGACCCCTACGAAGGCACAGACCCCTTTCCCCTCCTCGATCTCTCCGTCTCCCGCGAAGCCGAAGCTTACCGCCGGCTCGCTCCTCTCCAGGGTACCCAAGTGCCGCGGGTCCGCGGGCTCTTCGTCTCGCCGCTACCCTCCCAGCGAAACCGCACCGTGTACGTCCTCCTCCTTGAGCATATCGCAGGCCAAGACGTGCGCTACCTCGTCCCAGAGTCCAAAACTCCCTCCCTTTGTCTTGCCCATTGCACAGCCATCGTCGACGCAGCCGTCAACGCTTTTTACGACATCCTCATGTGCGGGGTCAAGCAGCACGACATGGCTCCCCGCAATCTCATTATACGTCCTCCTAAACACGGTGGCATTCCTTTCTGCGACAAGGAAAGCTGTCCTGTGCGCCGTTCAGTTGACCCGGATAATGTTGAGAGTGTGATGATAGACTTTGAGGGATCGGAGCTTTGGGATCCAGATCACGAATTTTACGATGAGAAGACGAGGGAGAGGGAGATGCGCGCCTTGAGGGAGGACTATATGGAGGACTGGTGGTATGGGAAGTACGGGGTATAGATCATGTTCGCTATATGCACTGTGAGTAACATATGATGATGAGGGCAGGCATCAAAATAACCTTATCCCCGGCTTAGACATCTACCGCTCATCCAGCTTAGACGACGTAGCGACTCCCAAAGCCTCCTCCTTGTAAGTGACCACTGCTATTAACACGATGAGGTCTTGCACCTTAAACATACCAGCCATAACCGCCGTGGAAGCTAACGCGCACCTCTCATATCGTTGTCAGCCTACGGGTACAGAGCAGTCGCTGGTTTGAACGAAGCGAGTCGTCACCAGCTCTCGTAAACACCGTAACGCGACGAGGCTCCGGGCCGTGACCCCGGCATGTAATCGAACATGCTTCTTTCCATCGTCGTCAGTTGTGTGCTTCTTCAATGGCCCATTCGACTTCAAGGGACCCCGTAATCGATGATTTCTCCCTAGTATTACTCGAGACGTACGCCGTAATCATCATACAATCTCACCTTTGTAAATCTGACGTTTGTATATAGGGTTCAAATTATGCTGAGCAATACGTGCAGAAGGACCATAGAAACGAACCGTACGCAGAATCATGCCGCCTCAAATCTCGAGTGCTTATATCACCCTGTAGGACGTGTCAAATAGGGATCATTTAAATTGTATGATTATTTAAACAAAAATCAGATCTACTTCTCGAACACACCACACAACCAAGGAGGAAATCTGTGCTCACCACGACGAGGGCAACGATAGAGATGGGATATACAACACAGTTCATGCAGAATCGGATGCGCACGACAATCGGAATAGTCATATCTCGACGAGCTCGTCCGGAAGAAACTCTCGATTTTGTATCCTACGCATCTCTTCGTGGAGGTATGGAGGATGCCAATTGAAATGACCCCATTACTGAATACTTTGCGCGTCGATGAATATGCCGACCCTTGATATTGCTCGATATATCGCTCCAGCACAAGGCGCACGAGTGGACATCCATGAACTGCAAACTACCAGGATTCACGCCAGACTATAGACGTTGTCCATACGACATATTCCCCACCCATATCTCATACAAAAGTATTCTCATCCTAGATGACAGAAGTTACTTAGCGGGTAACCTTTTCAGCACACAGCAACCTGACCATCTCGTCTGCGCTTCGTATCTCGTACATCAGCTTCACGTTCCACGACCCCCAGAGTCCCTCGTCGCAGAGACACCGATACCCGACAACAATAGCCCGGCACCGCAAATCCGACGATCTAGATCACATATACTTTTCATGCGGCACGCCAAAACATCTTCCGGGACCTCGAGCGGCGCCAACAGATCTGACGGTTAAAACTTTTTCACTCTCGCGATTTTCGTACAGAAGGACAGAGGCCTTTCGCTCCCATCCGACAATTGTTAGGTGCCGTTCTCATGTCCAGTGCTCCCTTTACCAGAATGTCTGCAACCCCGCCGAGATTTACGACAAGAGCGATTGAATCACCCTCGGTTCGACGATGGTTTGAATAAGGAAGTGCGCATTAGCATGTAAAAAGTTGGCAACCAACTTTCGATGTTCCTTGGCACCCACACCTTACCTCTCACCATTCAGTCTTCCTGTCTTGTTTTGATGGTGGTGGTGAGAACACCTCCAGCCGCGCTGGCATGGACACTGTTCTCACTGCTTGCGCCCCGGTTTTATCTCGATAACTGCCGGTAAAAACACCTCCAACCTCCACTCCAGCACCAGGACGGGTCGGCTGCATTGCTACACACTGTTGTCCATGTCACCGTACCCATTGTCTCTGCTCCGCACCCCTCAGTGCCCCTGGTCCGTGCAACTTACATTATCGTGTATGATTGTTTGTAGTCTTACAGTCGTTATTTGTTTCACTATACATCGTCACCAATACTAGCATTACGAATGCCAGCGCATAGGAAAGCCATTGTTCGACTGCTGAACCTCTTCCCATTCGCTCGCCGTTGAGGTCCTTCGACGGGCTGCGCGGCGTCAAACCAGGAGGCACACATTGAGCTTATTTATATTTCGTACCACACAAAGATACTCCAACGCGTGAGACGCACTCAACAGTGTGAATACGGCAGCTTGAGCCTTTGTGGCCACAGCGCATGGTTCGCCATGTCAGGGCTGTGGGCCCCGGCCGTTCATTATTGGGACCTCGCACCGGTAACAATACTAATACCATTACCAACTAGTTATTCAATAACGATAAGCGCTTGTACGGAAAATTGCTTCCAGCAACATCTCAGACCCCCTCATATATACAAAAACCATCCAGCCACCCGTTGCTCCAGCAGAGAAAGATCCATCATCCCCAAATCCCCACTTCGACCAGCCTCACGCATCGTTCAGAACCGGAAAAGCACGCACCACCGCAAGGACGGAATAGCAATGGCGAGGTCCCCGGTCAAGGCACAAGTCCTCCGAATCCTGCGCACTTACGACTCAGGAACCTCCAACCACGAAAGGACTGCCCTGTGGCCTACCCCGTTATTGTACGTTACGCTAGTATGATACCCAGGGCACCGCGAGGCGAGGCACGTGAAGGAGGGACCCGCAAGCAAAGTCTCGAAGATTCATTGACGGTATCAATCCAGAATGAATATATTCACTGAAGGCTTCTAGTTGGAAGGGAAGTTTCTGTAAGCGCCATCCGGTTGAGTGTGAAGCATGGAGAGGAACGGAGTGTCGCTGAAACCCTGAAAGACAGTACAAGCAGGAACAGGGTGCGATGAGCGTCCCCCCGTCGTGTTTGACGAAAACGAACCGAATGGGCTCCTTATGAATAAATACCGCTGAGATTCGTTCCTCACAATGGAAGGCTCCGATTCCGATTCCTCAGACGTTGACAGATACCAGGATGAAGACGAGCCTGGATGTACAGGGAAAGGATTCGATCAACGGTTGTTTTTAGTTCGAATGCGGATAACGAAATCGGTGCTGTATTCTATGACACTTGAAGATGATGTCTGTGGTGTCAAAGGACGGATCTCATTCACACCCATTTGATCTGTCCATGGGATCTGGGGAATACATCAAAGCAACGTTCATAACAAGCCTTGTTGGTACTATTTACCTTTAATATATGTGAAGCCTCAAATCTCGAATAGAAGGAGGAAATTGAATTGCCAGGCTATTAAAGACGGTCTAGATAAATTGAAGGAACTCACAATCAAAGGCTACTAGCGCCATAGCAGGAGGATCATGACTCTCAAGGAAGGAATGCGAGTCGCTGCCTTAACAAGTCCATGGGTAGGCTTGACCCGTTGTACAATCAATCAGAGTGCTTTCCCAGTCGATTACAAATAATCCCAGAGGCAGATCCGGAAAAGCAGGGCAGACCACAAGTTCGTAAGAACAAGACGAGGGGGTCCCCACCAAGGGCACCTAACGAATTGATATATCAATGACTAGTCCTTATACATGACCATGATATATCAAAGCACTGCTGCTGCAGTCGTGGGTATGATATATCAGCTGCCCATGGCCATCACGTGACCTCATCCGCCGCCAGAATCTGTTGCTCGCTGGTCGTCGGTTCTCCACCCTTTTCCATCGACGAGCACTCCCGACGGTGAGCTCCTCAATCTAAAAATATGTCCGCCAGCTGACTATAAATATTACAAGCCCTGAGATCAAAATCAATTGATTGACATTGTCTCCTAAAAGTCTTCGCTCTCCCGCATGTGTACCCGGATCTGCAATCAACGCTTGTAATGTGCCAAACCCAGATCATGGCAGAAACTCTAGGTTCGACACACTTTTGTGTTTGATATTCCTTATGTCACACTTATTGTTTTCCTTCGACATATATAATTAGAGCAAATATATATCAAATATCTATTGTATTATTACAGGTGGTAAGCTCGAATACAATAAAACATATCATAGAAAACAAAACAGAATACAGCCAAACAAAAAACATAAAGCGAAGCCACTAATCCGTTACCATGAGCGGCAGCAGCAAGGTATGGATGCAGGCATGGACGTCTGCCACTGCTGCGTTCCAAAGTGTACATTCCTCAGCTGATAAAGAACCTTGACCCCACCACATAAGACCGGTGAGCATGGTGATGAGGCCATTCTGACCACCTTTCAATAGTGCCTTGTGAAGTGAACGGCTGTAGTTGGCTGCAGGTAAGGGACCAGTTTCGGATCGTCGCCAATTTGGCTGCAGAGCATTCCACCAAGCAAGAAACTCTGCAGAGAATGATGGTGGCAGCTGCGGATAGACATTGTAGCAGTGATTTTGGAGCCATACACTCAATGATGAAGGTCTTGAAGTGATAGTGCCCAGTCGACCCTAAAACCATGTCAATTTCGGAAACAGAAAGGGAATCAACAAACTTACCTTGGTCAGTGACCTGTTTTGAGAAATCTGTGCCTCCAATACCTGCCAAGCAGCCAGGAGATCCGCCCACTCAGGCCCAAGGTTGCTGTCTGTGAGGTACTGCACTGCCGAGGGTAGCCAGCTGACAGCAACCAATGCATGGGATGCTGGCTGCCTCCATGCACATTTGCTCATGCTCCTCTCATGCTCCTCTCCAGCATCCTCATCCACCGCCGCCGACTCTTCCTGCTGTCCTTTGTTTCCATCCACCACCGTTGCCGATACTTCCTGCTGTCATGTACGTTTGCTCGTCCTCCTCTCCAGGTCCTCTCCAGCATCCCCTTCGCTTCCATCAACCACCGTCGCTGACTCGTCCTGCCATTGCTTGTTTCCATCAATGACTCTGTTGTGCCGTTTACATCGCATCCAGACTGGTGTGAGCTCACCATCAAACTGTCTCAAAGGAGGTGTTCTGGGCATGCTAGATCAGCTCAGAAGATCAGCATCCAATTTGTGCACGTCAGTATGATCGTGGTCATGACTAGGCAACAATGGTAGTGGGGAGCCCTCGGGCTCAGGCTGCAAATCTGGGTAATGATCACCAGAGATCCTGAGGTCAACCTGGCCTTCTCCAGATATTGCGCCCGTGAAAGGGAAGCTCTCGCCTTCGCCTTCGTGGTCCAAGACTGCACGACCTAAAAGGTTATCGTAGGCCAGTCAATCACGTTCTGTTGCACTCATCGAGAAGTAGTCATGACCAAAGCGGGTGTCTTGCCAGAACAGCTGGGGGTCCCAATCCTCTCTACCGAGTTCCTCGCCGCTCTTGCTAGGCTGTAGCATCAAATCTGGATGGAATGATGGAATGGGAGGGGAAACGAGACCAGCTGCCATTGATGTCGTCGAAAGTGGTGGCTCGAATGAAGGAATGGAAGGGGAGATGGGTCCCGCATTGGGAGTACATGGTGTCGGTGTTGATGTTGGCTGGAATAAAGGAAGGGGAGGGGATGGAGGGGAATTAGGCATTGATAGAAGCCCCGACATCCCAGGTGTAGCCTCAGGTTCGTCGTCTTCATCATCATTGAGGGTCTCATTCAATGCATCCATATCTGCCTGGTTACATGCTCGTTGCGCTCAGACCTCGGGCACTGCATTAATAAAACGTCAGTGGTTTCATCTTCCATGGGGTGAACACTTACAGAACAAAGTCTTCAGGAATCGTCCATAAGGAGCAATTACACCCTCCTCAAAAGTTGTGCGACAAGTGGTGGAATTGTTCGGATCGACTGAGTGATGTATAAACTCGTCCTGAAAATTTCTCTTATGTCTGTTTGAGCCCACATGAAAACTAGTCAATCATGAGATATTGACAATGATATTCAACGCATTGAACTGACCTTCCTGTACGTATATTTCCCCCATCGGCTGGATCTGGGCCACCTGCTATCATGGTGAACCACCATCCAGTTTGTACTGCAAGGTCACTGAGGAAACGATTGAGCATTGCAGGCATGGCATCGATAGCACTGTAGAACTGATATCAGATATCGTGGAGATGAAGGACACAAGATGATGCACTCAAGGTAATCTTCTGGGCTCTGCAGTCCTTTCTCCAAAGCCTCAGCTCGCTCCTCACAAAGCTGTTCTAGAGCGTCGAAAACCTCGGTCTTGACATCTTCAGTTTCGGACTGGAATGCATCGAAGGTAAGCTTGTTGATAATCGAGAGCTTTTGGCCATGGGTGAGGGGATTGAGAGACTGTCGGATAGCTTTTTTGACAGCTGCTTGCACACGTTTCTTGTAATAATGTTGGGAATAGATCTGAACAGCTTGGAGATGGCATGCCGGTCGCAAGGAATATAGTATTTTCTTCTTCTTGGGGGAACTCGACAAGGTTTTGCCAGAGGCATTCCGAATAGCTGCAGCATGAGCTTTGCCGTGGTTATTATTAAACCTGGCCTCAATTTGCTACACAATTTCGTCCGGTGAGCTTCATATCTGATCAATGAAATAAACTCACTTTTTTCTGCTTCTGGTAATGCACATCCTGTTGCGCCCATTTTGCGATATCCTCAAGAGTATTTCCAATAATTTCTTCTGCGCACTCTGGTAATGGCCAAAGCACCATAAACTCCTTAACAGCTGCTGCTAAAAAAGCCCCAACTGTATTTTCTAGGCGAGCTTGGTGGAAATTGGCCAAGCGATTCGCAAACCAGACAGATTGTTCTGGGTTACACCAGCCGGCTGGAGCCATCTGTGATATCTCATTAGTTCCGCAATAGAATAACAGAATGTTCCAAAAATGTACCTGTTCTTTTTTTTAGTACCCCAGAAAATGTTGCGTCAGATAACACATCCATCAGAACTCTGCCGGCCAGCAGCAGTGCGGGATATCCCATACAACTGTACAGGTATTGTATCGTCACCTAGCTCGTTTAATGCTGCTTATAGGTATTTTTATAATTAGCAATTATGCCTCCAAGCCCAAGAGACTATCTAAACAGTCTGGATAGTACTCAGCTAGCACAGCTGATTTTAGCTCTGGAGCAGTGTGGTCTCCTCTTGGGTAAATGTTCTCTCTGGATCACTTTCATGATCTAATCAAATGTTGTTTTTGCTCCAGCCGCACTGCCTACCGGATCTGAAGCCTCGGCCGATTCCAGTCACTCCCATCCTACCTCATCCCCGAGTGGCAGTGGGACAAATCTAGGCCTAGCTGACGTGGCTGTTGCTGCAGTGCATGGTAAGTCCATTTGCATTATTTCTGTGACATCCATCCACTTACCCCCTTCTCATATTTCTGTGATGTCTGTCCACTCACTCCCTTCTCAGAGACCAACAGCGAGGCACTCCCACTACCTAGCAGGCTTCCGGCGCCCAGGAAAGCAAGCCAAGGATGGTCATCAGGAGCTAGAACCCAGCATGCATGCCCAAACACTCAGACCACATGGTATACAGTTACTGTGGGTTATACCATTGGTATTTTTCAAGGATGGTGTGTTGTCTTTACAATTCATATTCTAACATTAATTCATTTGCGTTCCTTTAGGAACGCCATTGCTCCATCAGTCCTCGACGTGGATCGTGCTGTATACCTCTCCCACCCCTCCCATGCCGCCGCCTGTGCTCACTACGCTAACGCCATGGCTAACAACGAAGTCGAGATCGTACTGACCGATGATGAGGATGATGCCTAGAGTACCGTAATAAGTGTTGCCCTCATTATATATCTTTATCTGCTGTTACATGTGTTCAATTTAAATAGTCAATTGTATTGAAGACGGCGAATACAATTGAATCTATTTCACTACATGTTGATATAATAATGTTTGATCCTGGTAAGCCTTCGTCAAGATATCAATGCTCTCAAGCATACCACAGAGGATATCTTTGAGCCATCGCTCGACCTCCTGCATCCCCTCGTGAATATGTTCCACTGCTGCAAGATCTTCTCCTATGCCAGCAGCATTCAAAATCCTATCCTCAAACATGGTGATGTCCTTAACAAGCTCCCCAATCTTCATCAGCTCTTGACAGATCTTGTTGTCATCTCCTCCAGGCTTCGTCCGAGTTACAGTGACCATAAATCTATGATACAATCTGTCTGCATATGCACAAGGAGAGCGATCCATTAGAGTTAGAAATTCTTTATTCTTGGCAGAAGCTCGCTCGACGAGTCGCTTGCTCAAAGATTTAATACTATCGAGATATCATAAATAGTTATTCCATTATGAAAGAAAAAGCATACACATGTTTGGGCTGTGACATATTCTGATGCGTTGGAGCGGCAGATTCCTTTGAGGGTCTGGAATGGTCTGTCAGTAAGGGGTACTATGTCATGGACAGGTACGTATGGATGTGCTACCCGATACTTCCGCTGGTGGCGTTTATTGATTTTACTTTTATGCCTGAAAAAAACATTTAGCAGATTTTAAGTAGCCTGAAGACACAGCATACTTAGTATAGGATTGAGCACTGCTCTCAGCATGAGCTTGACACTGCTCGTCCTGAGAATGATATTTCCAGGGACGGCCCACGGATGCAGGCATTGAAGATACAGATCAAGGTGCATGTCTTTGATCAAACATCAGCTCAAAAATATGCTTCGTCTGATGAAAATTACCAGGTTTAAATTGAGGGCGGAAAGCAAGTAGTTATGAAAGTTGTAAGTGTTTGAAGTCTATTTGAAAGGTTTAGCAGACAGATTAGTGAGGACTGACCTTAAAAACAGGTAATCTTGCATCTCAGGTTCAATGACTATGACATCAGTGACTGGCCAGGCCATATGAACCAGACCATGTGACTTTGTACTTGTAAGCTTGTGCAGCAGCTGGCCTCAGCAGATTTTATCAATTGGACATTTTTGTCAGAGCAAATGACGGAACCAACCCAAAACATTGGGTTTTTGGCCACAGTAAGTCACATTGCTCCCCACCTTCATCGGCTAATCTTTCCCTCCTTTCTACCAGACAGGCTTTGGACACGACGAAGAAGACTTCCTCGCTAAAAATGCTGTTCAGTTTCATGTCCTTGAAAGCGGTGATTTTTTGGCCTTGAGTGAAATATGGTTGGAGACCATATGGCAGGAGCACGTCCTTTACTGGCCACCAGAAGACCACACAGATTATGGGTTAAGGCAGCATCACAAGGTGCGCAATCATACCTTTTTCCCATTACCTATACCTGACCTTGCTATTTTACAGCGCGTACAATATGCCCTTCGATGGCTATTTAATGCCCTAGACCCAGACATGTGCAGACAACAGTTGGAATATGCAACGAACCATGAACCTAAGGTTCATCTTCCTGGTCTCTCTGAAATTCGGCACTCAATGGTCCAACTGTCCTCCATACGACGAATTGACATTTTCGAACCACCCACACCAGAGCAGATTGCAAAGTTGAAGGCCATTGAGGTGGCCAAGTACACCGTCAGAGTACAATTACACCGGTGGAAAGACTATGAAGCATGTCACACTAGACGTCTGGCTCGCAGCCATCACATTCAGATGCTTCACAAGGTTCGCCAGCAGACGTAGTTCATTTTGGGTAGACATGGAATCAGTCAATCTTATTTGCTTTGTGTCCAGCCATACCCAGACCATTAGTATGAATTAATCTGAGCTAGATAATGCAGTATCCCGGTAGGCCATCCTTGATAAACTAATGGTATTTTCTTTACAGATATTTTTGCTGACAACAGATGGCTATATATTACGATCTCTTATGTGCCCTCCTCAACACCTCTTTTTGGTTTGTCAGGCTCCAATGGCTGTCCTTCGAAATCCCAAACCCAAGGTCAAACGGCGTCGAGTTGGATGGAATAGTCATTCCATTGAACTGTATGCCGATACGACTGATATTCCCCCAACCCACCACCACCACCATCACCACTCCTGGTCGTTCACAGGTCCATCTACAGGCAGCTTATCGGTCAAGCACGGCTTTGTATGTCTTCCAGTATCCCCCTGGAAACAAAAGACGGCAGCCGCAGGAAATTTCCAAGATCTCCCTGAGCTCATACCCAGATCCGATGACATCGAGGATGAAGATCGCTCGACTCCTCACAGGGAATATCATCTGGATCCTGATGCATATGCTTTAGCTATGGCTGGTGACATCAACAACATAGCTACAGCCCCTCGACGGCATATATACACGGTGAGAACTTTATTACATTCCATGCTGTTGAGTTTACATATATTATTTGTTACAGTACAATCCTCTTCTGACGTTCAGTTCGCACGTCAATGAATACGTAGTGGAAAGTCTCAGAAGGGAGGGCCGTGGGGATGCCATTTCGCAGAAATGCTGCTCTGCCTGTGAGGATACCGAGTTTCGCTTCCGCTGCATCACTTGCAGAGATGCAAGGCTGTTTTGCTGCATCTGCATCATTTCATTACACATGGCATGTCTGACACATATTATTCAGGTATGCGCCCCATTGTCACTGCATAGATCTTGGTCTCTAATTTATTTTGTAGAGTTGGAATGGTAACTACTTTGACAAAGTTCCTCTCTGTAAGCTTGGGATGCACTATCAAGTGGGGCATCTGACTGGAGAAGCATCTCCACACCCACAACCAGCATTCAGCAATCACTTTACCGTCATTGACACAAACAGAATCCACGATGTTGCCCTCCACTTCTGTAACTGCATGCAGAAACATCTGTTTGCCATGCAGCTTCAAGGGTTGTGGCTTTTTCCAGCAACAGATACTCAACCACGAACTGCTGTCACGACCGCTGCCTTGGAGCAGTTTCAAATGCTCACTTTCATGGGCAAGATTTTGGCATATGAATATTATCATTCCCTGGTTCGCCTAACCGACAATACAGGTATTATGACACCCTCTGTAAGATTCTGATTGCTCTATATCTGGATCTAACTGATTGAGTCTACAGGATAATTTTGATGCCTTCATTCGTGTAGTACACGAGTGGTCTTTCATTCGTCTTCTGAAAAGGGCCAGTATTGGTAACGATCATGGCGGATGGAAGGCTGCCAAGCCAGGATCATGTGCCATGGAGTGTCTCACATGTCCATGTCCTGGCATCAATATACCGGAATCTGTTGATCCAGACAGGTATGTGTCTTTGCTTGGCATTGAGAGCACAAACTGAATATTGATTAGCCTTAATGCATGGGAAGATACCTTGTATGTTGGCATGGATGCTAACTTCCGCCTCGAGAGATTCAATGTTTCAAGTGAAGAGAAGGATCTGGGCTTAAGCAAGGGACTGGCTTATTTTGTGGACATGAACACATTTCACAAGCATCTGGCAGACTTCGACAAACGAATTATCCAACCTCCGAGCTCGTGTAGTAACCACAAGACGGCGAAGGGTGATAAAAAAGTCTCGATCCGAAGCCGAGATCTGGCAGCCAGTGGAGTAGGCAGCATGGTCTGTACATGTCATGAGTTGAAGCTCCTGCTATGTACAGTTGATCTACACATTGGTGAGACGTGAGCTCATTTCTGTCCTATGTTATACTATGATCTCAAATACATTTTAGTCAAGTTGAGATGGATTTGGGCTACTTGACCGTAGTCAAACGTTTCGCTGGCATCCCCCACATAGTAACATCTTACGATATTGCCTGTCAATGGTCCGTTAACCTTGAGGAACGCATCAACATTTACGGCGACTTCATGCGGCCGAAAATTGCTGAGAAGGTATATCTCGTTCCGAAGTTTCATCTTCCTGGCCATATCAAGGATTGTCAGGAAAAGTACTGCATGAGTTTCCATATACATGTTGGTGAGAATGACGGAGAAGCGCCAGAACGCAGTTGGGCTATATCTAATGGTGTAGCTGCTTCAATGAGAGAGATAGGTCCTGGCCACAGACGCAAGAAGCTAGATCAGCATTTTGGGGATTTTAACTGGCACAAAAATGTGTCACAAGGTAAGTACACTGTGTCTCTCATCTATTTTTGGCAATGACTAATAGTGATAGTTACAGGTGACACGCTGCTTCATAAGATTAAGGATGCCATGCCCAAGGCTTCTGACCATGAAGACCGATTTGAACGCTTCACAGCGTCGCTGCCTCAAAGTGATGTCGCAAAATGGATCAAGATGGTGGAGGATTGGGAGGTGGATAGGAACAAGCCCAACTCTTTTGCTCGAACTGTCGCCAGTAAGTGTTGATGGATTCTCGGGTTAATTTAGGGAAGCTGATAGCCATCAGGCAAGACAGAAGCCGCGGTGCGTCTTCAATTGGCCCAAGAAGATGCCCAGGATGAACTTGCCGGTCTAGATGGAGACGCATTACATACAACATCATCGAAGGGTATGATTTCTCAAGGTATCCAGCTTGAATCCTCTCAGTATGTGTTTCATAACATATAATGATTTAAAAACATCTTAACAAGTGACATAGACGAAGAATCTCTCGCCTAAACAAGGAGCTTGGAGCTCACTCTACCGATCTTCAGAGAGCTCAGGTCCTTGAAAAGTCTAATAGGCTTCATCACAGCATAGAATCGTGGTTTGTTGTACAAGAAGTACACATGCTGACGGTTCAAACACTCCGAATCCGAGACAATCAAAGCAACTGCCCATCTTGTCCTGCATATTCACTTCCTCTGTACCTTCCATCTTCAATATTGCCAGCTCATCCCTGTGACAAGACTATCATATGCACCGAATCGAGATTACGGATTGCTCAGGGGTACGATCTTCTCCACACTATTCGTAGCCAGCTGCTGTTGTTATCCAAAGCTTACAAAGATGGTGATACCAATGTTCTGAGGCAAAAGGAAAGGCTCAAAGCTCCCAAAACAACACAGGACCTCAATGCATGAATTACCCAAGCGAAACAATACTACCGCTGAAGAGGCATCTGAGTGCACAGAGCTAGAAATGCAACAGCATCGAAGACACTGATCACACCCACACCCAACACTACACACACAAACACACTCAAGTTCGTGGGGGGATTCTAATGCGATGAAAGTAGCGAACCAACACAACTGAGTTCTCAATATCTCTAAGATACACGTGAAGCAATAGCGCTCATATAATATCTAGACTTCTCTAAGTCCAAAGGCTTTTCTCAAGAACAAGAGGGTGCGACTTCCGTCGCCGGGCCTCAAGGCAAGGGTGTATAACACAATACAACTTCGTCAAACGTCTCCACAATTTTCTAGCAGTCACTCGGGACTCTAATAACCACTGCACACACTCAATAACACCCTAAACACCACTTAAACAACTGCGCTCGAAGCAGAAACCAATTCCTATTAAACTCGACACACTAAATAAAAACCTCACGTGTCACGCGCTAAACCAAAACCTTCACAAACACGTGGAGAAGTGTCTACACTGACACAAAACTCCGAAACTTCCACAAGAGCCACAGGGTTTGAACCTACGTGCTCGAGCTTCCAACCGATCGTAGATTCACAGGGTTCAAACCTATGCAATCCAGAGAAACCCCGTCCGACAAGCCAAAGGGACCTTTGCCAACCTGCGGAAATAACACAGAAGAGCGAGCACTAATCAAGCCAAAGGGTTTGAACCTCTGTCACCTGTAATGCCTCGCGTCACATAAATGCCCTCAAGAACTCGAAAGGGTGACCTTCAAGACACCATACTCTTATTCTCTCACAGAGCGCAAGTCAAACCGAAACCAGACTCTCTGCACAGAGTGCCGCACTATTTTCTTCTCTAAGCACGCGACTTAATTCACACAATAGATATCTGATATGGGTTGTATTCTCTCTCGAAGTTCCTAGCTACTCTAAGTGCTAGAGCGCATGGCTGAAAAGCTTTGCACTATTACACCGGGGGCTCGAAACTTGTATTCTACATCTACACTACAGTATTTATACAATTCTACATCATACATGTCAATACAACTTAATACAGTACTGTTAGAACCTCGGAACATTATTCCTCGCAACACGCGCGCATTGTTATAGCATGCCCGGGGCTGGACACTCGGTTGTAGGCCTATCTCGAGACCAGATCCTGTTTCCTCATGGTTGATACTCCACTCGCACTGCATTCTATATGTTGGCATGTCACTCGTCATTTCTTCAGAGGATACTTGGAGTGGCAACCAATCCTATACACTGTATCTCATTCAAATGTTGAGTTTCCAGGTTTCTCTGGTTGGTGGGGGATACCTGTGGTAAGCCTAGGCACTGCACTCTTTGGCCAAACTGGGTTCTCTCAGAGTTATCTATACTCAGGCATTATTTGGGACACATGCACATGTGCTGCACAATCAGGGCCCTGTGTGTCATCGATCAAGGTGTCATGTAGTTCTCTTGGGATCAGGCATGTCTTTTATTATGCCTGCGGATCATGTACGCAATCTGTTGGTAGTGCATTCAGTATCGAGTGCTGAGCTCTTGTACTTAGTGTGACCTCAATGAAGTATCATACTAAGTTAGAGCATGCACTCTACCAATAGTCACTTCAGACTTTGTGCGCATTGTTATACCGCGCGCTATGTTGATATCACTGCGCTCTATGGCTATTTTTATATATGCGCGCAACGTGTGTGCCAGATCAATCCTTCGCATATCATGTCTGTCTCTCATCAATTCATTGGAGCGAGTATCTGATCTGCCTCTAGTGTATTCAATATCAAGTGCTGAGCTCTCATACTTAGTGTGACCTCAACCAGTATCATTCTAAGTTAGAGCATGCACTCTACTAATTGCCACTCGAGGTCGTACTGCGCGCGACTCGGTATTGTGCTCCATACGTATATTACTGCACTCTGTGTGTTTGACACTGTGCTCTATGCATATAGTACTGCGCTCTTTCTGTATTTTGTGTTACCTCAGTAACTAGCCTTTATACCATGTATGTATTCATACATATCGCAAAATTACATGGGTAGACACGTTGCGAGCATGTCACCGCGATGTCAGAAAACGATTGACAATCCTGTCAACGGAGCTGGGAGAGTGGGGCTGGCAAGCACATTTACATGTTTTGGAGGATTCGGATGTGCGCAGAATTGCTGATGACGAGGTAGGTATTTCAGAGGGCAATCAAAGCATGTCGTGGATCTGGTATTTGTCACATTTGGGAGATGTGCCTGGAGGCGTCCAAGAATGTACGTCAAGGTTTTTATTGCATATTTCCGTGATCCTCATCTGTGATAATAGGCTTGCGGATTGAGTGGTGCAAGGCTCATGCCCGAGTGCATCGATGGCGTGAAGAATGTAAGCTACTGAAGGTTGAAATGGATCATGTGAAATGCACTCTCGAGTACGAAACCAATCAGTGGCTGTTGCATGCTAAGAGCACCGCAGAGGGGGTGGCTCTCATCAATGCTGGTGAGGGTGCTGGTGCATATGCAAAATGCCAGGCTGCAATCCGGTCATCGATTCAACTATCTTTTGAGGATAAATGGTGGTTCGTAGGACAGTGGTTGGAGCTAGGTGAGACAGGTGAGGCTTTGGCAAGCAATGAAGATTTTTTAACAATGGAATAAATTCTGTATGTTTGAGTAGAATATTATTGTATTGTTGTACTGTAAATATAGCAAGTCACCAAAAAAAAAATAGGAAGTGGCTGTATCCGATTTAGACAATTAGACATCAGTGGTAAGGATCAGCAATCCCAAATCATCCCTGGTGCAATCCAATACTTGCTTTTGGACCACATTGGCAACTGTCAGTCCCATGGAGGCGCAGAAGAGGGGAGCTTGTTGTCACGGACAGTGAGCAGCGGCAAATTGCATTGGGGACCTTTTTGTGTCCCTTTTTGGATGTGACGGCAGCTGATATATCAATCAGTGATGGTAGGAACAGTGCTTTAATATATCACGGTTAACGGTATCTTATACACGTTGATATATCAGTCTGCAGGGAAGTGGTGTCCCCACAATTATGTCCAGTGTTCCCATACCAGAATGAATGGAACCTCGAGATTCACAGAAAGAGCAATTACATCTCTCTCGGTTCAACGATGGTCTGAATAGGAAGTGCATATTAGCACCAACTAGTTATTTCATACAATGAGCACTCTACTAAAGATTGCTTCTGCCCAACATCGACAGCCCCCCTCAGATACAAAGCCATCCAGCCCTCGATCTCTCTGGCCGAGATGCACGTAACCTTATCCATCATCTCAAATCCCACTTCGATCACCCTCACACATGGTTCAGAACCGGAAAAACATGCACCATCCAGTGGCATGTGGACATAATAGCAATAGCAAAGGCAGGTCAAAGCACAAGTCCTCCCAATCCATGACTCAGGAACCTCCAACCACAAAAGGACACCCTGTGCCTATCTGATCATTGTATGCTATGCTAGTATGATACACAGGACAGCATGAGGGGAAGCACATGAACAAGAGACCCGGAAGCAAAGCGGATACCAGGATGAAGACAAGCCTGAGGGGAGGATATGATCAGGTGCTCCTTTTGGTTCGAATGCGGATAAGGAAATCGGAGTTCTGCGTTTTGTATTCCACGACACATGAAGATGATGTCCATGGTGTCAAAAGGCTGAGCTCATCACCGTGAGGAAGATATATACTCGCCAAAGTGTCAAATCACATGCATTTGATCTGTCTATCGGATCTGAGAATAGATCAAAGCAACGTTCGCAGCAAATCCTGGTGGTACTGATTTGCCTTTAATATCTGTGAAGTGTTGGTTAGTAGAAATCTGGAGTGAGCACAAGAAATTGGATTACCAAGCTATTCAAAGATGGTCTAGAGAAATTGAAGGAACGGACAACCAAGAGCTCTTGGCACCATCATGACAGCATGAGGATCATGATGCTCAAGGAAGGAAAGCAAGCGGCACTCTTGCAAGTCCATGGAGGTAAGCCTGACCCGTTGTACAATCGGCCAAAGTAGATGTCCTGTCACCAACAAAGTGTAGCAGATACGTCGAGGAACGAAACACCGAACCGAGGATCCTTGAAGTCAGTATTCTGATTCTGTGGTCAGAGTGTGAAATGGGATTAGTAAGGGGGACTCGCAATAAACATGATAACACCTAGATCTAATTAATATAGACTGTTCAAGGTTGAAAATAAGGAAGAGCCAGTGAAATGCCCCAGAACCGAGGATATACGCACTAGTACGAAGCAATATTTGGATCGGATCAGGCCGCTCCACTTTCTTCTCAGAGTCATCTCTTGTGGCATTCACAGCCATCTCGGACTTTGCACTATTACTCGGCCAATCCTCATCTCTATGATCCTTAACACTAGCCATCATCAGGCTGCCATATGACCCCGTATCAAGGACCACACGACATAGGCAGGGGAAGAGAGGAGGGATTCTGTGGTGTTGATCCTCCCTTACCATGCATGGAACTGAGACCCAGGCTCGAATGTATACTACAAATGAAGATCTCAAAGACAGGTTCTTGCTACTGAAAAGTACCACCTTGTCGACAACCTATGTCTCTGGACACTCGACGGCTGTGGACAAACCAGGTTAAATACACTATCACCTTTGGATCCTTCACCTTCTGCCTCACCATGACTAGTTTTGGTTCCGGTTTGTATGCATATGTTCTCCCTATGCCATTTTTATCGCACTCATTCCAGGCATCTTCTGTTAAGTGCTATCAAAACTACTGAAAACCCCACTGGCAGATACATCATCCTTGCTCAACATCTCGGTCATCAAGCTCTATGTCAGCATCAAGGTTCTTTGCCTTTCTCGTATGCTCTTGCCATTGTGGTCAACATTGAGTTCCAGATGACCCGCTTTGAAGATTGGAACTCATCGATGGCTATTGTGATGCATTCAGTGGACAGCAGAGTTAAAGATTAATCTCTTCTGCTTATATGATTGATGTCATTGACGTCATTTTTGTAACCCCTTGCCACCTTAAGACACCCATCTAGAATTTTGACAATGGCTTTCATATCCCTTTTCAGGTGCACCTTGTCGTCTGGTGATGGGTACCAGTGGAAATTATATTTATCAATGGAGTGTTTGTCATCTGTCAAATTCAATATGTCCAATCTATTAGGCCATTCCGGGTGGTGAGGATTAATTGATGCCAGGAAGGATAAGATGGGATGTGGGGGGGTGCCACTGCAAACAATTCTCACACAAATGCAACAAATGACCACCACTTGATGAAGGTCCTCAATATGCCAACCAGGGAATGTTTCAGGATCAAGACTCTGATTCCCCGCCATCTTCATTGCTTCCAAGAGCCCGGTAAGATAACCCTGGAAGCCTTCCAAGACCATTGGATCGAGATACGCTTTGTCTGCGGTATGCATCAACCCTCCTTGTTCCCTGAAAACATTGTACACTTGGAGGATGCCTTTCAAGAATGCTCCAAATATAAAAATACCCAAGTGGTCCACATTTCCAAGGTGTTTCTGAAGAAAAGGGGAGAATTTGATGGCTGATGAACAGGTTGCAAAATTTTCATGATAGCTGAGTTGCTGGATGTTGAGGATATTCAAAAAGAAGGATTTTGTGGCCCATTCCTCAGGAGGTACGAGGTGATTGAAGTGGGGTTCGGTATGCATAAGCGAAGCTATGCATACAAGAGCATGCATGATAGAACACTCAAAGTCCTAAAAATGGGAGTAAGTGAATAAATCAGAAGCAACATAAGTTGCTATGGCCTTGAACACCTTGGGATCAAACTTTATAGGTGACATAGTGGGTAGATGTACACTTTTATCGAGTGCATGTACCACAACACACAAGAGTTTGTTCCTGAAGAAAGAGGAATGACTTGATGATGAACGGGGTTCAAAGATCGACAACTGCGAGTGGGACATCAGGAGGCACATAATGGTCAGGAGAAGTCTTCTTTCATGATACTCTGAATCTTGACACAAGTCAACTTTGTCAAATTCCAATTTTTCAAAGAAGGAGATAAGAGTGCAGAGAACGATTTTTCGACCATGATGAACTGCTGTGTCTGCCAAAGTGCAACTGTGCAATGTCGCAGAATTCCTTTCAGGGAAATATATGGTAGTCACCAAACCTAGGCACAGCCAAACACCCATGCCTCTCTCCACCTATATGACTTTCTACTCCTTTTTGGACCAGTGTATTCATGGTGGACCTTCCCTTTCAGGTGATTGATTGGTACTTTGCAAAAGATCAACACTAACGACCACATTGACAGTAAGTCCACAACATTATTTACAGTCATCATTAGTTAGCTGATATTGATCGTAGGAGCACTGGAGGCTATGGTTTTACAGTCTTTCATGAAAGGTGCAAACCTTCGACAGTGGCTCAATTGACCTGACTGCCTGGATGTAATCATGGAGTTCAAGACCCTGTTTGACTGGGCTTTCTCGACAGATACATCTCTATGTAATTTGAATGTGGAGCCTCCTATGTCACAACAGTCTTATCATGCCCACTACTTCTTTGACCGCTACAATTTCTCTTGCAAATCCACTCATGCCGGAAATAGCCTCATCATCTATTACTCCACTGTTAAATCCACACCTGCCATTGCAGGAGTATTCAAAAGATCAGCACCAAATGTGATCAGGTTCATTTTCATATTAAACACCAAGCTCTTCTCCCTCCTTTGAAATATGACCCCTTCCATCCATATCCATCATTTCCTGCTCACGTGTATTCTTCTAAGATGAGTGATGACCCCATGGATAAAATCAGTCCATCTTTGGTGGTTTCTCATGCTCCTCATTTTGAATTTTCCCATGAGCATGCTGTAATTTTGAATTTATCAAAGGTGCATTTCACACCATTGTTTCTTAGCTTTTGTTGACTTATGTTGATGCCATCCTAGCTTTAATGATGGATACCCTCTGTTTCAAGCAGTATTGGCTATTAGGTCTATTCTTTGAGTCTTGATGTGTATGTGACAAGGTGCAATGCTGTAAAGGTTGTACAGTACTTTTGTAGAATTATACCATTGTGAATATTGTACAGTATCTTTCTATAATAGATGTGTCATGGGATAATGAATTGTGTAGCGATATAACTGGACCTTGGTCGATGAGTGTCCAATTTTAAACTCCATACATGGCTGTGTGGCATGTTTGGTTTGAGATAGCACAACATCGCTGTAAACACTGCTTATATCATCAACTTCTCTCTCCCCAAGAGTGAACTGTGTTCTAATGCAGTATGTTTCATTTGCTAGGACCATTTACACAGAACCCCTGAATATGCAGATGGCCATATAACCACCTCTCTCTATCTTATACATCTGTGACATTCTGTTACTCCTGCTGTCGAGTTTATAGTCCAGCCAGTCTGCTATGGATCAGAAACAGTAGATTCCAAAGCTGTGATGAGGTCTGCGGTAAGTCAGTTTTTTGTCTTGTAGCCCTAAATGTGATCTTAACCATATAATCAGGCTTGAGCTGAACAGCCCCTTGTTTGAGAACAGATGGCCTTTGGAGTCTCTGATCTGTAAAAACTTGAGCCTGTTTCATTGTCATAGTCCTAGTCATATCAAACAGTCAATTTGATGCTGTTATTCTGTTGAAAAGAGCCAACAAAATAATGGCTACAGCATCTCCCTTCACTGTTGCTAACAACCCCAAGGCTCCACAGATGTCTTGATATCTTCTGTTAGGGCTAGCCTCAGGTAAACCAAACTAGAGTAAACTATCTGACTATACCGGGTTACACCCAAGTCAAACAGAGTCTCAATGGTGTCTGGTGCGGACTGAGGACTAGTTCAATGACTAATACGTTGCGAGTTATTCGAGAGAAGAATGAGATTGTAAACTTTAGCTCGAAGCTGAGTATTACAGCTGAAAGCGTGCTACTTATATACTAAAAGATGGTTCTAAAGATAGTCCTTAGTGACAGTGATGGTTAAGATTTATGGAAGTTGATGCGACTGTCACGGTCGTGATGCACATAGTGCCAATGTGAAGGGTCGAAGGGTAAAAAGTAAATAAATCATAACATTACCCTCTTGTTAAGGCAGTCGTCCCGACTGCCATTAGGGTTCCCACTCGGGTTCTTGCATGTCTGCGCTGTGTACATTTTCCCAGTATGTTTCGATGAGTTTGTCCCATCTCCGTTGCTCAGAAGTGGACTCTGAGTCGAATGGAGAAGCGGGGTCCACGATCCATTGTTGACTTCCATCGCCAGCTTGGGCTTTGTAATTGACAACTCCATTGTCATCATATTTATGGTCTAGGATCATCCTTGGGAATTTGGTGACTTCAATCTGAAGCGTCGTGGTTTCGATGGAGGATGCGTAGGCTACAGTGAGTCGGCCTGGGGGTCTGGCCTTCTTTTTGTAGTCTTTGATTGCCCTTCTTGCATTCTCCATGTCCTTTTCGCGCACCCAGCTATTGTGTTCGCGGGTCCAGCCCTTCCATTTGACATAGTAGTCGGTGACGACTACTGGTGGTTCTCCTCTTTTTCCTCTAACTTTCCTGGTTCTGTGGTCTAGAACCTCCTCAACTTCGTATTCCTCCCCTCTTCGATTAGGTCAGGTGGAGGTGGTGGCGATTGCTCTTGGTTGGGGAATGCTGGTGGAGTGTACGGGGAAAGGAGTTTCTCATTGAAGGTGGGATGAATTTTCCAGTGGGGTGGGAGTTTCAATTTGTAGGCGGAGGCACCGTATTTGTTAAGGATGAGGAAGGGGCCTACTCGCTTGTCGTCAAGCTTTTTCTTTGGGTGGGGGAGGCTGAGATGGGAACTGTTGAGCCAGACTCGGTCTCCGACCTTGTAGTTGATGGCGGGTCGTTTCCTCTTGTCATACTGCGTTTTCATCTTGTCTGCCACCTCTTCGAGGGAGGCCTTTGCCTCGTTATGGATATTTTTCATCTTATCAGAGAAGGACTGGGTGGTGGGGTTGGTAAAAGGGTTGGCTCGATGAGAGTCGGGGACGATCCTGGGGTTTCGACCATAGTTGACCATGAACGGGCTTTTACCGGTGGCGGAATGGACGCGGTTATTGTGGATGAAGGCGCCAATTGCTAGCCATTTGCTCCAGTCGTTCTGTAGGTGGTTGACGAATATACGGAGGTACTTTTCGATTTCTTGGTTTGCTCTCTCCATTTGTCCGTTGGTTTGTGGGTGGAACACCTTGGATGCGTTCAGGGTTATGTCGAGTAATTTGTAAAGGTCTTTCATGAAGTTTGAGACAAATTGGGGGGCCTCGGTCAGAGATTACCACACTGGGCATTCCGTGTTGGGCATATATGTGGTCTCATAGTATCTTCGCGTACCCTTCCGAAGTCAGTTCCACATTGCAGGCCACCGGGACCATCTCTTTCGAGAAACGGTCGATGATCATTAGGATGGTGTCGAATCCATTTGATTCGGGAAGACCGGTTATCATGTCTACTGAGATGTGAGTCCAGGGCTCGGAAGGGATTTCATTGGGATGGAGGGGGGCTGCCTTTGCCTGTGTGCTTGCCTTGGTTCGCTGGCAGGTTTCGCATGCCTTGACATAAGCTTCAATGTCCTTGTGAAGCTTTGGCCACCAGAACTCTCATTGAACGAGCTCCTTTGTTTTGGCGATTCCTGGATGGCCGGCAGTGATGTGGTCATGGGAGCAGGATATGATCTCCCCACGAAGCGTGTGGTCTCTTGGGACATAGATCTGTCCGTCGTAGTAGAGGAGCCCATCTGCCTCGGTTATTCCTCTTTCATGATTGAGGGATCCTGCAATGCCCTGGTCCCACTTCCCATGATCTCTGGTAGCATCTTTGACCTTGGTGTGGACCTCTTCGTCGGTGGGCATGATCATTGCCCGGAAATGTTCAGGTTTTAGGACGATTATATCTTCGTTGTCCTGTTTGCCTTGGCTGTGGTCATCTCGCCGACTCAGTAAGTCGGCTTTCCTATTGGCAGTGCCGGCTTTGTGGAAGAGGGTGAAATGGTACTCTGCAAGCTCTGTTACCCATCGGGCTTGTCAGCGATTGAGTTTCTGGGGCTTCCTGAAGTCCTGTAGGTTTTGGTGATCTGTCCAGATCTTGAATGTGTCGGCAGCTCCCATGAGGTAATGGCGCCATTCCACGAGGGTGAGCATGATGGCCAGCAGTTCCTTATCGTAGATTTCATAGTTCCTTTCCATGACCGTAAGGGCCTTTGATAGGAACGCAACTGGCCTCCATTTCCCATCTTGTTGTTGGCTGAGGACAGCGCCTATTGCTCCTTCGCTTGAGTCAGCTTCTACCCTGAACTTCCCCGTCTCTGTTGGCATTGCCAGGATTACATCTTCAGCCATCTGTTTCTTCAACTGCTGGAACGCCTGATTCTGGGCAGCACCCCATGTCCAGGATGCGTTCCCAGTAAGTTGAGTCATAGGGCAGACGACTTTTGAATAATTTTTGATGAAGCGCCGGTAAAAGTTGGTGAAGCCCAGAAATGACTGTAGCTCCTTCTTTTTCGTCGGTGTTGGCCATTCAGTGATCCCTTTGACCTTTACTGGGTCCATTTTGATTGCCCCTTCGCTGATGATTACCCCGAGGTACTCGGTTTCTAGCGTTTCAAACTCGCACTTCTCGGCTTTCAGGAATAGTTTGTGTTCCCTCAGCCTTTGGAGCACCCGTTTTACAATTGCTCAGTGTTCCTGGAGATCCTTGGTGAAGATAAGGATATCATCAAGATAGATGGTGACTTTTCCTTCAGCGATTAAGTCTTTGAAGATATCGTTCATCATCTACTGGAAGGTGGCCGGCGAGTTCATGAGGCCGAAAAACATCACCGTCGGTTCGAAGAGGCCTCGGTTGGTTTGAAACACAGCCTTCTGATCATCTCCCTGTTTGATCCATACATTATTGTATCCCCATCTGACATCCAACTTGGTGAAGTACTTTGCACCCTTGAGCTTGTCCATTAACTCTGAGATGAGCGGGAGCGGGTACCTGTTCTTGATGGTCATCTCATTGAGTTTTCTGTAGTCCTGGACCAGGCATAGCGAGCCGTCCTTCTTTTTGATGAAGAAGAATGGTGAAGCAAAGGGTGATTTGGAGGGGTGGATTCACCCTGTGGCTAAGTTCTTGGACAAGAACTTGTCAAGTTCTTCCTGCTTGTGACGGTTGAGAGGGTAGACCTTACAGTCTAGGGTCGACTGCACGTTGGGGGTCAGCTCAATTGCGTGGTCCCAGGGTTTTCGTTCCGGGAGTTCATCAAAGTTCTCTTTCGAGAAGAGGTCTTGAAACTCTCTGTAGGTTGGCGGTACCATTTTTTCAAATGTCTTCTTTGCCTTTCTGGCATTTGCCTGAGCGGCTAGGTTGTTTGCATGGTGTACCACCCTGATTTCTAGGGCTTGTTGCATGTCGACTGCCAGAATGGTTTCTCCTTCCTCTAACTCTTCATCCCATCGGTCTTCCGGATCAGCATCGGGCAGGGGAAAAGGGTTTTTGTGGCATTGACAGCGGGCAAACGTGATTTTCCTGGTCTTCCAATTGATAACTGGGTTATGTCGCTTTAGCCAGTCATGGCCCAGGAAGATGTCCTTCCTTCCTAGGTCTGTGACTGCGAGGTCAATTCGCTCGCTATGGCCGCCAATCGTCATTCTTAACTCTACGAACTCAGTGACGTCCCCGGCTTTGTTTCAGGAGCCGTCAGCATTGTAGACAGGGATCGGGGCTGCTGCTTTGGTGGTCGGGAGTTGGTGTTTTTCTACATAGGCTCAATTGATAGAGCTCCCTGTGCATCCGCTGTTGACGAGTCCTTTGGTCTCGAGTATTCGTCGATTGGTGAGGGTCTCCATGATGACCGGAACAATTAGGTCCCGTGATGTGGTCCCTTCCATTCGGTGGATGTAGTGGATCGGTTCTTGGAGTTCGTAGAGCCGTTCCCTGGCGACCTCCCCTCCTACCTTGAGTTCATCGATAAGGTCGGCTATGATCTCGCCAACCCTGTCCCGGTGAACCCAGAGTGAAAGGGCAGCCCGTGCTTCCGATTCGGTATGCGCTTCCCTAATAGCCCGGAGGGTCCAGTCGACCTCGAAGGGTCTGAACCAGGTGTGCCCCGGGGGAGGGATGCATACCTGATCTTTAGCGGGGGTGATGGTAGATTTCTGCCTCTCTCTCTCTTCCTCCTTTCGTTGCTTCTCCTTCCAGATCCGATAGGCCGTGTCATCATCCTCGTCGGGTACTTTGACTAAGGTAGTGCGTGGCTGTTGGGGCATGCAGGCCCCCGTTCAGCCCTTCTCGCGGGCGCTTGAGATTTCCGGTGCCGGGTGGCGATCATTGGGGGGCCCTTCCCTACAGTCCCGGTCATCAGGTCTTGCTGTCTTGAGTCTTCGCCGCTCTTCCTCCTGGTCTTCATCGTCGTCCGTCCTTTTGTCAGGTCCTTCTTCTGACAAGACGGCTTCCCTTATGGTTGTCCCCTCTGTGTCTGGCAATTGAAGGTCATTCAGTCTCGATGCAGTTGGGTGCGTTCCTGCGCTCTGAAGGGACATGCGGGGGATCGTAGGTGCTCTCAAATGGTCAGAAGGATCTAGGGGGAGAGGCCTGGTCCAGGGGGGTGAGGGTGAGGATGGTTTGGATGGGGTTTTTATGTCTGGTTTTTCATTTTCTAGTTCCGCTAGCGGAGCGTATCGGTTGTGCGATTCTTTTGGTGCGGTCATTCTGGAAGGTGCAAATGTGGGTATATTTGAATGCGTAGATAGACACGGAGTAACTACAGAAGTACAATAAGTCCAACCAGTCGGAAGCGAGCACGCACCATGGTTCTTATAAAGTCTGGCCGAACAAGTGGAATCGCTCACTTGTCGGCCTCGTCTTTTACCTCCTCGACTTTCAAGGTCAAGGGTGTCTTCTCCTCGGCCTGGTTTTCTTCTTTCTCAGCAGTGGCGAGCATTGCTCACAGCTCCTGCGAGTTCCACTTCTTCCTCTCCTTCCTCGGTTCCTTGCAGTCCCTTGATAGGTGACCTTTCTGGTTGCAATTGAAACATCTTCCTTCTGCTCGCATCCAGTCTATGTCCATAGGTTTCCCTGTTCCTCCGTAGGTTGTTCCGGTGGTGGTCTTCTTATCCCCTGACCCACTTGTCGCACCAGCAGCTTTCTGCCCGCTGCTGGCGTTGTTGTTTGGGCGATTATCGGGGCGTCGAGTTCCGTAGTTGGTCCGGTTGTAGGTCTGGGACTTCAACCGTTGCTCATGCATCGTGATGATGCGGTCCTTCCATTCTTCATATTCGATTGGGATATTCATTCCTATGTTGGTTATGAATCTGACGGAGTCTTCTGGTACTCCTTGTCGGAGTGCTCTGACCATCGCCCCCCTGTCTCCGCTATCATGGATCCGGTCGGCTAGTTGGGCTTCTTCTTCCAACTTCTGGAAGTACTTTACGGTGGACCCATTTCCCATTCTGAGGTCCATCATCTTCTTTTCATGCTGCTCCTTGATGGTGGCATCCATGAATTGGTTTTGGACGATGCGCATGAAGGTTGCCCAGTTCGGATAGCGGAACCTTTCCAGCCGGGTGCTGTAATACTCCATTCGCTTATTGGTCCACCATTTCACCGCGGCTCCTTCAAAGTACGAGGCCGTGAATGGTACCTTCAGGGTGGCGTTGAAATAGGAGTCGTGGACCTCGAAGTATGCGACGCAGTCCCCAAAGAATCGAATTATGTTGTCATGTTTTCCTTTGAAGGGGGTGGGGGTGCGTAGGAGGGTAGGTTTGACAGTGGGGAATAGGTCATCGTTGTGGGCGGGGCCAGTTGGCCAGTCATCATCAGGAGGTCGCGGATATTTCGGGGGTCATCGTGGGACCGAGAATTGATCGTGATCTTGTCCGACAGAGGGAGGTCCAAGAGGAGGGGGGTCAGGGGGTCGTCTTCCCCTATGGGGTCTAGGGGGAATTGGTGGGGCTGGTTCGGCTGGGCCTTTTCCTTTTTCTGGGGGACTAAGGTCCCAGAACTCATTGTGCTTTTTGAGCTTGGCCATGAGCTCCGCTATTTCAGCCTCTCTCTGCTTCCTTTCGGTAGCTGCGTCTTCTCTCTTGATCCTTGCTTCTTCTTTCTGTATGGGGTCGAGGCCCTCATTCCACTTTCCCTTCTTGCTTGACCCTTCTCCTGGGTCTGCTCCGGCGAAGAGGCGTCCTTGGGTGGGCCAAGGGTAGTACCCCTGGGTTCTCATTCGGGGTGGGGGAGAATCAGGCAGAGGCCTCGGAGCCAAGAACGGATTCCTGGTGGTAGAACCTCCGAAGGGGTTCGGTTCGCTGTATGTTTTCTTCCCCCACCCACTCATCGTAGGTGAGGTCACGATTGAGCCTCTCCCAGGTTGTCTGGAGGAAGCCCAGTTTCTCGAAGAGGTGCTCTCGTTCCCCTTCTGTTTGCTCTCGTAGGGTTCCATCTCATACCCTTCTTCTGGGTCGAGGTCCATATACTCATTCCCATCGTCACTGTGATGGGGTGATCTCATAGCCTTGAGTTCCTCTGTAGAGTTCCACCATCCCCGGGTCCTCTCCTCCTCGTCTGAGGTAGTCTGCTCTTCTGAGGTCCCATGCCTTGGCTCGATGTTCTCTGAGGAGGCGTCGCTGCTGGTTGGAGAGGTCCGGCCAGACTCTGTCTGGGGCATCCGGATAGAAGGGGTCCTCGCTGAGCTCATGGGCGGCCAGGGCCTCCTCCACTCTGTGGGGTAGTGGGGGTTTAGCTCAACTGAGGGCTCTCTGTCTAAGGTTGTACTGTCGCCTGGTTTCCCAGGTCTGTCTGGCGGGCTTGGGTCTTCCGATTTGAGCGATAAGTAGGCACTCATTCCTGAGCTCTCGTGCTCGCTGTTGGTCGTCCGTGGTGTCGCTGCCCCTTGGCCAAATGAGGAACCTTCCCTCAATCTCCACATACTCTCCTGGAGTCGGACCATGAATGGGTTGTGAGGGGCCTGCTCCCGGGGTCTGGTGAACAGGGATGGCCTCCAGGTCTGGGGAGGAAGATTCAGAAGAGGAGTCGGGGGGGAATCTTCCTCGAGGATCGGGGTTCATAGCCCGTAGCCCCCGGGGCGGGTTCTCACTGATAGGGGGTGGACTCTGTCTGAGGAGGGTCTCTGGGCTCGAGCTGGAGAAGCCCTGTCCAGTGATGTCCTCCTCGATTCTGGGAGTTCCAGGTCTTGGGCGAATGGGGTCCCGAGGCCTGGAAGGTCCAGCGATGGGGCCCTCGGACTTGGACTCATTGGTTCTTCTATTAGGGCTCCCGGGACTGTCCTCCATCGGGAGGTTGGCAATCTCAGGATGTTCTGCAATCTGTGACATCGGCCGGATCCATGGGGGGGGGAGGGGTCCGAAGGGAACATTATGGGGCGGGAATGAAATAGGTTGTAAGGGGATAGGTTGTTGGGCTGGTGCTGGCCAGGCACAAAGGTACCAGGCCCGCAGCTGAGTGCCGAGGTAGACTAGGACGACGATGACCACTCCTACAGTGACGGCGGATGATACTATCATGACAATCAAGATGTCGAGGTCAAGGGTAGTGATGTCTGGGGTGTTGCTCATGGGATCTTCTAGCGGCTAGCACTTTTGAAGGAAGTATAGGGAAGCTTTGAGCTAATTGTTAGGGCTAGCCTCAGGTAAACCAAACTAGAGTAAACTATCTGACTATACCAGGTTACACCCAAGTCAAACAGAGTCTCAATGGTGTCTGGTGCAGACTGAGGACTAGCTCAACGACTAGTACGTTGTGAGTTATTCGAGAGAAGAATGAGATTGTAAACTTTAGCTCGAAGCTGAGTATTACAGCTGAAAGCATGCTACTTATATACTAAAAGATAGTTCTAAAGATAGTCCTTAGTGACAGTGATGGTGAAGATTTATAGAAGTTGATGCGACTGTCACGGTCGTGATGCACATAGTGCCAATGTGAAGGGTTGAAGGGTAAAAAGTAAATAAATCATAACATCTTCTGGACAGGCATGCCAATCAGCTTGGAGGACCAAACTAGCTCATGCATTATTCATGCTGATGCACGGAAGATATCCAGCAGGAGCATGGTAGGTTAAAGCTCAACTAGGAGAAGTGATCCAGATGAGGCCATCAAATATTTCTGAATGAAGAACAGGCTTGGCTGCCACTTCAGGATGCATGATGAGGATGTAGTGTTTGGTAGGAGGGATTTGGGGGTGAAACATTTCCTCAATGGTCTTGACATCTAGAAAGACACTGTCCTCAATGGCCATTGCAACAGCTGAAGAGATGAGGCAAAACACCTGAGATTTGGTCTCAATATGGTACTGGTTACCAGGAGCCTGAGCTTTATAACACTCTTTCTAGGCAGCCTTGAGCCAAATGTGTTGTTTGTGGTGAAGACTTTGCCAAAGAGAGTTTTCTCGACTTGCTCTTTTGTTCCAGGATTGGCTGTCCTGGCTGTGTTGATGACACAGGAGAGGCTGCCAATTGCCAGGCAGAGAACCATGGCAAGGGACGAGGGAGAACAAGAGTGGTAGGCAATGCAGTGGCTTTTATAGATGTGTCACATCTGGTGTGACATCATCTTGAATGACATCAGCAAGGGCAACATGGTGGTGGGTGGTCATGGTAAAACAATAATAATATTTCCTCTGCTCGCATGAAAACAACCTACCATGAGGGGCACTCTTGTCACTTGGCACATCTTCCAGAATGCTCATATAAACACCTTGGCATGACATTGCTCACATGGTACTTGAGCCCCAAGTCCAACAAATTCCTCTGCCTCAGTGATCTAATACAGTTGGCATGCACTCCCACAGTCCTACTTCCCTCAACATCCTGATCTCTTGGCATGAGAGAGCCAACCCGTGTTCGTGTTTCCCAGGTCACTGCAAGACTCCAGCACCAAAAGAATACCTAAGAGGGATAGTAACATTCTGGGCTCAAGCTATGGTGCAAATCCCTTCACCAATGTTAGATGGAAGCATAGAAGTACCTTCTCAAGATGAAGACATTGGGGAGGCTGGCTGGGACAAGGTGAGACTTCTTCTGTGAGCGACGATCTCAATACTATCTGGTATAGGTCAGCTGGATGCCAGCTTTATGAATTGAAGAATGGTGTCATCCATCTACTTCCCAGTACCACTCTGGCACAGAGATAAATCCCACTGACTTGAAGAAAAAAAACATGGCCACAATGACTCCCTCAATCCTGCAGGCTCGATCATTGGTGCCCATATCCATTGATCAACCTAAACTTCCATGGCAATGGCATACCAACAACTCAAGGAGTTATGGTTAATGACGGTGTAGACCGGTGACATGCCCACTAGGCATTTATGTGTGTAATTTTGCATTTTATAACATTATACACAAGTTATGAAGCCCTGCAACTGAGATAAATGAGATTAGAGAAGAGTGCAATGAAATAAACATAATACAATGAATATTCAAAGTGACTATTGGTAGAGCACATGCTCTAGCTTAGAGAGATATGAGATACGATCATCCTAAGTATGAAAGCCCATTGTTTGATACTAGCTGCACTGAAACGAAGTGGCGCACGTACTCTAAAAAGATAATTGAATACATGTGTGATGTAAATGAACTATGAGGGTCATTGATCTATGATGCGCAAGGCATGGATCGACCAGCAACTCACGCACGTCATAAAATGAAAGCCCAAGTCCAGATAAAACTGAGATACTACACTTTGGCTGAAGTGCATGAGGTCTAGGCACCAAGCAAGTCACCTTGCCAACTGGAAGACAATAGAAGAATATGAGCGGAGTGAATCCTGATAGGTGGGAGCTCCAAGCAGATAACATGTGGCAGGTTACATGCTGCACGCAATGCTAACCAACGTCACAACCATGTGCATGATACGAGTCTGGGTCTTAATCAACCTTCTGACCAACATGCTACAAGATGGTGTGCTCAGGCAGAATGCACAGGACACAGATGATTGAGCTCTGAGCAGGAAATAGTACTAAAACTGGTTGTATTAATTTGTACAGTGCATAATGTATAAATACAGTCACATAGGAGTAGTGTACAAGTTTCGGACCCCCAGTGTAATGGTGCAAAGCAGATCAGCTACGTGCTCGAGCACTTGGAGTCGTTTGTAGCTTCGAGAGAGAGAATACAACCCATATCAGATACATATTGTGTGATTTAAGTTGCGACAGTGGCATGGCACTTTGTACAGTAGTTTTGGTTTTGGTTTGACTTGCGCTCTGTGAGAGAATGAGAGTACGGTGTCTTGATGGTCACCCTTTCAAGTTCTTGAGGGCATTTGTCTGACGCGAGGCATTACAGGCAGCAGAGGTTCAAACCCTTTGGTCTGGTTAGTGCTTGCTCTTCTGTGTTATTTCCACAGGTTGGCAAAGGTTCAAACCCTTTGGCTTGTCGGACAGGGTTTCTCTGGAGCGCATAGGTTCAAACCCTGTGATTCTACGATCGGTTAATGGCTCGAGTACATAGGTTCAAACCCTGTGGCTCTTGTGGAAGTTCTGGGAGTTGTGTGTCAGTGTAGATGCTTCTCCATGTGTTTGTGAAGGTTACAGTTTAGCACATGAGGTTGAAATTGTTGTGTTGAGGTTTAGTGGTTTTGTTTGGTGACTATTTGAGTTGTGCATTGAAGAGGTGTCTGAGTGCACAGAGCTAGAAATGCAACAGTGTCGAAGACACTGATCACACCCACACCCAACACTACACACACAAACACACTCAAGTTCATGGGGGGATTCTAATGTGATGAAAGTAGCAAACAAAAACAACTGGCTTCTCAATATTTCTAAGATATGTGGAGCAATAGCTCTTGTATAATATCCAGACTTCTCTAAGTCCAAAGGCATTTCTTAGAACAAGAGGTGCAATTTCCATCACCGGGCCCAAGGCAAGGGTGTATAACAAAACACAACTTCGTTAAATGTCTCCACAACTTTCTAGGAATCGTGGGGGACTCTAATAACCACTGCACGCTATCAATAACACTCTAAACACCGCTTAAACAACTGCGCTCGAAGCAGAAACCAATTCCTATTAAACAATCCACAAGAACCACAGGATTCTAACCTACATGCTCGAGTTTCCTAACTGATCGTAGACCCACAGGATTCAAACCTATGCGATCCAGAGAATACACACAAACACAGAGAACCCCGTCCGACAAGCCAAAGGGTTTGAACCTTTGCCAACTTGCAGAAATAAACCAGAGCGAGCACTAACCAAGCCAAAGGGTTTGAACCTCTGCTGCCTGTAATGCCTTGCATCACCCAAAACCCTCAAACAAATAGAGAAGTGTCTACACTGACATGAATCTCTCAATCTCAACACAGAGCGCAAGTCAAACAATCAATGCAACTTAAGTGTGGAGTGCCCTTCTAGCCTCCTTGGCCACACTCACGACTCAAATCACTCGAATTGATATCTGAGACTGTCTATATTCTCTCACTCGAAGTCCCAAACAACTCCCAGTGCTAGAGCGCATAGCTATTATCTTTCACACCATCGCAATTGGGGTTCAACAGCACTGACTGGTCACTACTGGACCAAGTGCAAGGCTCAAACAGCTCCAACAGATCACGTATGTATCACAATAAGCTTGTCACTATTACACAGGGGTCCAAAAACCTATTGTACTCTATCTATACTACCATATTTATACATTTCTGCATCCTACAACTTGGTACAACTTAATACACTACTGTTACAACCTCGGAACATTATCCCTCGTGATGCACACATGTTGTTATAGCATGCCTGGGGCTGGACACTTGGTCAGAGGCCTATCTCGAGACCAGACTCTGTTTCCTCATGGTTGAGACTCCACTCACACTGTGCTCTTTGCATTGGCATGTCACTCATCATTTCCTTGGAGTATACCTGGACTGACAACCAATCATATAGGCTGTATCCTATTCTAAAGTTGAGTTTCTAGGTTTCTCTGGTTGGTGGGGGATACCCGTGGTAAGCCTAGGCACTGTGCTCTTTGGCCAAACTGGGTTCTCTCGGAGTTATCTATACTCAGGCATTATTTGGGACATGCGTGCAGCGTGCCACATGATCTGGGCCCTGTGCATCATAGATCATTGTGTCAGGTAGTTCTCTTGGGATCACACATGTCTTTCATTAATGCTTTAGAGTGCATATGCAGTCTACTTCTAGTGCATTTAGTATCGAGTGCTGAGCTCTTGTACTTAGTGTGACCTCAATGAAGTATCATACTAAGTTAGAGCATGCACTCTACCAATCATCGCTTGAGACTTGCATGCGCACGTGTTGTTATACTGCATGCTCTCTTGGTTTGATCACTGCACTCTATTGGTTTGACATTGTGCTTGATTCATATATCACTGCGCTCCATGTCTACTTTCATACACATGCGCAGCACACGTCTTTTCATGCGCTCTACTTCTATGTTCCTATATGCGCACATGCACATCTTAGCTCAATGTAGTTCTCCTAGTATCATGCCTGTCTCTCATCAATTCCTTAAAGCGCGTGGCTGATCTGCCTCTTAGTGCATTCAGTATCAAGTGCTGAGCTCTCATACTTAGTGTGACCTCAACTAGTATCAGTCTAAGTTAGAGCATGCACTCTACCAATTGTCACTCAAGGCCAGACAGCGCATGACTCTATATTGTGCTTCATACATATATCATTGCCCTCTGTGTGTTTGACACTGCACTCTATCTGTATCTTTCGTTATCTCAGTACCCAGCCATTGTGTAATGCATGTATTGATACATATCACAAAATTACACATGTAGACACTTTGCAAGTGTGTCAGCGTGATTACTAGAGAGTTGTGGTTATGTCTATCGGTGTTTAGAGTGTTTGGAAAGCCCTTTGCCTTGAGGCCAAGTGATGAACATTGTGCCTCTTGTTTAGAGAAAACCTTTGAACTTAGTAAAGTCTAGATACAAGATAAGCACTATCACTTTACATGTATCTTAGAGATATTGAGAATCTAGTTGTCTTAGTTTGCTACTTTCATTGCATTAGAATCCCCCCACAAACTGAAGAGTGTATTTGTGTGTGTATTGTTAGGTGTGGGTGTGATCAGTGTCTTCAACGCTGTTGCATTTCTAGCTTTGTGCATGCAGATGTCTCTTCACCAGAGATAAAGGTACTGTGTTGTGCAAGTTGTTCAGTGATGAACCTAGAGACTCCTGCAGGCAGAAAACACAACACCTAAATGGCAAGTATAATGAATCACAGAATCTGAAGGCAGGTTCTTAGCAAGTCTAGTCGGGCACTGCCATGCAGTGACTATAGGTCCTAAGTTCGTAGCTTATTCAAGGCTACTTGGTGTTATGTCTCGAGCTACTGGCTCTGTATAAGACAAGGTCGGTTCACAAAGAAGTTATTAAAAACTATTTGGTTTGCAAAGGTGTTATTGCAGCCTAGTATGCAGTGCGGTCTACTGAAGTGCACATCTTTGAGTGCAAGGTCTAGAGGTGTGAGAATACCAACAAAGGTGAACAACCGCCTTCTTGGTTTACAGAGTAAAGCTAGGAACAGCAGGGTCATGACTTAGTTAAGTGCGCTCGTAGTCACTGATTTGTTGGTGTATATGTCCTTAGTGCAAACACTAAGAGTTCTGAAGTCTTTCGTATAGGGAGTAGTATCCCAAGCATATTCTATTGTTCTAGGAGTTTTTATACTAATTTTCTCTAATGGTTTGCGTAATCTAAAGGGGTCATTCTTTGTAACTGCAGTAATAGATTAGTGAGCTTCACAAAGGGTTTGTAACACTATTATTGTTGCTATAACTCCTCTTACTGAGCTTGTAACATATAATTGGGTATGCCAGTTTACAACACTGAAGAGTCGTCTGAGTGCACAGAGCTAGAAATGCAACAGCATCAAAGACACTGAACACACCCACACCCAACACTACACACACAAACACACTCAAGTTCGTGGGGGGATTCTAATGCGATGAAAGTAGCGAACAAAAACAACTGAATTCTCAATATCTCTAAGACATGCGGAGCAAGAGCTCTCATATAATATCTAGACTTCTCTAAGTCCAAAGGCTTTTCTCAGAACAAGAGGTGCGACTTCCATCACCGGGCCTCAAGGCAAGGGTGTATAACACAACACAACTTTGTCAAACATCTCCACAACTTTCTAGGAATCGTGCGGGACTCTAATAACCACTGCACACTACCAATAACACCCTAAACACCACTTAAACAACTGCGCTTGGAGCAGAAACCAATTCCTACTAAACAATCCACAAGAACCACAGGATTCAAACCTATGTGCTTGAGTTTCCTAACCGATCGTAGACCCACAGGATTCAAACCTATGCGATCCAGAGAATACACACAAACACAGAGAACCCCGTCCAACAAGCCAAAGGGTTTGAACCTTTGCCAACTTGCAGAAATAAACCAGAGCGAGCACTAACCAAGCCAAAGGGTCTGAACCTCTGCCGCCTGTAATGCCTTGCATCACATGAAACCCTCAAACAATAGAGTAGTGCCTACACTGACACAAATCTCTTAATCCCAACACAGAGCTCAAGTCAAACAATCAATGCAACTTAAGTATGGAGTGCCCTGCAAGCCTTATCGGCCATGCTCACGACTCAAATCACTCAAATTTATATCAAAGACATCTATATTCTCTTGCTCGAAGTTACAAACAGCTCCCAATGCTAGAGTGAGTAGCTATTGTCTCTTGCACCATCACAATTGGGGTTCAACACCTCTGACTCATCACTAATGGACAAAGTGCAAGGCTCAAACAGCTCCAAAGGATCGCGCGTGTATCAAATAAGCTTGTCACTATTACACAGGGGGTCGGAAACCTATTTTACTATATCTACACTATTGTATTTATACATTTCTATGTCCTACAAGTTGGTACAACTTAATACACTACTGTTAGAACCTCGGAACAATGTCCCTCACAATGTGCATGTGTTGTTATAGCATCCCTGGGGCTGGACAATCGGTCAGAGGTCTATCTCAAGACCAGACTCTATTTCCTCATGGTTGAGACTCCACTCTCACTGCGCTCTATACATTGGCATGTCACTCGTTATTTCTTTGGAGGATACCAGGAGTAACAGCCAGTCATATAGGCTGTATCCTCATTTATTCTTGAGTTTCTAGTTTTCTCTGGTAGGTGGGGGATACCCACGGTAAGCCTAGGCACTGCGCTCTGTGGCCAAATTGGGTTCCCTCAGAGTTATCTATTATTAGACATCATTTCATACACACGCGCGACTCTCTGATCGATCTCTGCCCTGTGCATCATAGATCAATGGGTCACGTAGTTTCCCCAGGATTTATAGTTTAGAGTGCATTTGTAGTCTGTGTCCAGTGCATTCAGTATCAAGTGCTGAGCTCTGATACTTAGGGTGACCTCAAACAGTATCATTCTAAGTTAGAGCATGCACTCTACCAATCGTCACTCAAGACTGATACACATGCATGTTGTATCACGTGTAATGTGGATATCACTGCACTCTGTGTGTATTACACTGTGCTCTATTCATATTCCACTGCGCTCTATTCCTATTCTTTGTTATCTTGATGCCAGGACATTGTAAAATGTATATATTGATACATTTCCCAAAATCACATTGGTAAACGCTTTGAGAGCATGTCAGCATGTGTTGAATTGTGTGTGTTGTGGATAACACTGCTCTCTATTCATATTCCACTGCGCTCTATGTCTATTTTCCTATATGCATGCAGCACATGTCTTCGATCAATGTAGTTCTCCCAATATCATGTTTCTCTCTCATCAATTCCTTAGAGCACATGGCAGATCTGCCTCTAGTGCATTTAGTATCAAGTGATGAGCTCTCATACTTAGTGTGACCTCAACTAGTATCATTCTAAGCTAGAGCATGCCCTTTACCAATTGTCACCCAAGGCTGTACTGCACATGCCTCTGTATCGTGCTCCATACATATATCATTGCACTCTGTGTGTTTGACACTGTGCTCTATGCATATAGCACTGCGCTCTGTTCATATCTTTTGTTATCTCAGTAACCAGCCATTATACAATGCATGTATTGATACATATCGCAAAATTACATGTGTAGACATGTTGAGAGCATGTCAACGCATTGTGGCATCCTTAGCTGACTGACAGATACTAGTTGCGCAGTGCTAGCCTTGGTGATTCATGAACTTCATTTCTTATTTAGCTTTGCGACTGTATGTCTGTATTACAAGTCCCATAGCCAGGCACAGCATGCACGCTTATGCACAGTCAGTGATCGTATGGGCAGCATCACATGACTAATATTGCATCATGCCACCTTTGTTCAGGTGATGACATGAATTGGATGACTAGTTCGGTGTTGGTTCCGCAGTAGCCAGTATTGCTGCATCCTTGGTGCCATATTAATGATTTATGGTTTGCGAACCATTATTGAATATGTGCTTCACGACCTAAATGACTGATTGGTAGGGATTTGACTTGTAATGGACTTGCAAGGATTGGTTAATTGAACATCCTTGCAAGTGAGAATTTTGCTAAATTGTTTTGTGTGCCCACAATTTCTGAGCGCACAGAGCCACAAGGCTCATCATCGGGGAACCTCCATGCAACCTAATCACTTCCTCTAGATGCAAGTTTATACTGCAACTTTTCAGTCAAGCAAGTAGCACTCAAGCGATCGAGTACTAAAAGGTGTTGGCTGTAGGCCAGTGATAATCTCAATGATGATATTGAACAGAAGAGTGTATGATGTGAATACCACAAATCTGGTGTAAAGAGGAGAAATGGCTAGACAAGACCTCTAGTCATTGGTCCTATAAAAATAACTGTGAAATAATGACAGTGCACATGGCTGTTAGTTTATAACCAGTGGAGTGTTGATGTACTGAGCAGGTGTTCCTAATAATGCCAGTTAATGTGGGAAAAAGTCTGAAAATACATTTATATCCAGTGGGGAATGGAGATAACAAGTGGTGATCCTGTATGGGGCAAAGTATATGGAAGCTGGTGTCCAAAGCTGAGTCTTCTCAGAGACTTTCCTATCCTATGTCAATGTCAAACCTATGGGTCCTCTCTAGGGACTTATCCTATCCTATCCTATGTCAATCCTAATGGTGTTGAGTCCAAATGATCCTATGTTGATGGTTCTGATGCCTATAAGTCTGCCAGAGACTACCCAAGTGGGCTGTGATAACGGTGTTGAAAATAAAGCTGAATAAAACTCCTATGGCATGAAGATGAAGATGATCCAATCCTATAAAACAAAAGAGGTGGTATACAATGCAAACACCGGTGTTACACACTAGATGCAAGTATCAACCACTAATGATGGGGTGCAAGCTAAGGTGCAATGCACAATGCCAGAGATAATTCTAAAACTGGTTGATCATGGTTTAGAGATGTTCTCAAGGAGAGTATGAGGGAGTACGAAGCTCAGACGGTGTAAAACCGGTCTTTTGCTTATAGCGAGCATATGGGGTGCAAACAATTGCTATTGTTCGTATACTGCGCTATGCGTGTGGTATGGTTCATTTAAAACCAGTGCTAATGGTTGTAGCAAGTGTGTAGAGACAAGAATATATCTGGTGACAAGCATATAGCAAGGCTAATAGCAGAGTAACAGGTGGTAGTTTATTAACTACTGTGCTATGATTTTCTATCCACTTTTATATTACCAGAGATAATTATTAATAGCAGTACTTAGTAAAGCTACAAGGCTGCAGCTTTGTAAAAATCCCAGTGTCCATATGTATCTCTGTAGTCACTTGTAACAGCCAATCCTCTGTGCTACTGAAGAAAGGTAAATTTTCTAGGTCATGAGTCTTCTCCAGGATGGTTATTGAGGTGCTGTTTAACTGCGGACTGTGAGGGTATGGTTGATAACCTGAGGTGTATTGAAGGAGTATCGAGCACTAGTGACCTTGGCATGGTGTTATTGGTAAAACCCAGTGTTTAGCTGACCAAAACCTGGTGATTATTGAAGTGCAGTAACTGTCGACAAGTATGACCTCATATAATTAAAGGATCAATGCCAGGCCTTTACACCATGATGTGATAGTGATGTGTCCTGATGTGTCATATGATTTATCTCCAGTGGTTGCCTGATCAGTTGACATTGGTGCCTAGCCATGATGGTGTACGTCTTGACCCGTGAAACAAGTTGGGATGGATATTCTTCATTATATCCAGTTGTTGAAGTGTCAAAAAGGTCCTATACTAGTGCGTGCACACTGGAGATAATGTTATATCCAGTGCTAAGTTGGTTGTCACTTAGAAATGACAAAGTTCGCAAATTCTGAGTGTACAGAGCCCTGAGGCTCATCACCGTGAGAAAGGCCTTCTGCTTCCCATGCAGCAGGAGAAGGCTCAACATTGCCCTCATGTCCTGTAACCTAAAACCATGTGAATACTTGTCCCAGTTACTTGTGGGATCGCAAAAATGTGGGTACATACCTTGAAGCGGTGGAGACACAGAAGAGCATACAAAAGTTGCCCAATGGAGGTGGGGACATGATGGTAATGCTTGTCCATAAGCTACCTGTAGAGAGCATGACATTTCGTCAATGCAAGCAGACTCGTGAATAGTGTACCACATTGGTTTGGCAGGAAGCATAGAGTCAAGTCAAGAGAATGATTGTCAGAAATGTTACATCATGTCTGTGTGACATTGAGAAGAGGGGGAGGCAGGGATTGTAATTTAGAAGAAACATATAATATGACACTTACTTTCCAGCTTTGGCTGTGCATTGCTCCTGCAGATGTTCAACTCCTGCTCCAGTGTGATATTGCTCACTGCGGGAGCAATTCTTCCTCGAAATTTGGTCTTCATCTTGAGCTTCAAACTGGTGGAATAGTCAGCTGATACTAAGGTGAATACCAGCCACAATCAATTAAATATTTTACTTACAAGACTGTTTTACATCCAGCAGCTGCAGACATCATTGTTGAGGGTGGGAACAGAAGAAAAGAGGGTGTTGGAAAAGGTGAGTACAATTGTGGGAGTCAAAATCCAAAGTTGAGGGCACTGCACATATGAAGACAAAGATGATGGCATTGTGGCATGGACTTTGTTTGTCATTGCAATGGTCACAGCCCACTGACTCTGACTGGTCCTTGTCTCTGTTCTCTCACCATCAGCTCTGCCTCTTTCACTGTCAAGCCTTGCTCATCTCTCTACAACAACTGCTATCCTACTTTTCAAGTATAAAAACCAACTGAGTCAACATGGTGAGAGACAGACATAATTTTTTTTGGGTAGAAGGGCTTAATCTCCAATAGATGACAATTAAAGTGTTCACAATGGAGGCAGTATCCAATAGTTTTGACTCATACTTCATCGATGAAGTCCAAGATATCTTTGAGGCTTTAGGCTGGACCATTGATGCTATCCATGACAGCATTCAAGGCAGATGTTACATGCAGTGTTTCATCTAGTGAGCTCTAATTCTATCTAGCTTATATCTGCTCACCATTTTTCAGCAAATTGAGGAGCAATGGCAATCACAATAACATCACTAGGCTGTTCTGGCATGGGAGACACATTGGACATCTGTATTACTCAACACCAACAGAGGCCAAGTTCATTCCCATGACTGTAACTGAGGTCTTTAGTACTCCTCAGGGTCGTTTTGTGGGCAAGTTGTATGTGGTTTTTTTCTAGCTTCATGTTTCTTTGCAGTGCTAACTCTTTGCCACAGCCATGCTTAGCTGTTATCTCAAATATCACACTCTTACCTCGTTATCCATTCATTATCATATATATATCCATTATCTTACACACACACACCCTCCTACAACCACTTTTTTGATATTAAAATCAATGTGACTTCATGTTGCATCATTCCATGTTCATGATGCAGCTGTGGATCTGCTGAGCCACTGACATGCCATCGCTGAGTTACAGCTTCCCCAAAATGCATCGTTTCAGCTACAGGTTCCAAATATTTCAAAACCAGTCCCAAAATCTTTGGTTCTGGATTGCCAGAAATCAATCCCTATTCAATCACTTTTGTTGGTGATTCCAACAATGCCGAAGGCTTTGGATTAGGATTGTCCTAAATTTAATCCAATAGCTCCTGTTTTTCGTTTGCAAAAATAATTTCTTTTGGGATTCAGATGTGAGCCGCCAAAATGGCATTGAATTTTTGGTGATATTAAATGTAATTCAGAATTCTAAGTGTAAAATAGTCTAAATCTGTGTCTAAATGTGTCTCCAAATCTCAAAATCATGGTTCAATTCAGCATCCCCCTAAATTGTCATATTCCCAGTGTGAGTAATATCACTCTTTCTTCCTTCCAACTATCTCCTTTCACTTTCACTGTATTTTTGTGTAATATATGAAATTAATATACATTTTAAAATTTTAATATTTCAGCCAAGAATATTGAATTCTCTATGCAGTGCAAATATTGAAAGATTATTAAGAATATTATTTCAATATTTTTGGGTAGTATATCACTCCTGGCCCCCAACAATTTTGGCACAAAGGAAATTCGACAGAAATGTATTGCAGAGCTGAAAAGGTTTCCTTAGATGCATTTCAATCTGTTGAAAATCAGATTTTGGCAGGGAGAATCCAGTTTTGTGTAGATGGAAACTTTTTAGAGGAAATGTTTTCAGTGTCACTTTGTATTTCATTTAGACAGAAACTTAGGCATGACAGGAGTGTATTAATATTACCGTTCTAAATTTCAATATTATAGGCCAGAATATTGAATTCTCCATACAGTGTGTGTGGTTGTCTACCTAGTGACTAACAGTCAAATAGCAGTAGTCCATTGCATTCAAATCACAATAAAAATATACTCCAGTATATTAGATTAGAGACAAAGTGAAGAAGACTAAATGGCAAATGCTAAGCTAAGATATAAAGTTAATAATCTAATAAGACTGAAAAAAGTGAAGAATGAATCTTTCTACATATATAGGTAAACCTCTAGGAAATTTCCTCAAACTATCTCAATATAGACAACCTGTCCTGTCTCATCCTCCTGTCCACCAACTTCCTGCCTTTCTTCATGGCTATCTGCATGGATGACTGGGGACTGCCCTTCTTCCCTTGATAGTGTTCCAGCTTCCACATCTGAGTCTATGGTACCTTGACTCAGGTCTTCAGAGCTATGTCCAAAGTGAAGGGAGGATGAGATGCTTCCTTCCCAGGACTCATCAGGGCAAGTATGTCCTGCAGCAACTCGCCCAACAATCAGTGTAGGAGCAATTCCCTGTATTAATAGGATCATTCAGAAAGGGATATGAAGAAAAAAGAAATAACACAGACCCATGCAAAACCTGCTAAGATATCAATATAGGGTTCTCCATAGCTATTACAAGTAATAAGGACAATATATACCAGTAGAGCAATAGAGTAGATAAAGGCAGATTCCACAATGATTTCTATGATACCTCTAAATGTTCTGATACCCATCCCTGCATGACTAACAGTGATTATCCGGTATATGATCAGGAGTGTACACAGGATTGTTGTGGTCAGAATCAATGATATGTATGCAGTAATCCATGAATGAACTGTCTCAACAACTGAGAAATCTTGCACATCATTTATAGTATCATTAAGGTCAACATATATTTCAAGAACCTTCATTGCTAGATTTCCTGTCTGTGCTAGGCAAACAGAAAATCCTGAATTAAGCATACCTGTTCCTGTGAGAAGACATAGGATGGGCAAGAGGACAACCAGCCAACATTGACCCCAGACAACCCAGCATCTCCAAATCTAAAAGGTTCATCCTGTCATTATTCAATGAGTAATGACAACTTGACAAACCATAGATCCATCTGCAGCAAGTGTGCTGAGCAAACCAGAAACACCTCCCACCAACAATGATGTGTTGTATGTGGATGAGGCTCTATCATAGGCTAAAAACACTGTCCAAAAATTCCACCCATTGTCTATGAAGGTCCATTGAAAAAATGCCCAATCAAATGAAGTGGTCAAAGTATTGAGGACATAAAGACACAGAATGGTGAAGACCATAGCATGAGTAGCTGGCCCTTGGATTGAATGTTTTGCAGAAACTGTGTCACAATATGGGCATTGAGCATATGTGTATATTTAAGAAAAGCATGACATACAAACAGTCCACATTGTGATAGAAATAATGCCAGTGTAGATTCCTGTTGACAATCTGAGTAAGTATGAACTACAAAGATGCATTGTAAGTGTTCATACCACTGCAGAATGCCTGCAACAACAAGGTGTTGAATTGCACATCTAAGCATCTGTCGGAAACTGCATAGCAAGCAATCACACCGGAAAAACCAACCTTTGAAATATCTCACCTCAGTGTATGCAGCACTCAACTGGGAATAATACTGTTTGGTTTCCATTTTCACCAACTACACGAGACCGATAGTGGTCCTCAAAACCCCAACCATCACTACTACCTCAGAAACCCTCTGTGCACCCCTCGCACTCGCACTCCAAATACACCTCCCATCAGCCATTGTCCCTTCACCATCCGCCGTCCCAGCCGCTACCACAACCTCCGCCGTCCCACTCAGTGCTACGCCCTCCTCGGTCGACACATACTTCGATCCCATAATAGCCGGTGTGTACGTCGCAGTATACTCCTCATAACACAGCGCCTGGACGGGTTGGTTCCAGGGAGGGTCGCCATGTTTCCCGTAGCTACCAACACATTCAATTGAAGAGGAGGAGGGAAAGAAGAATACGTACTGATCTCGTCCCCAGTGTGGAAAATAAAACACCTTGCGCTTTAGTCGATAGTGAACGTCCCAGCCGCAACGAAACACGACGGGTCGCCGTACATATTACAATGGCACCCGTTGACGGAGGATGCTGGACTCCCAGCCATCAAAGGAGTCGGCGTGGCAGCCATACTTCGTAGATCGACGTTCGAGAACCTACGAGCTTCGTCAGAGCGAGAAAGCATGCAAAGATGCAGATGAGAGGCTCACACAAAAGGCCGTCCGGGTGTCATGGCCTTGGCTCGCTGGTCGTAGAAGCCCTGGGTGCTCCAATACCCCTGAAACGTTCTTGACTACCCGACAAATGAAGGAAGGGGTACTTACCTCCATGAATACCCGAAGAATTGTCACAGATAGTTCGGGTTACCGCACGTCCCATTGGCTGGACGCGTCAAAGCAAACGCGACATGGGATTTATGGTCTTCCGAATCAACGTTCTGCGGCGCCGTCTGCCAAGCATTTAGACGTGAATTTCCGTCCCAATAGGCATGATAGTTCGGCTTGCAGACTAGTTAGATAGCCCTTTGGCTGTGAATACGGGACGTACGATTTGGGATCATACACCAGACGAATCGCCCTCGTTAACGGGCAGCTGATACTTGGTCGACACGCCATTAAAGATTAGGCAGAGGAACGTCAGAGCGTGCCATCCGAAGCTCGACGCGTTCACGGTACGAAGGCTCGGGTATCGTACACATACCATCAGAAGGAGGGTCCTAGAAAGGACGTGGTACGAACCAGAGATCATCCCAACCTGTTGTTGCGTCAACACTCGTCATAGCAAGGAGAGAGGCAGGACTAACGTGTTTAAAAATGGGGCCATCCACGAAGAATTGTGGCTGAATAGGTAATCTGCACGCGTCTCAGCAGGCGACCTTTCGTTAGCTGAAATCAAGTACATCTGAAGGAAGCATAAACAGAGCGTGTTTATATCATCAAAGGATACATACATCACAGCCTTCCTATTGATGGTGACAAATGTTCTATCGTTGTTCCTATATACAAATTATCTGAGTGTATTCGGGCATGATGAGAGCGTGGGGTTTGAATACAGTAAAGATGCTAAGTGTCGAATTAGGAGAAACTCAGAGAACAGGTGTCGACGTACATTCACTCCCCTGGAGATCCACCGTCGATAGATTTAAAACTGCTCCTTCCCAGGGTTACGCGCCTTCAGCAATGCCTCGAACGTCGAACAAGGGATGGAGGTTCCCACCGAAATTAACTGCAGTGATAGAATGAGCACGCGGCGCGTCCAAAAAGTCATATCGAAACGGACTTGCAGCCATTAAAGCGGTAGGACCAGACATTCGGGATCCACCGGCAGAGGGAAGGAAAAACGAGTGACAAAGGAGTTCTAGCCATGGCCAATAGAAGGCATGACGTCGTTACCGCCTAGCAGCGCATAGCGACCTCGCAGGATGAACAATCCCTGCAAATGAGTGTTGTGCCTTAGAATGGCAGCGAATTCACACGGATAGCCACCTATCGTCAGCCGCGGAGATGGCCGCGGGACGTCTCTCTTTCTCCGCATTTGTCCTTGTCAGCGTCGTCTCTGCTTTCTCTATCGACGCTGAAAGCTCCTGCATTTTCTCTTCATTCCCTAACACTGGAATTACGCCAGAACGAATCAGCACTGCCCAGCCATCTGGTGGGACTAACAATTCCGAGCATGACCTTGCACCGAAGACACAAACATTCCTCCTTTCGCATCTCACTTCGTTGCGAAGACAACCAGCGTCGGATTCGGATGATCCCCCGCATACGATCCTTGGCACCTCGGACCGCGTGACTTGATGCAAAGGGCGCCTCCAATCATCCGACTTGGTCGTCCTCTCGCGCAACATACCTGTGCATCTGCTACCAGCGCATACCTCAGTAAGAGCCTCCCTCTCCATATCCGTTCGCTAAGTTTTATTTTCCCTGTCTAGATGATTTCGGATCCCTAACGGATGCGTGAGCTGTACCACCTCCCATCCATACCATTACCCAACGACGTCAGTGATCCCGGCACCCTCTACCATCCTAATGCTCACTTCAAATTGTACCCCTGCAACCCTCCACCACCGCCAGCTCACGAACAATGCATGTACACTCAAGAATCTCTCCTCCTCGAAAAGACATCCGGCCTCTACCTCGCCTCCCTCTCCCACATCGTTCCCCTGCCGCCCTCAACAGAGCCGCCGGCCACGCTAACCCTCCACGAAAAACTCTGCGGGGGCTTCCGTGAAGAATGCGTCACGCACGTCTGGACCGCCACACTCGACTCCCAACCCGTCATTGCTAAAATCTTCGATCCCCTGTACTTCATCGACCCCTACGAAGGCACTGACCCCTTTCCCCTCCTCGATCTCTCGGTATCCCGCGAAGCCGAAGCTTACCGCAGGCTTGCTCCTCTCCAAGGTACCCAAGTGCCGCGGTGCCGCGGGCTCTTTCTCTCGCCGCTACCCTCGCAGGGAAACCGCACCGTGTACGTCCTCCTCCTTGAGCACGCCCCAGGCCAGGACGTGCGCTACCTCGTTCCCGCCCACGTATCCCCCTCCCTGTGTCTTGCCCATCGCACTGCCATCGTCGACGCAGCCGTCGACGTCTTTTATGATATCCTCATGTGCGGGGTCAAGCAGCGCGACATGGCTCCCCGCAATCTCATCATACGGCCTCCCAAACGCGGTGGCATTCCTTTCTGCGACAAGGAAAACTGTCTTGTGTGGTGTTCAGTCGACCCAGATAATGTCGAGAGCGTGACGATAGACTTTGAGGGGTCAGAGCTTTGGGATCCGGATCATGAGTTTTACGATGAACAGACGAGGGAGAGGGAGATGCGCACCTTGAGGGAGGACTATATGGAGGACTGGTGGTATGGGAAGTACGGGGTATAGATCATGTTCGCTGTATGCACTGTGAGTAACATATGATGCTGAGGGCAGGCATCAAAGTAACCTTATCCCCGGCGTAGACTTCCACCACTCGTCCAACATCGACGACATTTCGACGTAACGACTCCCAAAGCCTCCTTGTAAGCGACCACTGCTGTCAACACGACGAGGTCTTGCACCCTAACATACCAGCCACAACCGCCGTCGAAGATACAAGTCACCTAAGCTCACGCCTAGCTCTCATATCGTTTGCAGGCTACGCGTACAGAGCAGTCGCTAGTTTGAACGAAGCGAGTCGTCATCAGCTCTCGTAAACACCGTAATGCAACGAGGTTCCGGGCCGTGGCCCCGGCTGGCAATCAAACGTGCTTCTTTCCAACATCGTTGGCTCCGTGCTTGTTCAATAGCCCATTCGACGTCAAGAGACCCTATAATCGGTGATTTCTCCCTAGTATTACTCGAGACGTACGCCGTAATCATCATACAACCTTACCTTCGTAAGTCTGACGTTTGTGTACAGTGTTCAAATTATGTCGAGCAATACATTAAGAAGCACCATGGAAATGAACCGTACGCGGACCCACGCCGTTTCAAAACTCGAGTGCTTATATCACCCCGTAGGATGCATCAAATAGGTATTATTTAAATTATATCCTAATTCAAACAAAGATGAGATCTAGTTAGTTCTCGAACACAGCACCGTCCGACCAAGGAGGAAATTCCTGATCACGACGACGAGGGCAACAATAGCGATAGTTTAGACATTACAAGTCATTGTGAAGCGGATGTGAACTCTGAATTATCATATCGCGCTGAGCTCGTTCGGTAGCTCTGGACTTTGTATCCTACGCATCTCTTGGTGAACGTATGGAGGATGCCAATCGAAAGGACCCCATTACTGAGTCCATCTCGTGTTGATGAGGAAGTCGTCCCACGATCTCGCTCGATATATTGCCCCATCGCAGGGTGCAAGAGTGGACATTCATAAAGCACACACTGCCCGGGTTCACGCAAGATCATAGACATCATTCAAACGGCATATACTCCGCCCTTATCTCGTTCAAAATTATTCTGGTCCTATATCACAAACGGCGCTTAGCGGGTAATCTTTCAACACACAACAACTTAACTACCTTGTCTGCATTTCACTTGATGCGCATCTCGTACACCAGCCTCACGTTCCACGACCCCCGGGGTCCCTCGTCACAGAGACACCCACAACAACAGCCCGGCACCGCAAATCCGACGATCCAGATGACATATAGGTCTCACATGGCATGCTAAAACATCTTCCAGGACCTCGAGTAGCGCCAACAGATCTGACGGTTAAAAATATATTTATCTCGTGATGTCCGTACCGAACGACGGAGGTCTGTCGTTCTCGTCCGACAATTGTCTGGTGCCCACTCCCTGATCATTCACTATATGAATACTCATCTCACCAACTCGCTATACTTTACCCAAGCACTTTCCCATTCGATCACAGGTAATCCCAGAGGCAGATCCGCAAAGACCACAAGTCGGTAAGAACAACACCAGGGGGTTCCCAACAATCATGTCCAGGGCTCGCTATACCAGAACGGCTGGAACCCCGCCGAGATTTACAACAAAGTTACCACCAAGAGTGATCGAATCTCTCTTGGTTCGTCCTTGGAAGATACAATGACAGCGTTATCTGCCTCTCGAATCTCGACAGGGGACTGGCTGCGGCTTTGTTAGGGATCACGGCACGCCACCGCTTAGTTACTATATTTAGTTACACGACCTGTACGAACCAAGTAGAACATTCTTTCACTTTCTATTTCCTTCTTTCTTTCTATCTCGATAATATACTAGAAACCACTAGAAGTACTCTCATGTATATATATTCTCGAGCTAAATGTACCAAAAGGGTATTCATTCAATTCATCATATTTGATCCTCCACTTACTGTGTGAACAAACTAAGTGATCGTGATCGGTTACGCCAAGCGCTTGTCAGAACCAACTACGCCTAGCGCTTGTTGGCCCATTTAGGATGTTCTTATTGGTAACTCGAACTCAATCTTACTCATTCTCTCATACAAATTAAGTAACATTAGTGAGCCTCATATTCACTAATCTACCTAATATACTCGTATTCCTAACACTGGTGGACACATAAGTGGTTACCTAGTACAAGAATATCTGCATTCCACAATTGAGGATCCATTCCAGCAATTCCTTTCTCAACTCTTGGCACAGAACTCCGTGACCATGTCGGAGCCAGCTTCACAAACCCCACCTGCAGATACTATCGACTCTTCTTCACCGCCGATGGCACCAGACGCCCTTCCATTCATATTCCCAGACCCGTTAGCCCCACTGGTGACACCAGTAGAGCCACGCGAATTAGACGAAGAAGGTGTGCAAGAAGTGGACCGATTCTGGCCAACTTGTGTCTCTCTAGTCTCCTTCGAGAGACACACGAATCTGCGGGACCGGAAGGAATGTATTATTCAGATATTGAAACTCAGAACAACGCAGGGTTATGGGCTACTTTCCATGCGAACTTTGACACACAATCAGTACACGAAAACTTTCAGCATGGAAACAAACTTGCTGGATGATCTTTTGATTCGTGTATTAGCCTGTGGAACGGTTATGAAGGAAACAGCATACAGGCTCTGAGATCAAGCCTATCAAGACCTATGAACCATCCTTCTCACGAAGTGTGAACAAGCTCTCGATTCTCTCAAGGAATTTGGCTATGACGATCTGGAGATTCCCGCCTGCGGGATACCATTAGCTAAAGGCCTAACAGTGAACAACTTTGAAATATATGCATTACTTTATCAGATCAGAGTCGAACATTTTCTGTTCATCTTAGACGCCGTATTCAACTGGGATACTTTCCAGATACATCGCAACCTAGACGAAGGATTGCTAGCTGTGCAACACGAAGCATGCAAAACTCACGTCAAGATGGAAGAAGACACACATTCCTCATGACTTTCTCCCTCTGTTTGTAAACCTCGCAAGTCGAAAACACCCCATCAAGATGATTCCGACTGGAGTACAGGGGGGGTACGCCGTGCAGCTACTGGAGAAAGTCTGCGCAACCCAAGCAACAGGCATGCATCAGAATATTCGACCAGGGCAGCAGAAATTCTGGGTTATCCCTCACCAAGAACCAGCACAAAGGCGAATAAACCTCACGGCTTTAGCCCCCGAGGGCACAGAAGTCTTCGTGCATCTTCCTACCAACCAGAATCCACTGTGGCTCCAAAGGAAAGGGTTCAATCTGGAGAGGAGGACAATCTCGAGTATGATAACGACCCACCAAGCGACCCAGACTCAGAACCCAGTGATGAAGACAGAAATAGACATTCACCTCGTCGACCTTCACATAGATCCCAAGACATCAGTCGATCCTCTTGTGCTACGAACTCAAGTGTTCACTTCGATACCAAGCTCAAAATGTCAGACGTACCTTCTTGGGACAGAAATCAGGACACCATAATGGCTTGGCTTTTGAAAATTAATGATCTTGCAGTCATGAGCGATTCAGTATTTAAGGATTTAGGGCACATCGTTCCAAAATGCCTGACTGGCAAAGCGGATAGATGGTATTATTCATTACCTCTCCCTTATCATCTCGACCTCGAAAAGAACTGGGCAACGCTCCATGAAGGCATCTCAGATTACTACCTGAATAGAAGGTGGTGGGAACGTCAGAAGGATCATGCTCGACAGACCACTTACCGACAACCCAGATATACTCGAGAAACACCTAGTGAATATTACATTCACAAGGCAGATCTCTTGAACATGGCTTTCGAGCTCACGGACTCTGAGATGATTACTCAGGTAATGGATGGAGCACCATTAAATTGGAACACGGTACTTACCACCCAGCTATGCAACACAGCAGTTGAGTTTCAAGCCAGTATCCGCTTCCACGAAGATCAATTACTCCGTCTGGATCCTAGCTATCGTAATCGCTCCTCAAACACATATGAGATGCGTGCGAGTCAAGAAAAACAAGGTTTTCCTTACCGAAATTCACATGCACGAATGATAGGTGCTTCAAACCAGACTATGAATCCACCCTTTCCCAAGGATGACAGCAATAAAACTCAACGTCGTAAAGCACCCAAAGACATCGGAGCTAGGGACTGTCGCCTCTGTGGCAGTGGAGAACACTGGGATTCGGAATGCAAATATCATGAGGAAGGGATGAGGACTGCTCGAACACGCCTAGTGGAAACAGATATTGCTGAGCTTCGTGCTCAAGATGAGTACGATGACTTGTTCTATGGACTTAAAGATGATGAGGATTTTGAACATACCTTCCAGTCTACCGACCGCACATGCAGACTTGCTGTTCCAAGTATAATCAAGTCCACAGAAGAGTCGGCCCTGGAAGGTGCTTCAGAGAAGAGAGAAGGTATACCAATCACTTCAAACGAATTATCAGCAAGGAAGGATATGGTAAACTCAATTCCAAGTACCTTGTGTCATAACATATCATCTTCGCCAGACCTTCGAGCCTTCAATCGCAAGCAGCAACGTCGAATCGATAAATTACAGCGTCGATTCAAGAGAGTTTTTCATGTCAAAATTGACTCCCCAGAATCTACAGATTCAAAACCGTTATTGGAATTGAAAAGGTTCATGCAGCGACCTTCTGGTTGCACATTCTTGGGGAGTAAGGCCACTACCGCTACCACAGGAATAAACAGCATAAAGAGAGACTCACTTGCCGTCATCGTGGACTCAGGATCTGATATCACTCTTATTTCACAAGAGGCCCTACAAGGTTTATCTTCGCGACCTAAAATCTGCATGGGTCAGAAGATCAATCTTATTCAGGTAACTGGAAAATCCACTATTTCTGGATACGTCAATCTTGATCTGTTCTTTGATACGTTAGATGGACCTGTCAAAATGAACGTCGATGCATACATCATGGATGGGATGACTACTCCGTTTATTCTAGGAAACGACTTTGCAGACCAATATTCTGTCTCTATCCTAAGAAAGGATGGAATCAGTTATTTATACTTCAGGGATACTGGACGAGAACTGGAAGTTGAAAATTCTATGGCACCTCCTACCACAGATTCAGAAGGACATGTCTTCAAGGTATGCATGCTACCTGAAGATGTTAGTCGTCTTGCCAAACGCCGAACTCATTGATGGCTCCAGAAATCACGTCGGAGAAGAAATAGACGATTGAATTGAGGGGATGTTTGTGCTGCAAGTCGAGTAATCATTCCTCCCGAATTGAGCTCCAAAGTGCCCATCGAGAGAGAATACCTTCCTAAGTACAAGGATATCTTTGTCGAAAGATACATCAGCCAAGACTCTAATCAACGACAAGTTTTTGGCTCACCTGATTCTCTGATCTCACCAGACAAACCTTTTCTACACGTATCAAATTTCTTGGATTCCCCTGTAATAATTAGCAAAGGACAAGTGATTGGAAAGACTCACAATGTGAAAAATTGGTTAGACAGAAGAGAGAATTCATCAGATGCGGCATCAAGACAGTTACGAGCGTCATTGATACGTGAACTTGTCAAAACACAGCTTACAGGGTCCAGCGCCACCGATCAATCAAGCCATATGATCAGAAGTGAATCGAAGATCACTTCCAAAGCGCAACATAACGCTTCCGAGCCAGATGATCCATCCGCTTCAGAACCTATCGAAGGAGGCCCCAAGACTGCCGATAATCCTCCAGAGATCTTACCATCCTCCAAAATCCTTACGGCCCTAGACCTTTCACTGCAACTCACTGAGGAACAAACTCTGAGACTTCAAGAAGTAATAGTACGAAATCAACAAGCCTTTGGACTCGACGGCCGTTTAGGGACTCACAATGCACGAGTGGAGATTTGTCTCAAGGATCACTCTCAGCCGGTTTCATTGCCTCCGTTTCCAGTCTCGCCTGCCAATAGAGATGTTATGGACAAGCAAATTGATGCATGGATCCAACTCGGAGTCATAGAACCATCTGAGAGCCCTTGGGCAGCACCTGCTTTCATTGTCTATCGAAACAGTAAACCTAGAATGGTGATCGACTACCGAAAATTGAATGCCTTGGTAATTCCTGACGAATTCCCTCTCCCCAAGCAAGAAGACATCATGCAAGCTCTTAGCGGATCACAATGGCTTACTACTCTCGATGCTCTTTCGGGTTTTACTCAGCTAATTGTGCAGGAAGATTCTAGAGAAAAATTGGCCTTTCGATGTCATTGAGGGCTCTGGCAATTCACTCGGATGCTGTTCGGTTACCGCAACGGACCAAGCGTTTTCCAATGTGTTATGCAGAATGTACTGGCTCCTTTCTTATGGATTTTCGCTCTAGTATATATTGATGATATCGTCATATTCTCGCTCACCTTTGAGGACCATCTGACACATATTGATAAGGTCCTGCAAGCTATCAAGGCAGCAGGCATCACTCTCTCGCTGCCTAAATGTCACTTCGCTTATCAATTGTTGCTATTACTCGGACAGAAAGTATCCCGACTAGGAATGTCTACCCACAAGGAAAAGGTAGAAGCTATACTTATGCTGGAACAGCCTCATAACACTAGTGAATTACAAACCTTTTTAGGTATGATGGTTTACTTCTCCGCTTACATTCCGTTTTATGCATGGATCACTCATCCTCTTTTTCAGCTCCTAAAAAAGGATACTCCGTGGAATTGAACAGAATTACACGATGAAGCATTTGGCCTATGCAAACAAGTTCTATCACATGCTCCGGTTCACAGATATTTGATTCGAGGTCTACCTTACCGAGTATATACAGATGCTTGTGATTATGGACTAGCTGGAATATTACAACAAGTTCAGCCCATCCTAATCAGAGATCTGAAAGGAACTTGAATCTATGAGCACTTAAGGAACACCTTCGATAAAGGAGAAAGCATTCCACAACTGGTGCCTAGCATTTCCAAAGAATTCAATGACGTCCCTATGGCAACTAATTGGGCCTTAGAATTCAAAGAAACCATGGTTTACATTGAGCGCATCGTATGCTACTGGTCCCATGTACTGAAATCAGCCGAGAGGAACTACTCTCCCACTGAACGAGAAGCTTTAGCCCTCAAAGAAGCCTTGATCAAATTTCAACCTTATATTGAAGGAGAACAAATTCTAGCTATTACCGATCACACTGTGCTTACTTGGAGCAAAACATTCCAAAATGTGAATCGAAGACTTCTCACTTGGGGAACGGTATTCTCCACATATCCCAATTTGCACATTGTTCACAGGGTGGGCCGAGTACATTCAAACATCGATCCTATTTCCCACCTACAGCACCGTCTACCCCTGCAAAATGGACCTCTTTCGGACGTAACACTTTCAGTCAATCTAACAAAACCTGGATGGGATGAGGATCCCATGAGGAATATGTTTAGCAAGCTTGGAGAACGATTTGAAGAAAAACTCCTTACAGTAGGTGCAAAATTCATTGCATCAGAAGCTGTCACTCAAGGAGATTTATCTATAGATCTAGGAAATATTCCGATAGCATGTGGTGAGGATATTCTAACTTCTACTCATTTATGGAGTGCACGAAATTATTCTCTGTTAGTAGGATTAGCCTCGAAAGAGATCGAAGATTGGAGAAAGTCTTACCAAGCAGATACTCATTTTGCTGCAGTAATAGCTTCTTTACAAGATGCTCGACCTCACATTACACCGCTGACATGCTCTCAAAGTGTTTACCAGTGTAATTTCGCGAAATGTATCAATATATACATTTTACAACATCCTGGCATTGAGATAACAAGGAATATGAATAGAGCGCAGTGTAATACACACAGAACGCAGTGATATCCATATTGCGCGCGATACAATATGCGTGCGTATCAGTCTTGAGTGACGATTGGTAGAATGCATGCTCTAACTTAGAATGATACAGGATACGGTCACACTAAGTACAAGAGTCCAGCATTTGATACTGAATGCACTAGAAACAGACTCCATATGCACTCTAATGCATTAATGAAAAGCATACCTGATACTGGGAAAACTACGTGACACACTGATCTATGACGCACAGGGCAGGGATCGATCGAAGAGTCGTGCACGTGTATGAAATGATGGCTAAGAATAGAGAACTCTGAGGGAACCCGATTTGGCAATAGAGCGCAGTGCCTAGGCTTACTGCGGGTATCCCCCACCTACCAGAGAAAACTAGAAACTCAGGAATAAATGAGGATACAGCCTATATGACCAGCTGTTACTCCTGGTATCCTCCGAAGAAATAACGAGTGACATGCCAACCAATAGAGCGCAGTGCGAGTGGAGTCTCAACCATGAGGAAATAGAGTCTGGTCTCAAGATAGACCTCTGACTGAGTCTCCAGCCTCGGGCATGCTATAACAACACGTGCGCGTTGCGATTGATGATGTTCCAGTATTGCAACAGTAGTGTATTAAGTTGTACCGACTTGTAGGACGCAGAAATGTATAAATACGATATTGTAGATAGAGTAACATAGGTTTTCAACCCCCCCTGTAATAGTGACAAGCTTATTTGATACACACGCGATTCCGTTGGAGCTGTTTGAACCTTGCACTTTGTCCATTAGTGACGAGTCAGAGGTGTTGAACCCCAATTGTGACAGTGCAAGAGACAATAGCTACTCACCCTAGCACTGGGAGTGGTTCGTAACTTCGAGCGAGAGAATATAGACGTCTTTGATATTAATTTGAGTGAATTGAGTCATGAGCGTGGCCGATAAGGCTTGCAGGGCACTCCATACTTAAGTTGCATTGATTGTTTGACTTGAGCTCTGTGTTGAGATTGAGAGGTTCGTGTCAGTGTAGGCACTACTCTATTGATTGAGGGTTTCGTGTGATGCAAGGCATTACAGGTGGCAGAGGTTCAAACCCTTTGGCTTGTCGGACGGGGTTCTCTGTGTTTGTGTGTATTCTCTGGATGACATTGGTTCAAATCCTGTGGGTCTACGATCGGTTAGGAAACTCGAGCGCGTAAGTGAGAATCCTGTGGTTCTTGTGGATTGTTTAATAGGAATTGGATTCTGCTTCGAGCGCAGTTGTTTAAGTGGTGTTTATGGTATTATTGATAGGGTGCAGTGGTTATTAGAGTCCCGCGCGATTCCTAGAAAGTTGTAGAGACAATTAACGAAGTTGTGTTGTGTTATACACCCTTGCCTTGAGGCCCGGCGACGGAAGTCGCACCTCTTGTTCTGAGAAAAGCCTTTGGACTTAGAGATGTCTGGATATTATATGAGAGCTCTTGCTCCGTGTGTCTTAGAGATATTGAGAATTCAGTTGTTTGGGTTTGCTACTTTCATCGCATTAGAATCCCCCCACGAACTTGAGTGTGTTTGTGTGTGTAGTGTTGGGTGTGGGTGTGATCAGTGTCTTCGACGCTGTTGCATTTCTAGCTCTGTGCACTCAGACGCCTCTTCACCGCATTTTCCCCAATACCTATATTCAGACGAGGGCTTGCTTTATTTCGAAGATCACAATGGTAACAGCTGGCTATGCGTACCACGGACATTACAATTACAAATAATGGATCAGATACATAATTTGCTTACGGAGTCCGCGCATGGTGGATATCACAAATGCTACAATCATTTAGCGACGACCCATTATTGGCCTGGAATGTCTAGAGATCTAAAGAAATATGTGACTTCATGTGATATATGTCAAAAATCTAAGCCTCATCATCACGGTCCCATAGGATTACTTCAGCCTATCCCTATCCCTACGCGTCCCTTCGAGATAGTGTCCATGGACTTCATCCCGGAGCTTCCAAATTCATCAGGGTATGACAATGTATTAGTGATAGTAGACAAGCTTACTAAGTTTGCTACCTTTGTTCCCTGTAGCACCGGTATCACGGAAGACGCCACAGCTAGATTGTTCTTCCAACATATCATCTCTAAATTTGGAATTCCATCACAAGTTATTACGGATCGCAACTCACGCTGGAGACATAGTTTTTGGAAAGAAACCTGCAAACTTATGGGAATGAAAAGAGCTTTAACGACAGCTCATCATCCTCAAGCGGACGGACAAACAGAAGTTTTGAATCAAGGACTGGAAATTACCTTGCGGGCTTACATCGGACCGGAACACGATGATTGGGACAAATATCTTGATGGGCTCGCTATGTCCTACAATACGACGCCACATTCAAGCACAGGATATGCACCAGCATACTTGCTCTATGGATACACCCCCATAACAGGATCCTCATTGTTGACCATCCCTGAATTTATTCCGTGACCTCTAGGAGATTTGGTAACCGAAGGAGGAAAGCCGGATAAAATTCATCAATCACACGAGAGCGACAAAGCAGTGGATATGGTTGAACAATTCGAAGCTACAAGGACACACGCAAAAGAAGCCTTGAAACTTAGTCAAGCCTTTCAGATGAAACATTACAATCAAGGAAGACTGTTGACTGAATTTGAGGAGGGAGACTTCGTAGTATTAAATCCACATAGTTTGGAACTACTGAAGGATGTTAAAGGACGAGGAAAAAAGCTTTTAATGAGATATGACGGTCCATTCAAAATTATCAAGAAGATCAGCGCAGTAACCTATCAATTAAGATTACTGGCATCATATGGTATTCATCCTGTTCTCAACATTGCTCACCTCGAAAAATACCACTCATCTCCTGAGGAATTCGGAGAACAACCTTCGAAGCAGCTAAATCGGAAGGATTTTGCGCAGTTACCAGAAGTCGAGGTAGAGCAGATTGTTGGAGAGAAAATGTTTAAAGCATTGGGAAAACATCGGCGCATCAAGAAATACCGAGTACGATGGGCCGGTCTGCCGGAAAACAAGGACAAATGGAAAACTAAGGAGGAGTTAAGGAATGCTCCTCAGATTCTAGAAGCCTGGGAACAATCACGATCGAGCATGAGGTACGCCACAACTTGACGCGTCTCTGAAATTCGCGCCCAAATAAGGCACGTATGCTTGCTTTGTTCTAAAAAATTCAGAAAGTTCTACCACCTTCACGCAAAACTAAATTATATAAAAACCTCCAAAACATAGAACATTACACCAGCCTTACCGGTATCTCATTTCTACCCTCGCTCTCCATTCCAAATCTCGTAAAAATCCCAATTTACAACACTAGCTTAATCTTCAGGCAAGCCATTGATACACTCTCAACGTGTCTACGCGTGTAATTTTGCGATATGCATCAATACATGCATTGTGTAATGGCTTGTTACTGAGATAACCAAAGATATGAACAGAGCGCAGTGTGATATGCATAGAGCGCAGTGTAAAACACACAGAGTGCAATGATATATGTATGGGGCACGATACAGAGTCATGCGCAGTACAACCTTCGGTGACAATTGGTAGAGTGCATGCTCTAGCTTAGAATGATACTAGTTGAGGTCACACTAAGTATGAGAGCTCAGAACTTGATACTAAATGCACTAGAGGCAGATCAGCCACATGCTCTAAGGAATTTATGAGAGAGAAACATGATACTGGGAGAAATACATTGATCGAAGACATGTGCTGCATGCGTATAGGAAAATAGACATAGAGCGCAGTGGAATATGAATAGAGAGCAGTGTTATTCACAACACATGCAATTCAACACATGCTGACATGCTCTCAAAGCTTTTACCAATGTGATTCTGCGAAATGTGTCCATATATACATTTTACAATGTCCTGGCATCAAGATAACAAAGAACAGGAATAGAGTGCAGTGGAAAACGAATAGAGCGCAGTATATTTCACACAGAGCGCAGTGATATCCACATTACGCGTGATACAACACGCACGTGTATCAGTCTTGAGTGACAAATGGTAGAGTGCATGCTCTAACTTAGAATGATACTAGTTGAGGTCACCCTAAGTATAAGAGCTCAGCACTTGATACTGAATGCACTGGACACAGACTACAAATGCACTCTAAACTATAAATCCTGGGGAAACTATGTGACCCATTGATCTATGACACATAGGGCACCGATCGATCAGAGAGTCGCGTGCATGTATGAAATGATGTCTAATAATAGATAACTCCAAGGGAACCCGATTTGGCCACAGAGCGCAGTGCCTAGGCTTACCGCGGGTATCCCCCACCTACCAGAGAAAACTAGAAACTCAGGAATAAATGAGGGTACAGCCTATATGACCGGCTGTTACTCCTGGTATCCTCCGAAGAAATAACGAGTGACATGCCAACCAATAGAGCGCAGTGCGAGTGGAGTCTCAACCATGAGGAAATAGAGTCTGGTCTCAAGATAGACCTCTGACCGATTGTCCAGCCCCAGGGATGCTATAACAACATGCACGCATTGCGAGGGACATTGTTCCGAGGTTCTAACAGTAGTGTATTAAGTTGTACCGACTTGTAGGACATAGAAATGTATAAATACGATAGTGTAGATATAGTAACATAGGTTTCCAACCCCCCGTGTAATAGTGACAAGCTTATTTGATAACGCGCGCGATCCTTTGGAGCTGTTTGAACCTTGCACTTTGTCCATTAGTGACGAGTCAGAGGTGTTGAACCCCAATTGTGACAGTGCAAGAGACAATAGCTACTCGCTCTAGCATTGGGAGCTGTTTGTAACTTTGAGCGAGAGAATATAGACGTCTTTGATATAAATTTGAGGGATTTGAGTCGTGAGCATGGCCGATAAGGCTTGCAGGGCACTCCATACTTAAGTTGCATTGATTGTTGACTTGAGCTCTGTTGGGATTGGGAGATTCGTGTCAGTGTAGGCACTACTCTATTGATTGAGGGTTTCGTGTGATGCAAGGCATTACAGGTGGCAGAGGTTCAAACCCTTTGGCTTGGTCAGTGCTCGCTCTGTTTTATTTCCGCAAGTTGTCAAAGGTTCAAACCCTTTGGCTTGTCGGACGGGGTTCTCTGTGTTTGTGTGTATTCTCTGGATCGCATCGGTTTGAATCCTGTGGGTCTACGATCGGTTAGGAAACTCGAGCGTGTAGGTTAGAATCCTGTGGTTCTTGTGGATTGTTTAGTAGGAATTGGTTTCTGCTTCGAGCGCAGTTGTTTAAGTGGTGTTTAGGGTGTTATTGATAGTGTGCAGTGGTTATTAGAGTCCCGCGCGATTCCTAGAAAGTTGTGGAGACGTTTAACGAAGTTGTGTTGTGTTATACACCCCTGCCTTGAGGCCCAGCGACGGAAGTCACACCTCTTGTTCTGAGAAAAGCCTTTGGACTTAGAGAAGTCTAGATATTATACGAGAGCTCTTGCTCCGTGTGTCTTAGAGATATTGAGAATTCAGTTGTTTTGGTTCGCTACTTTCATCGCATTAGAATCCCCCCATGAACTTGAGTGTGTTTTGTGTGTGTAGTGTTGGGTGTGGGTGTGGTCAGTGTCTTCGACACTGTTGCATTTCTAGCTCTGTGCACTCAGACGCCTCTTCACCATACATCATCCAAGTGTAATAATATTCTCACCAGGTTTATATTTAGCATGTCTTCTCAAAGCTTGAACACTGTTGCTACCTTTGACCGTGGACATTACCTACACGCCTTGCAAACCGCCATTCACCATCCCACCCTCATCCTTCTCTTGGAAAGCACTCTTAAGAATGACACCGTCTTCCACTCCTTACTGGACAAGCACATTGTCTTGTCCAAGCTAGGCAAAACAACTACCTATGGCATGTCGTATCCATTCAGCGCAGCAGGATGGTCCATAGTTCAGAGTCTCTCTGACCTCATGTTTGCCGCTGTTCACAACATCACTCCCTACTCGAACAAAGGTCAATGACCCCTTACTATCCCCGAGTCGGCGTTTGAAGAGCTTGGGATCAGAACTACACGTGATGTCACCATTCTTCAACTCCAATGCCTCCCAAACTATCTCTTCGCTCTTACCAGCAACTCGCACGAGGACCTGCAAATGGCCCTCGTTAAGTTCCAACAATTCCTTCGCCATACCATCCTCTGACTTGCATCCCACATCAACCACAGTGTCTCGAAAGGCTTTGAAGCACGCCTCAACTGGGGCGCGTTCATCGGCTTAAAGTGGGACAAATTCCTATTTCGCGTCTCTCCCAGCACGGTCATTGCAGAAGCATGCAAATGTGGCATTACAGCAGAGGAGATACATTCATTTTACGAGACCGAGGATACCTCATCCCTCACCTGATACATTCCACGCTCGCCTGTCCATTATCCAGACATCGCTGCTCGCATCCATTTCCCTTATCACCCAGAATATCCTCGCTCCGAATTTTTTGACAGCCTACCACGTCTCATCGCCAACTACCCTGACGATGATTCCTCTATGACGTCTACCTTAGTATCTCCAGTTGTCGAGGCCAATGGGGATATCAAAATGAAGGACCAGGACATCGAGGACATCACTGACAGGATGGGAAACTTGACCTTGGACTAAAAAAGTTTGCTTGTTTATTTTTTTCTTTCCTCATTTTTTTTACTTACTCCAGACGATTTTATTCTTCCAGGTACATGTAAACTGGGGGGGCTCTGTTAGGGATCACGGCATGCCACCGCTTAGTTACTATATTTAGTTACACGACCTGTACAAACCAAGTAGAACATTCTTTCACTTTCTATTTCCTTCTTTCTTTCTATCTCAATAATATACTAGAAACCACTAGAAGTACTCTCATGTATATATATTCTCGAGCTAAATGTACCAAAAGGGTATTCATTCAATTCATCATATTTGATCCTCCACTTACTGTGTGAACAAACTAAGTGATCGTGATCGGTTACGCCAAGCGCTTGCTGATCTACTCACTTCTGATTATGCCAAGCACTTGTCAGAACCAACTACGCCTAGCGCTTGTTGGCCCATTTAGGATGTTCTTATTGGTAACTCGAACTCAATCTTACTCATTCTCTCATACAAATTAAGTAACATTAGTGAGCCTCATATTCACTAATCTACCTAATATACTTGTATTCCTAACAGGCTTTGTATATTTGAGTGGGTCCATCTATTCTATGTTGCCGGATTCTCTCGGAGGCAATCTTCAGTAGAGGGCTTATTATACGTCATTTGGTAACTATCTATTTGGCACTTCCCATTCAAACCATCTTTCCATTTCAATCATTCTAAAGCATCGTTCAGTAGTTCCAAAGAAATGGAAAAACTCACCCCATCCACCTGTCCAGACGAGTGACATGTGGATGTAATAGTATGTCAGGTCAACTCTATTCAGGCACCACAACGTGAAGTGCTCCTGCGCACTTACGAGGAACCTGCAACCATGAAAGGACGCCCTGGGCCTACCCCATGATTGCACGCTACGCTAGTATAATAGACAGGGACAGCGCAAGAGTAACAGGAATACCAAGCCAGTTGCGGTGAGCACTCACTCATCATGTTTGAAATATAAATAAATACCGCTGAGATTTGTTCCTAGCAACAGAAGGCTCCCTGATTCTGATTCCTCAGATGTCGATGGATACCAAGCCTGAGGGGAGGATTCAATCAGCGAGTCTTTTTAGTTCGAATGCCGATAACGAAATCGGGGTTCTGCATTCTTTACTCTACAACACTTGACGATGATGTCCACAGTGCCAAAGGACTGATCTCATCACTATTAGGAAGATATATACTCCCCAAAGTATCAAATCACATACATTTGACCTGTTTATGCGATCTGTGGAATAGATCAAAGCAACATTGGCAACAAATCTTGTTCATACAATTTTTTTTTTTTTTTTTTTTTTTTTTGGTGGGGGCTATTGCAGAGGCGGTCCGGCAACATAGTCGCTTCCAACGTGCAGCCAGGTTTTTTGCCAGGAGTTATAACCAAGCATGAGTAGTTAGTACCATGAATATAATTTGTTGTCTTTCACCTCGGGGAAATGCATTTATGCACTGAATAGTGTGGGACTCAGGATTGGTAACTTGCCAGGAATATCTTCTCTCTTCACGCCGTCCCCTATACTTACCTTGCGCATCCCGGCTTTTCTTGTTACCCAATACCCACTAAAACCCCGTCAGCTTCCGTCCAGTCTTGCGGAAGCTGATGCTCGTTAAGGATCGAGCCTGTCCACGTTTGAAGTACTAGGGCTTTTTGGAGGGCCTTCCTGCCAAATCTTTCTCGCGTCATGAGGCAGTCTAGCTCTAGTCTTTTGTTTATTTTCTTTTTCCACCTGTTCTTAATTTCCTCTGGGGTGAACGGGGCGTTCTCTCGTTGGATAACTCTCTCGCAACGCGCGTTCCATATTGTTTGCACTGCAGAGGAGACGATAATCTTGAAGAATCGTTCTTTGCCTTTCTCCTTTTGACCACTCGGGGATGCAAAGTTCGGGGTCGAGCACGCAAGAATTCTCGACATCTCTGGGTTGTGCCAGGTGATGTCTCTCTGTTCTAGTACTGCTTTCGTTATGTCCCATACTTCCCTTTGTCCTGGGGAGGAGCATTCAGTTAGGATGTGTTTCATACTCTCTATGTTATTGTTGCAGTGGGAGCAGTATGCACGGTCATGGTATTGTGGAGCAAAGTTGAGCCATTTGTTTCCTAACCGGTAGGCGTCGTGCATTGTCATCCAGAGGAGGTATCTCGTGCTTCGGTCGATGTCTCGGTGTCTGAGTGATTTCCATAGCTGCGATTCTGTGGGTCTAGTTCCGAAGTAATCATTCGCTCCCTCTATTGCTAGCATCACATTTGCGGTCGTTCTCGGGCGACTGGCTAGGGTTTGGTTCTTACGTTCATGGAAGGCTCTGTATGCATGTTTCTGCGTTAATTTGTTTAGGGCGGCTCCTGTGATTTTCAGTTCTGGGGCTATGTTTATGTCCACTAGATCATCTTGTTCTTTCCTGGCTCCTTCTCTCGCTAGGTCACTCGCCTTTGTGAGTTCTGGGCATCTGTTAGACCTATTCATCCAGGTTATGGTCGTCAGCTGCTTCCTGCTGCGGAGGCTGGCGATGGTGGCTTGGATGACCTTTCTATTTGGGACCCCTATGAATCCGGCATCTTCATTTTTTCTCAGCGACGTTGAAAGGTGGTGCAGGACGTATTTTGAGCACATATTATTGTGTATGGGTGTTCTTTTATTGGTGTGGTTTACGAGTTCTTTTATCGCGACCATTTGACTGACTTGGGACGTGGGCGGTAGGTTTGCGGGGATTTTCATGGTTATTTCCAGGTTGTTCGCTGAGTATATTCCGGTGCCAGTTCTTGTCAGGTCATTATTTTCAGCAAGGCAGAACCCACTGGTGCTCACTTGCATTGTGGCCTCCTTTGGTGCGCAGAGTCTCATGTCTGGTATATCGTTGCAGACTGTCCCTTCTGTGAATATTCGAAAGCAGTTTGCCAGAGGTCCTTCTATTGTGATCCTTCGGTCAAATTCACAGCTGTTTTCTAGCTGAGTAGGTATCTCCTCGTAGTCTTCTGGGAGCAGAAATCTCAGGTCCCATTTCTCCGGCAGGGTGTCTAGTAAGTCTTTAGCACGGAGCATGCACTCATTGGGATTAATACAGTCTAGGTTTTCTTTCATAGCGGTACATAGGTAGCAGTCACATCTCGCACCTCTCAGTTCGCTGTTATGGTTTGGGTCGTCGAGAGACTGGGATAGTTCTTCTGCTTCCCCAACAAGGCGTAGATTGTGATTGTCATGGAGACAGATGCTTGCGGCTGATCGGGTTAGGAGGCGTATTTTTGGATCTGCTTCTGCATGGTACCATATAGGACAGCTTCTGATTATCTCTCTGGAGAAAGCCAGTCCTTCTGCTCGAACACCCATCTCTTTTGCTACTGCCATGATTCTACGGAGGTCTGGGGGGAGCTGTGATTTTTTCGTGTTGAACGATTGTAGGAATATGTTCATTTTGACACTTTTGTCAATGTTCTTTTCTGCGTTTAAGCCTGCGTGGGCCAGGATGTCATGTGCAAAGAAGGTCCAGGTCGGTTTTTGCTCAGATAAGAGCTCCTTTATCCACATTGCTTCTATCGCTTTGTTGCGGGCTTGAAGGTCGAGGATATCAAGACCTCCTTGTTCTCTTGGGGACTTCAGTGTTTCGAAGTCAACGAGGTTTTTTGTTCTTCCTTCCCATATGAACTTACGCTCTCGTTTCTCTAGCCTGGTTTCAATATGTTTCGGCATTCCCTGAACTGCCGTTAGGTATTGAGTCAGACCACCTATCACTGATTGAATTATAATGCGTCTACTCGGGACCGAGGGGTGTGCCAACTCCCATCGAGCAAGGCTGCTGTCCACTTTCTCCAGAATTGGAGCCCAGGCTGTATCCTCAGGTATATTATTTCCGAACCATGCGCCCAGTATGCGTATTGCTTCCCGTTCTTTCACAATGTGTATGTTGTCTGGGATTGGGTTGAAGTCGGCTTTACTTTTCCTGTCGCTTAGTACTCTGGTGTGGAACTCTTCGCTTCCTATTGGAATGATCTGAGTTTTTTCTACGTTGAACCGAGCTCCACTGGCTATGCACCAGTCCTCTAGGATTTCTACTAGCTCTTCGAAATTGTCTTCTTCCTTAAGGAAGGTTGTTGTGTCGTCTGCGAACAGTTTGGCTATTAGCCTTTCCTCAGACCCGGGAACCTCCATGCCTTTTAGGTTTGACGTGCGGAGAAGCTCCGCTAGTGGTTCAATAGCTAGATCAAACAGTAGACAGGATAGAGGATCTCCCTGTCTTACTCCTCTGGTGACTCTGAACGGTGTGCTAAGGAATCCATTTACCATTACTCTGGTATTTGCATATTCATACAGGGATTTCACCGTGGAGATGAATTGTGGTGGTATTTGGAAGGCTTCCAGTGTTTTCCACAGGTAGTCATGGTGTATTCTATCGTATGCTTTCTCTTGGTCTAGTGCTACAATCATGCCGTTTTGGTGTGTGAGGTCTGCATGGTCAATTATCATTCGGATGAGTTTTGTTTGGTTTGTGATTTGACGCCCAGGGATAAAACCAGCTTGGTCTGTATGGATTAATTCAGGTGCAGAGCATACTAGTTTAATCGACAGTGCCTTTGTAAATAGCTTGTATTCTGAGTTCAACAGTGTTATGGGTCTATAATTTGACATCATATTTCTATCATTTTTCTTGTAGATGGGGCACATCCAACCTTCGGTGAAGTTTGTTGACTCATCCACCCCATTTTCCTCAATGTCATTGAATACATCAGTGAGGACTCCTATTATATCAAAGCTAGGTGTTCCCTTTCTTTCATCTTCGATGTGTCTGTCATTGACGACTTTGAAGAATTTGTTCGTTGCCCCGTTAATACCGGGTGCTGATTCATTTTTTGAGAGATTAAGGGGTTTAACAACTTCTTCTCGGGTCGTCTTTAGGGTGAAGTTAATCTTGTTTTCCTCCGCTGGCATGGCTTTCAAGACTCTTAAGGTTTTGTTTATCATAGTTTCGCGTGTTTCTCTGTCCATGTCTATTCCTTCATTTTGGAGATTGCTATGGTAGTCTCTCATTTGCTCTGCCATTTTGGGGGAGAATTTCTCGTATTTAGGCTGCGGCACTAGTGGTCTTCCTGAGTTCTGTTGAGCTTCACTTGTGTCTGGGTTCAGGGTTGCTGGGTTGTTTGGAGGGTCTGTTTCAGGGATCATTAGGGCGCGGATTATATCTCGAGGTTTGGATTCCTTATTTGCTTGGAAGTAATATTTTGAGACTGTTTCACCTTCGAGTCTGTCTTTTGCTGCTATGAAGCGTCGTGTTGTGACATGTTCTCTTTGTTTGATGTTTCGGAGTTCGCTCTTAATGCTAGCGATCCTCTCCGAGCGGGTTGCTTCATCCAATTCAGGGTTCTTTGACAGTCTGTCTATCACTTTGTTGAGGTCAGACTCCTTCTTGTGAACTAGCCGTTTGAGAGTTTGTTCTCTTTCCCTGGCTAGGTGCATTGCTTCAGTGATGAATTTCTGGTATGTGATCTGGGGATTCGCTGTATTTGATCTTCCCAAGCTCTTTATCCTGGCTGTTTCTTCCTGGGCTTCGATTCCTAGGTTTTTCAGTTGTTCTGCCAGTTTCTCGTCCTTGAGAATGTAGTCTGGGCAAGCCCATCGGCCTTTACCTATGATCAGGGCCTCTTCATGTGCTATTTGTACTGACACCATGTCATGGTCAACTCCTGCGATGCCCACGGGTTGGATTTTCCATTGCCGAGCTTGGTCAAGGAGTTTGTCCGTGACATATATTCGGTCAATTCGTGATTGGAATGTTCTTTTGGTTTGTACATTTGTGTTCGGGTCTCGTATGTTCCGATTGCAGCAGTATGTGAAGTCTAGCTTATCTGGGAAGGTGTTCCGCCAGCCATCCCGTAGTCCAAGCAGTTCTTTTAGTTTATCGAATGCCATGCAGACTTCTTCATTGTCACAACGCATAGGAATGCGATCAATTGCATCTTCAACAAAGTTTAGGTCTCCTCCCAGGTAGTCGGGGTGCCATTCAGGATGGACAGTGAAGAAGTCGTGTAGTGCTGTAAAGAAACTCGCGCTTTCGCTGGAGTCACTCGAGGAGACATTTGGTGCATAGACACCAAGGATTGTTATGTTCTTGTCGTCATGCCATTTCGTCCTCAGAAGCAGTGCTCTGCCTGGAACAATTTCTTTTGTTTGTATATTTTGCCAGTTCGTCAACTGTTTATTTATCACAATTGCAACACCACCCTTGCCCGTTGGGTTGTCGGGGTTCGCAGTGAACCTGATCTTCATTCTATGTGCGAACAGATTTTCAAGCTCCTCACTTCGTCTTTCTGTTAAGTGTGCTTCTGATACTACTAGTATGCCTGTTCTCGAAGTACGCAGAAGTTGGTTAATATGTCCCCACTTGCTATTGTGGATTCCATCTCCTGCACCTGCAGCACTAAAGCCGTTAATGTTAAGGCATGATACCAGGATTGCTGCTTTTGTCCCCTTCTTAGAGGCTTCTCTCCGTTGTCGTCTGTTTGACGTGGGGGATTCCTGGGGTTGGCGATCACTGTTTGAGGGGTTGGTTTCCCGTTGTGAGTGGTCTGTATGGTCATTGGGTTGACTGGAGTGGTGGGAGTATGGCTCGCCTCCTCTCTGGGTCGTGGCATGGCCACTCTCACTTATTGATGGCTCGTCTATGGGGGGACTTGCTTCACGTGAGTTTGTCGAGAAGCTCGACTGACGCCTTTGGCCTGTATGCCTCCGGTGTCTGCCACTGCGGACTGGTGTGGGTTCCCTCGAGCTCACAAAGGATGTGTCTTGAGGGTCAGCTTGCATATTCCTTTCATTGTCTGGGGGACTGGGTGACGTCCAGTCAACCGCACCATCCTCTAGGAATTCCGGGGCTGGTTCCCCGCTGTCGCTACTCGCATTTTCGTCTTGTGATGAGGGATGATCAGCGGGTACATCAGAGCCTCGACAAGAGAGTGCGAGGTCAGTACCGTAGAGACCGTGTTCGTGTTGTGAGGTTTCCCTATTTTCAAGACAGTTAGTAGCGCAGCTGATTCACGCACCGAGTTTGCCAAACCGCGGCACGCTAAGACGGATCCATTTAGAAGTGACTTCTCCGGTGAGGGAGAAGGCTTCCAAATGGTAGTGGCTCCATCAGCCCTTGTCGGAGACAGTTGTATCGCCCCTTCCTGCTCAGTAATCCACCTTACCTCCAATAAGCCATCAGTAACCAGAACAGAAAGATGCTTCGATGAGAGTTAATTTGATGTTTAACAGACTACTCATCTGATCCAGTCTCACCCCTGGCGTCGCTATCAAGCTTGATGCTCGTTGAGATCAGTCTAGCGGTGGTAGGAATCTCGGATGAATTGAATAAATTCTTCGACATTTATGTGGTACGCTGACTACTGCTTTTTACCACGTCTGACTTCCCTCCAGCCGTCGTCGTTCTTTTTTCCTCGCTTGGAACGACCGCTCGGGTTTGTGCTATCCTCCTTTCTCTTCTGGAATGCGGGCTTGGGTACATCCATTTTCAACAGGCGTAGCCGTAGTTCGTCGGTGGAGGGGCCATACCAGGTAGAGTCTACTTCCGGGAACGGGCAGGCATGGCTCGGGTGGTTCTGGTTTTTACACCAGTCGCATCCGATGATCTTGTCGACGTTTATCAACTGCTGGTAGTTTACCCGGATCCTTAGTCTGCGGATGTGTGCGGCGATCGCTCTGTGCATGTCGAGGTTGTCTGTTATGGGCTGCCCCATCAATAGAAAGACGGGTCCCTTATTGTCGTCGAAGTTCCTTGTTTCAATATACGATAGTCGCCATGAGTGGGTCATCATGACTGTGAGTTCGGCTGGGTTTCCGGAGCGTCCTTGTGACTGGGTGATGCGTTTGACGAGGTTCTGGATGGAGGTGTCGCGCCATGTAGCAGCTTTGATGCAGGCGAGCGCTTCGGCTATCAGATCGGGGTCATTGCTGACGACGTTGCCTTGAAAAGCGGTGATGGTCCAAGCCAGCTCTTTCGGGTTGAATGGGATGAGGTTCCAGACTGAGTGTGACGTGGTTGCGAAGCACTGGTTCCATAGCAGGAACTTGCCGAAATCCTCAGAGAACCCTGTAATAACCAGGGGCCATGGTTTGTCGAACGCGCTTCTCTTGGTTCGGCCGTCCTCTCTGTTTCGGCCCTTCTTGTCCTCCTTCTCTTCGAGTGGGAAGAAGACGGTGAGTTTGCCTTTTTCCAGGAAGTCTAGAGTTTCGAGGAAGGTCTTCAGGAGGAGGTCGGCTCTGCGGTTTTCTGTGTAGAATTTGGGGCCTGCTCCGAAGGGGACGGCTGCTATGAATTTCTCTGGGGATGCAGTGATGGCTTCGCGAATTTCTTCTGGGAAGCCCGCCGTGATGTGGTTCCAGGGGATGAAGATACGCGGGAAGGTGGCATCCATGTAGGGGACAGCTGATCCTGCGGGGAGAGTTGTGGGTTCCTCACCAGAGCACGTGAATTTGTCGTATGGGAAGTGGTCGGTCACCGTGGGTAGGTTGGCGGTGGCCCGTGGGTCAGGGAATTCGAACGGCATTGGGTGAGAGTGGTCCAGGTTTGTCTTTCGATGCCTTTCTCTGCTGTCGTCGTCTTCGGGTGGGGGAGGATTCTGATCTGGGGGTAAGATTTTTCACTTTTCTCGAACTGGTTATAGGGACACACGTTGAGCCGGTTCTGGTCTTCTGAGGTTTTTTGCCTTTTGTTCGGGTTTCCTCCTGGTGTCTGGAGGCTGTTGTCTTCAGAATTGGAGGTAGACAGTTTGGCAATTGTGTGGGGGGAGAGGAGGGAGTGGTTTTTTCCGAAGTGTCACGGCGCTCCTTTAATGGGGGTTTGGCGTCCTTTGTTCTGTAGGTACAATGGGCGAATATTCATCTTTTTGTCTTGGGTGGCGTGGTGAATGCATTGTCGGCTGTTTTTGGCTGGCTTGTCTCTTCTAGAGCCTACTAGAGTCCTTTGTACTTGTTCGTGAGGGGGTGGCTGCGGGGGATTCGGTGGCACTCACCGTCATACTGAGTGGCTGCCTCTCCCACCTGTAAGGAGTGAACAGAGTCCCGTTCCACTTAAGTCGTTTCGCGATTGAGTGTTCTCCAGTCGGCGATTGCCTGTGGGTGGAGATATGGTCGTCGTTGTCAGAGATCATTGGGTGTGATGTCACTTTTTGCGTGGTCTGTCCCGATCTTACTGTAGGGGTCTGTCTTGCACATTTTTAGAGTTGCGGGCTCTGGTCTACATCTCAACGGCGCGAGGGGCGGGGAGGTTGAGGTAGTTGGGTGATTTAGCGTGGTCCTTGAGGCGGAGATGCCATGGGAAAAGTAGGTTTCTTTACTCTCTACTATATTCAGTAGTTAGTTTGCCTTGCTCAGAATATCAGAGACGTCTCAAGACTACGAGACGTTTCTTCTGACCATTGAAGGTGCAGAAACGATTGATTTATTTCGCTCGACGCCTTTGGCGAGCGAAACCCCTTGAGCCAGTCTTGAAGTGGCACAACGCTGAACCCCACATGGTGGTGGTTCTTGATCAAGGGTCCCCTCCCTTGTTCATACTATTTGCTTTTAAAATATGTGAAGCGTCGATTAGTAAAGAACGCAAGAAATTGAATTGCCAGGCTATTCACAGGCGGTCCAGAGAAAATGAAGGAACTCACAACCAAGAGCTTGTAGCCCCAGAACAGGAGGACTATGACTCTCAACAAAGGAATGGTATAGTCGACCAAAGTAAATGTCCTGTTACTAAAACAAGTGTACAGATACACTGAGGTACAAAACACCGAACCAACTCGGAGGACCCTTAAATCACCATTCTGATTATCTGGTCAGACTGTGAAACAGGATTAGTAGGGGAACTCCCAATCAAAATGATAGCACCTACATCTAATTAATATATCAAGCTCCAAAATACAGAAGGAGCCAGTGAAATGCTCCGGAACCGAGGATATTATGTGTGAAGCAAAAAGACAGATCAGATCGGGCTACTCCACTTTCTTTTCAGAGTCATCTCTTGTAACATTCACAACCATCTCTGACTTTGTGCTAGTACTCAACTCATGCTCATCTCTATAATCCTTAATACTAGTTATCACCAGGCTGCCTTATGCCCCAGTATCAAGGACCCCATGAAATAGGCGGGGGAAGCAAGGAGTTATTCTGCGGTGTTGATCCTCCCTTGACATGCATGGAACTGGGACTCAGGCTCGAATGCAGACTAAAAACAAAGATCTCGACAACACATTTCCCACTAATGAAAAGTACCACCTCATCGAGGACTAGTGTCTCTGGATGCTCAATGGTGGTGAACAAACCAGGTCAAATATAACACTACCTTTAGAGCCTTCACCTTCTCCCGAACATTGACTAGTATTAGTTCTGATTCATGCACATATATTCTACCTCTGCCAGTTTTACTGGACTCGTTGATGTGCTCGGTAACCGTACGACAATAACTAGAATCGTAATATATACAAAGTATAACTCGTATATACTTAACTCAAGCAATCCTTGTGCTTCACAATCACCAATATATGTAAATTCAGGTGTTTCGAGACCGATAGAAGGCCCCTGCAAACTGAATAGTATAAGTTTTCTGAATATTCAACCTTCTGGATGAAACAAAGGAGATAAATTTGCCAATTCGGACTTCAACAAAGCATGAATATGAGGTATGGGTTGTATAGTGGTGTAGTAGAGTCAAATATATTCATTTCAAAATCGACTTCGCTCTCAGAGTACTGAGTCGACTCCAAATTCTCAAAGCTAAATTGGCTCTTGTCTTAATTTCCAGTTCACTGACTGATATATGGGTGCACTGTCCACTATCCTTAGCTCACTGGTTTATATTGGCTTCTATGCCTCTTCACTTCTGGTTTCTGTGCGAATATATAGTGGTCTCTGTGACTCGTGGATTTATTTAAATCAAGTTATGTGCTTTCTATTCATTGGTGGACTTAGCTATATACTATTTGTCCGAGGCTCATTTTACTTCTGCGCGATTCAACCTTAGCTACTGTGCTATATGGCTAAAACTCTGGAGTGGCAAAGCCTCCCATTTATTTGTTGGTATAGTACTTATATACTACTGATGGTCCATGCTGCCTTGGCTATTTAGTCATACTACATAATGTAAACTACTACCGGTTAAACCTAAATCAGCATATTATATCTCCATGCTATGCAACCTGTTCTAGCTATGTCATTCCCGGATTCCAGGCCAAATATATTAACTTAGTTGTCTCACAGCCAGAATTCCTACTGCTGCATCGTCAGAACAACGTGGTTACCCATATGCCACTGGGTTTCATGCGGATTCACAATTAGGTGACCACTATAAGCTGTGCCCAACTAGAACTATTCTGATGCAACACAATCAAATAGAATACTCCGAGACGATCAATTGGCAGATAGTATATTCACATCAGTGAGGCGACCCTAGCAATCTTGTCCAGACTCAATTGTATTTTCCATGTCCCTACCAATGGGGTCGGATATTCTATATGGAACACCAACTTTTCATGCTATCATAACCATTCACAGCGCACTCATATATCCATACTCCTGGTTTATTTGCTAGCTGGCAACAGGAACTATTATGGTGTTTATTCCCCTGTTAGTGGTCTATATTAGGCAGGTAGGTCAGACTCGTCGCGATATCGTTCCTAAGTCCCAATCTCACTTAATATATTCATTGTTGCCAGACAGTAGCTTTAGCTAGCAATCCGGAGGCTCAATCCTAGCTCTTTAATAGTCAAGTACAGTATAGATCAGATATGCATATATTATACAAATCACAAAATCTATGGGTGGATATGTTCCAGTCGTATCATCGTTATGTTGGGTTCCCACTTCCAAAAGATCATGAATGAGCATTAAACCAACACATAGCAGGAATTGAAGATTGGGCCAAAATGCTGTCATATCTTCATTCTATGGTTGAGTATACAAACAACAACCTTTGAGGATCCCAACCTGCAGGATATGATTTGAGATGGAAATTGGTTTCGTTTGGTGATTCTACCTGGAGCCTACCTTGTGGATATGTTTCCCATTCTATGATGGCTTCCAGGGTATCTTTTGGAGCTTAGGAGGTGGCATTGAGATTTGCTTGAACTGTGCTGTCAGTGTTTGGGTAGTGTTCAGACAAGATTGGTGGGTGTAATAATTTTGTTTTTGTTTTTGTTTGGCAGATGCTGAGTGTGCATGTTCTAGGAGAGTGGTGAAGATGTTCCTGAATGTTTTGTGACAGATTTATTGGATAAGGAGAAGATGTCCTTTGACCAGGCAGCATTTCTTATTGGCTCAATGTTCTCTGCTGGAGCTTCTACGGTTCAGTGGCTTGTTCCTGTTTTTCAACTGACTGACACAAAGTCTTGTAGACTGCAGCTGCATTGGTATTCATTATTATGGCCACTGTGTGTTTCCTTGAGGCAGCAAAGGTTGTACAGAAAGAGATTCATGATATCATTTCTCATGATAGATGTCAGTAATAATGACGTCTTGCATATAGCATGGCTAATTATTGTTTTGAGTAGGTCTGACATTTGAGGATTGAGAGTGACTGCCACAGGTTATGGCATTTGTTTTTGAGTGCTTTAGATGGTATGTATGTTTTGCTGAAGGTCAATATTCATGAATCAATAGTAGGTTCCCAAAGGCGACTGTTAGTTCCAAGTGGTACCTGCATATCAGTCATCCTGAGTATACCATGAGGGCTGATTTTCAGTTAGGAATTGTGCATGCCACTTCTCAGGAAATTAACTGGGTCGATTTTCCCTCAGCTTCGCCTTTTGTCCTTTTCTAATGCTCTTCAATCCAGCAAGGCTATGTGTTCCTTAAAGGAGCAATGTTAATCACATCACCTTGGTATGTCAGCATTCTCAAGGCTCCAAATGTGCTGCACTAATAAAAGGTGTTTACCAGGTCAATCTTTCATTCCCCTGATATCTTTCCTAGTCTCAAAGATTTTGGTCCTCAGAGATGGATAATTGATGGGCAGGTGAGAGGATATCAAACGATTTGTTTATGGGTTGGGTCAAAGGTGAGGCTCTGTGTGTGTACCTCTCCTTGTCAATTGATGATTTATTGTTGCTGTAGAGTTTGACATTAATAGGATCTGTGTTAAAAGGTTGTTGTTCTTCAATATGGCATTACTCCTGTGGGTGTTTAACATTGTTGCAACTGAGAAAATTGACTTAAATGTGTTTGCTGATGAACTGGCAATGTTTCCAGGCAGTTTTGGAGTACAGTTTGATTTGTGGTTGGGGAGGGAGAAAGAGGATTGGGTTAGGTTGTTGATGGTGAAGTAACTACTCTGAGTGTTGGAGGTGTGAAGACGAAGATTTTATTGGTACTCGGAAATGTTAGGGAGACAGAACCAAAAGGAATGGAAAGAGCAAAGTAGACATGAACATGCAGAAGATTGTTAGTTTGTGAACTATAGCAGGGCTACATTATGATGTTTGTACTTAAGTGACTACAGATGGCTTTGGCATATCACAACAATCTTGCAAGATTGTGAGTACTTATACAACATATATAAGTGAAGCAAAATTGTTGTGATATTCCAGTGATGCCATGCATATCAGTATGCTTAGTGGAAGAATTTGAAAGAAATGGCACTACGGGGATGGTACCACCACCTAGCCCTTATTAATGCTGAGTTAACGCTGAGCTGGTGGTTTTTTTTGTTGGGGTATGATCACACCTGTTTTTGTGAATAAACTTTATTTTTTCTCACCATTTCTGCAAGTGTTTTAAGCACCTGTTTTAACCTGAGTTTGTATTAAAATAATTCAATTTGACCAATGCAGCCAAATAATGAACTAGTTGCAAGGTATATTAAAAACTACTTATCTAAATTCCAGCAAGGTTGAGCTGTGAAATTAAAGTACTAATTCAGAGTTTTGCTGAGCAACTAGTCTTGAAAGTGTTTAAAAATGCAATAAAATATAACATCTCTGGGAATTCTTCATAAATGTAAGGTACATTTTATCTTATCTCATCATGTACTCAAGATTGATCTGGTGCTAAACGCTGAGGAAAGAAAAAATGGATTTAGGTTTTCCAAGTGACGGAAAGGGTGATCAATTATCATTACATGTCAGCATTTACAGAGCAGGAACATCGTGAGCCCAACATGAGAAATATTTGTCATTTATTGGTCAGCATGTGTAAATTTTTACAGCCATCAAAATTAAAACCAAAATGGGGCTGAAAATGGTAATTCAGTTGTGAATAAGCTTAAAAGGTACTCAGACTTTTCTCAGACTTTTCTCAAACAGGATACTCTGACATAAGCAGGAACATCTGACTATCCGGATATCTGTATGTTCGAGTGGCCCGACATCCTGAATCAGATATCCTGATTCCAGACAGTCGCATAGATGTTCGACGCTGTGGTAATTGAGATTGCGCGTAATTGCAATTGGTTTAAACTTGTCATGATCAGCTGTACATGTATATGAAATGTGTGTGGAAGCAGATCGAAAAGAATAACAGATGCGGCATACGTTGCTAGCCATGACATTGATGTTGTCCGTTTCTTGACAATCATGCATATGGGCAGCGGGTAAATAAAAGAAAGACGATGTCGCATCTGAAATCGTTACACGTGAATTTTGTTATATTACAATGGTGCCGACATCAGAATGTATACTTGAAACTAAAAGTTAGTAAACTCACCAAGTACTGAGTATCATCGTGTCAGTCTCCACAAAGATAACAGGACCATAAGCAGTACTGGTACCTGGGCAAAAGAGCATGGTGCGTCATCATTCAAAAATGAACCGTGCACGATGCCGGAATGCCGATGTACTAGATTCGATCACAAGTCGCGTCAATGCAGCAGGACGCGCTGCAGAAGTACTAGTGCACATGGTAAATACAGACTTTAGGCATGATTTCTAATGAAAAGTTGATAAAATTTCAAGAAATAAGGGTATGCACTGTCTCAGGTATCAAGATAAAGCTCTAACTTCAATTTTATGTTTGTCATTTCTCTCTGAGGCTTACTCGACAGCTTGGTCGATGTCTTCCTTGAATACAGTGGCAAGCTGAGAGCACGCAAACCCCGCCATTCCGACGTCTTCGAGGGGTGTATACTGGTCATTGTACAGAGGAGTGGGTTGGATTGTATCACCGACCTCTGCATACAGATGTCAGAAGAAGCAATTTCAAGAATCATCGAGGCGTACGGATATCGTTGTAGACTGACATATCGATAGCAGCATGTGGTGGAGGAGCGCTCATAGCAGCCTCATACGATGGTGGGAAAGCATTTGATGTCAGAGCCGGGTCATTAGCTAGCCCTAGACAGTTGGAATATCTATAATGTGAGTAGAAGAACAGGTCCCAGACGTTAGTGGACCCACCAGAATTCCCAAGTGATCGACGGACAATCCCACGCACGTGTTTGATGGTCTCGCTAACGGAAGAGAAGGAGGTCTTGAGAACTATTGACATAAAAACAGATGACGGACCATAACTGGACAGCAAGACGATGAAGAGAATACATCTACAAGTACAGGGTTAGTATAAACTTGTGCATATAATTTATAGACATACCATTGACCAATTTTGAAGATTATAGAATGAGAGAGGTATTGGGGACTTAAAGTTTTGCAATGTGGGAATCCACATCAGATGACCACCCTTCAGAATCCGACTGCATATTGCTGCACCACCTTCTCGTTGACCATCTGCGATGACCTCGATGTCATGCTCACTGTCGTGACGAGCGTCCTGGACTGCAACCATTGCACCCAATGCTGGATATGGACACAGAGGGCTGGCATTTCCCAGCAGTTGATTTCTGTTCAGGTCGCATCTCGCAAAAGCAGATAAGTAATGACTCTTTTGGATTTTCTGCCCATACCTCGTCCAATAGTATAAGTCAATGGTTCGTCAATGCTATTAATGTTCAGATGTATCATAAAAAGTATCCAGAAATATATATGACAGTTCTTAATAATCATCGGCAAACCAATCAGGCATGATTGCAGGTGCAAGAAGACTTCACATGTAGAGCAGCATGCACATCCAACTGGACATGATCCGCATCTACATCACCAACCATCCTATGTATACATCCGAGTTTGGATCCAGTAGTGAAGATGTTCAGTTGAAGAGGCAACCCGCTGAGAACGACAACTTACATTGTAGCAAGTTCCTGAACATTCATCATCACACGTTTCACCGAATTTGTCCGACTTCAGAGGCCCAGTTCGTAGCACTGTCATCTTTTTGAAAATGAATCCCATTCTTCCTCCAAAAAAAACATTCTCCAGGCTGTCGATAGCCAGCGACCCACCATACACAGCTTGTTTACTGTCTTATCGTGTACGTGTCAATGCAAGGACTGCAAAAGCCTCAGAAACAAGGAGCAGAGTAAGTCTGCAATAATTTACAATAGAACATGTAGTCTTTGCATTGCATCATTCCTGACTGGAGTTCAGGCCTTCCTATCGGCAACTTCCAGGTTTTATCCTGGGTACTACGCACTCCTTAAGCAATATCTGGCACTGAAAATCATTATCACACATTGGACTATAACAACTACCATTTGAATGAAGGCCACCAGAACGATGCTAAAACTACAACATGATATATCCTTAAATGCAACAAACAGAGTATTCTGAGTATGGGAAGATCTATATCTTCATCATAGAAAACAGCGTACCCATTTCCACCCACCGACGGCCACATTGATCTAGGTATTTTTCCACAACACTTGACAATGTCTTCAAAAGGTCCGCAAACCTCCTCTGTAACAGATGATAAACTTGGTGACACCAAATTTGGTGAATATTGCATACCTTCAGTGCTCGTTCCCGTCCCGGCTTTGATAGCATGCTCTCCGTCGAAAAGGGTGAGAAGTAGTGAAGTTGATCATACAGCTGGGCATCAGAATACTGGAAATGCCGTTAATGCTGACAAGTGGTCATATGATGACAACGAACCTCAAATGCGACCGTTCCTCGACATTCCTGTTTAAGACACCTTTGACCATATACTCCCATCATGCGAGTCCAAATACAGCAAGTAGTATCATTAATCCAGCTTTCGTAATACGTCGAGATGTGTTGCCTAATCTGGGCTTCAAGTTGCAGCTGGAGGCTTCCTGAAGGTATGTGTTTTTGACAAGAAGGACTGAGACACGCAGTCCCATGAGGATGAACGATCGATGACTGAATGCTCGCATCAGTAACTGGATATGGTTGTACATTATCATATGTACTTCACGATCATTAAGTGGTGCGAATGCAAGTTCACCTCTACATGTGGGACATCACACAATGAAGGGGGTGGCATCCTTGAACCGCTCTATATCTGATATCCGTGAATCCAGAGACACGAATGCGTGTTCCTCTGAGAAGCTGCTAGATATAGCAGTTCGATAGCGCAAAGGATCCAGACCTGACAGCCAGTGAACATCATTTGTATCGGATGAAGAGGATACACTTACCGAGGCACTCCACTAAATGTGTTCGATCTGTTCCTTCGATAGGATCACATAGTCGCTCAATGGGGGGAAGAATCTGCTGGGAAAGATAATACTGATAATCTGGAAACATGTTAGCAATAGACTTCAGTATATCCACGACTCACCTATCTTGAGATCTGATCCAGCCTTTCTAAGTTCATTGGGATGCCTGGCACGATCTGCCTGGCCAGTCTTTGCCGACTCCTCCCTTTCAGCCAGACAAAAAATATAAGGGATTACGTCTCCTGCCCTAGCCGACCCACTCCTGGCCTTCATTTTCATAGCGACCTGAACATGTGGTAGCCCATGAACCTTCGGGTATTCTTTGGGATTTTTACCAAGCCGCTATTAAGCATTGATTAGAGGTACTTCATGTGAAAAAGATAGTATGAACCTTGAAAACAATAAAGTCATCAAGTTTAACCTTGCCTTCATTTACGTTCTTCCCGACGGTTGTCAAATACTCATGTATCTGTTCCACCACGATTTCAGTAGATTCTCTGGACAGAATATGTTCCAATACATATCTAGAATGCCATGAGCTTGAGCATAGCCAGCAGAAAATGACACCACTTACTGTGAAATGTTCTTCCAAAGCGCACAATACTCTTGATGCTTCATATCGAGACCCTTCACCTCCGTTGACGTCCTAGCACCATCACCATCCTCGACCTTAATAGCAGCATACTTCTTCTTTTGCAAAAGCAGCAGTCACTGGAATATGCCATCCAAGTCGATTTCCAACAGCTTGTACCGGTCGTTAACAGCTTTCTTGAATTCAGTGGCAATCTTCAGGGCTTCCGATAGTTCGGTGACATTAGAGTTCAAAAAAACTGAATCAGTATCACTGTAAACAACCTGAACGATGTTTGATTAAGTTAAGCAGAAGGAGAGAACAGATCAAAAACTGACATCCAGCTGCATGCTTTCTGCCAATTCTTTCGTATGTGTCAGAATTTCTCGTCCTTTGAACATTGTTAAAGCGGCCAAAGGATGAGGGTAGACTCTCGAATACTCGAAGCCTAGACAGCCATACATACTGTTGGCTGTAAGCTTGAGGGCTTGCTGTTTGATATCATACTAACAACAGAAGGATCAGAATGAAATAGTAAATCATAGCACGGACTGATGTTACCTGGAGCAGCTGTGCAGGCATCGCCATTTTGTCCTTCATGAGAGATTTGGCTTGCTGCCATCTGTTAACAAGTGTGGCAATGAGCCGAGGGAGAACACCCTGCGCGACCGAAGAACCAGGTGGCTCAAGGATATGCTCTTCCTCGTTCTATGGCGAGTGCAAATCAGCCAGAAATACAGCGAACGAAAGAAAGCATAAGCAAACCTCGTGCTCATTATCAATTGAATCAACAGTAGTGAAATCGATGTTGTACTCTTGAATGATACTGGGGTACAATGAATTGAAGTCCATGACCAGGATGAACTTATCCCAAAGGCCGCGTTTTGGTTCAAAGACCAAGCCACCCTTGTACTTGTCTCTCTTCGATTTGGTAGGTTTCTCATCCCCATTGGCATCCTCATTCTCGGACTTCTTCTCGGGCTTGCTCTTCTTCGCCCAAGATTTGTCGGGACATATGTACTTGAGCCTATGGAACTCATGCAACAGAATGTACTCATTACATTCAGCACGTCCACCATTCAGAGTCTTGTTCCTGCACACGCTGTGAGAAGACGATGGAGCTAAAGATCATGGCGAGCATACCAAGAATTTCCCACAAGGTTATATTAGTCAGTTGCTTGGTTAAAGGCAGAATTTGTACTTTGGAGGCAATGGCCATATGGTAATGTGCATCCAGTTCACAGTGCTGAACAAAGGTCATGAGTCTCTCAGGACCGCTGACAGTACTGTCAAGGTAGCTTGCAGTGTCGTTGGGATTGATGTCTTGTCTGTCACTTTTAAGGTGCGTTTTACATGTTTCAGTGAGAGACCAGGTTGTTGAAGCGATCATGCTCTATAAACAAACTGCTTAGAGAGATTGGGCAGTTAAAGAACCGCCGATGTACCTTTGCACCGTCACTGGCAAGATCACAAAGCATATGTCCGGAAAGGAACTTGATATTCGACCCTTGTTTCCTGATGTTAGGCCATTTGGATCGCCTAAACCGTCCCAATCAGGACCAGTGATCAACTTTAAGACCCTTCATACGATGTAAAAGGACATCTAAGGAAGAACCCAAAAACTCATGACCAATGATAACATCGGGGTCAGCCTTATGCAGTGCCACTATAAGAACGAGCATGTCAACAAAGATAATTTTCCGAGGGTGAATGTGTATACCCAATAGACTGCTGAGGAGCATGCATTCATTTTTCGCACTCAATATATGACCTTTGCCATTTGCCTTTGCCCGTATTTCGAAATTTGGTGGGAAACGATCGAGAGGGCACACAAAAGTTTGAACAGTACATGGCAGCTGCTCTGGTGGTTTTGGGTCATCAATGGCCACTGTTCCTGGTCTTAGTAAAGAATCATTGCAACCAAAAAAGAAGGCTGACTGTTATGCCATATTCTCGCAGTCATGCAGACAATCTCCTTCATATTCTCGGTATGATTCACAATCGTTCAAACGCTCAAGCTCATGACTGTCAATGGGGGAGTGTCCTTCAGCACACTGGGGTCGGAGTCTGGGAAGGGATTGAAGTCCTTTGGGTCTGATACTGTGACCTCTATTTTGCACCAAGATATCGATAAGCATGCATAAGACATAGCATCACAGAATGAGAAGGAAAATACACTCACCCCTTGATTATCGATCTTTGGTACTTGATCTGAAGCTAGCAAGGACCCATGATCTTCCTCTTTAGTACAAGGAGCTCGAAAGCAGTAGTATTGGTCCCAAAGATCTTGGAAATGTTGGGACTGTTGAGCGTATTCAGAAGTTGTGGTTCTAACTTTTATTCAGCATATGAACATAGGATAATGAAAAAGACTCACGATCAAACCCATATACCACTTTCATCCACTGGCACTCCTCTCTAGGCATGTCTGTCTCACCAAACACGTACTTTTGTTTGACAAATTTGCCTTTGAAACTCTTGATGCTGACCTTCTTCCTAATCACATCGAAATCCTGGTAGACATCCAGCAGAGAGGGAACTTCGTCGGTCTCATACATGTTGTTTTTGTCCGTCAACTTCTACACGTTTATCTCATGGTAGAATGAAGATATTGCGTTCCACGCCTTCAACTGTGACACAGCAAGATATCCACAGACCCATGGTCTTGTCTTTCATCTTTCCTACAAAGTATAATTTCCCTTCGTGTTCGAGGTAGTCGAGCCAGAAGAAACGCAGTGAGCCATCTGGTTCCAAGGCGGTGATTTTGCTGCTGCTGGCAGAGGATGAAGAAGAGTCCAAAGGACCCAGCATGTCAGCTTCGGCAATGGCAAGAGAATCGTAAACCGAAAGCCAAGACGGTAGGGCTTCTGCTTCCTCTTTCTTTGGTAGGGGTGCAATTATGGGCTCTTCCTTGACCGGCTTGAGATCATCATCAAGGTCATTGTCCATTTGATCAAATGTGTCCATATCGAAGTTGAGATCATCCGGAACATCAAAGTCCAGGTCCGACTTAATGTTTATGCGAGAAAGACATTGAGTGGCCGGTGTCATTCCTATGACACCGGTTTTGACTTTTTTCTTGGGACTGAGAATGAGATCATCGCTGGGCATATCAGGAAAAGGGCTATCCATAGGACCGTCTGAGGATGTGTCGGTGTAGGAAGTACGGTTACGATAGGGTACAGGAGAAGAGTCGTTATCATAGTCATATGAAGGAGATGTCTTGCATTTCGGTGACTTTGGAACAACAGGGATAGGCTCCGCATCTATGTCCCCCAAAAGAGAAGCCATAAAGCTGTCCTCATCATCCTTCGAGACCTTTGGCCGGTATGCACTGATTGTTGGTGCAATGGGGGTCGGTGAGGGTGGCCGAGGTCTAGCTCTGGATTTTTTGGTATCTGGTTTGGAAGATTTCTTTTTTGCTGCACAAACACATGTCAAACGCGAAATATTAAGTGTCAAGTAGTCCACGCACCTCTTTTGTCCCGCTGCATGTCCTCATCCGAGTTGTATAGAGGATCACGGTCGTGGTTACGCTTCATAATGAACGTGACACCAAGAACAAGAGAAAAGCGGTGGTATGAACTGCTCAGATGGATGTTGAGATGAAAGATTCGACTACTGTTGATGAACTTGTTTTCAAAATAGTTGAATGAGAGAGTATGTTTATACCTCCATCTATTTGCTCTGATCTCATGTACTCAACACACTTCTCCCTGATTAGTGAGGAAGTACAAGCCCGCAGACACTCAGAAGATGAAGACATCACATATATCGTCTCCCCACAATTACTTACTCCCAATCAACAAAAGTACAAAAAACGACATGAAAATCGCAAGCATATCCATGCCAACCCATATTGATTAAATTAGATGTAAGAATGGCAACAGGAACGAGAGAAAGAAACTCGCACCTTGCAAAGTTGCTCGTATCGAATGGATATGTTCTGTAGTTCTGTCAATGTTGACACCCAACATATCTTCAATAATTGCCCAATACTTTCAAAGATGAATGCTTACAATGTACCAGTTCCTCGCACTCTTTACCCCATGGATAATTGATGAATTCCAAGATCCTCCCTTAGATGTATCATACATGAGCTTATATATTACAATTTTCAACTAAATCACCTGAAATAAGTGTCAGTCATATGAACAATAAAAGTGCAAAGAATGTACCTCAACATGGTCTCCAGGATAAAAGAAATGTTTTGCTCTGAGATTCACCCCCACCTTCCAGTGATTCCAATCACGAGGCTTGTAAGTGTACACCATCCCCTGGTTGCTGGCTTCCATCTCCAAGGTAACTGCCATCCACCCCACTCCATTGTAGCCCCTCAATGTGTAGTGATAGCAGGGATTTTGCAAAGAAGTATGCCATCTGGAACTATGGAGTTCAGTATCCAAGAGGAATAGAATATACGACTCACAATATAGATAGTTTATCAACACCCTCATTTGCAAGTACGCACGAGTACCTCCTCTGGGCCTCCAAAAGCACCTTCACCAGGAAATTGTCGACCAAGGATGATGATCAGGGATAAACTTGTTTGGTATTGCTGAAAAAAGTGTCCCGAGCTTGGAGACCGAGGTGAATATAGTAAAACTTGAGCACCATATCGAAAATCAGAAAGAGTTAACAAGTAGAGGGCGAGTATTCAAGCAAAGCAAGAGAGGAACAAGTGAAAAGCACTTAGTCGCAACTTTGATCTAATTAGAGCACATGTCTTGATCATGCCGCCGGCCCGGCGGTAACGAATCTCTCAGCACTGGAGATCATCGTTTCAGGCTGCCAGATGCTCATCCAGCATACAATGGGACATATGATGCTAGTGCATTGTACCATCTTGTCTGCAACAGGACATTAAACTACCGATCCTGATGGGACTACCAGCGGAAGTTGTGGATTAATTACATCGTCAACCCCATCTTCAGTGCTGTTCTCCCTGGTAACGAGGATTGTGACTGCGCTTCACTTCTGATGCTGTGTTCGCTATGAACATCTGGAGTTGCAAATGGGCGGGCCATGCGCCCAACCCAAAGGATCTTACCGGATTTGAATTGTGTTTAGCCACATTCAAAGATGCAGCCGATACATGAGTATTAGACCCTTGAATACTTATACGAGACTGCCATCTGAACCATAGATGGAATGTAGCTGGGCATTCGATGTGAGTTTTTCGAAGGTCTGTATTTACGTGTCCATTGACACATCCTTAGCAACATGTTCAAGGCTATCGCTTCCATGGAAAGAAAAACACCAGATGACTCTACTAGTCTGTCACAAAATATCAAGAAAAGGCCACTATTTCACCAACTGCTCCTGTGTGGAGCTCGTACAATGCTGTACCATGGACTACCCTTCTTCAAAGGGACATTCGGTAACAAAATGTTCTCCCCTTGGTCTTGGATATGTATTGATGAAATCTTACCTTTTAGTTGAGCAATCTCCTGGTGGGTACACAGCAACTCAGCTCGCCGCTGGTCTTCCCTTAGGCTGGACGAATGGAACCTATCTGGCGTTTCCTTACTCACCCCAGCTTCCCTCGCTTAGTATGGCCTCAGGGCTGTCAGGAGAACTGGGGAACAGCACTATCAACATGTGGACGAGCACACCTCTTGGCTTCGGGTATGATGTCCCTCTTTATCAATGTTGGTGAGTCTTACTGACCTATCATGACCTGCAGCTTCTCTGAATGGGATACTTACGTTGCAAACATGGCGCCCAGTACTAATGGACACCCTTGACAGCTGTGCGAAGTTGCTTGCGTAGGTATTAGCACAATTATTATATTTCTCGATATAAATACAGATGTAGTATATAATAATGCGACTGTATCATAGTCCTCTTTTTAGAATGATCGCGCGTATCCGCAAAATTGATGATGACTGCCTCGCTTACGAGCAAACCAGAAGCTGTGGGGTGCTATCCCAATATGACTCCACAACTTGAAGCGATCAATGCAAGATGATAGGAATTAGCAAGCCATACACAGTCCAGCGCATATGCTGTGGGAGAGATGGTAGGTAAAACACTATACTCGAGGTCCTCACTGATGCCTTCCAGGCTGCTGACATCATAAAACGAGGGGCATAGTGATGAGATCTTGCTGAGATTTATAAAACCTGAGTTTGAGAGATTCATGCTCGACAGTACTATTTTATGCTGTAGTAAGTCTCCACTCTTGCGAGTTGCAGGTGATGACGCCATTCTTATGGTTGTAAAAATGTATAAGCCCTTTTCCTTCAAAGCTGTGCTGAACTTGTTCATAGCAGGGTCTAAACAAGGGATATCCCTCTCACCGATGCCAAGCAGAAGTTGCAAAGTTGGTACACTTGCCAACTCCAACAATGCTAATGGAACCCTCTGATTGGCCTCAGCATCTTCGCCATAATGCATCCTGACCGAATCCTTCATATCTGCCGGTATGTCCTCGAATGTATAACACCCAGAAAGGAGGATCGCACCTTTGATATGAGGGTGCAAGGTGGGAGAGTACAGCTCCGGCAGGGCAAGAATAGTAAACATGTTCATTGCCCCTGCCGAATGGCCAAGGACATAGACGTCAGAGTTGGGGAATGGGAGGTTATCCACAACCCACTGCATAGCATGGCAAACATCCTGAGCTGCTCCAGGGAACTGGACACCCAAGTCGACGAGACGGTAGTCTGGGATGACAGTGATGAACCCATGGGTGGTGAAGAAGGACCTGAGGTTCTGGTAGATTATCTCAGCAGGGGCAGGGAGTGTACGCCTGCCTATATGCCACCACCATATGAGAAGACTAGAATCAGGGTATCAGGACGCGTATTTTGTGGGTAATAGATGTTGAGCATGTGGCGGTGAAGAGCTGTCTAAATGCACAGAGCTAGAAATGCAACAGCGTCGAAGACACTGATCACACCCACACCCAACACTACACACACAAACACGCTCTAGTTCGTGGGGGGATTCTAATGCGATGAAAGTAGCGAACCAATACAATTCAATTCTCAATATCTCTAAGATACACGCGCAGCAGTAGCGCTCGTATAATATCTAGATTTCTCTAAGTCCAAAGGCTTTTCTCAAGAACAAGAGGGTGCGACTTCCATCGCCGGGCCTCAAGGCAAGGGTGTATAACACAACACAACTTCGTCAAACGTCTCCACAAATTTCTAACAGTCGCTCGGGACTCTAATAACCACTGCACACACTCAATAACACCCTAAACACCACTTAAACGACTGCGCTCGAAGCAGAAACCAATTCCTATTAAATTCAACACACTAATAAACCTCGCGCGTCGTGCGCTAAACCAAAACCTTCGCAAACCCGTGGAGAAGTGTCTACACTGACACAAGACTCCGAAACTTCCACAAGAGCCACAGGGTCTGAACCTATGCGCTCGAGCTTCCAACCGATCGTAGACTCACAGGATTCGAACCTATGCAATCCAGAGAAACCCTGTCCGACAAGCCAAAGGGTTTGAACCTCTGCGCCTGTAATGCCTCGCGTCACACAAATGCCCTCAAGAACTCGAAAGGGTGACCTTCAAGACACCGTACTCTTATTCTCTCACAGAGCGCAAGTCAAACCGAAACCAGACTCTCTGCACGGAGTGCCGCGCTATTTTCTTGTCTAAGCGCGCGACTTAAATCACACAATAGATTTCTGATATGGGTTGTATTCTCTCTCGAAGTTCCTAGCTACTCTAAGTGCTAGGGCGCGTGGCTGAAAAGCTTTGCACTATTACACCAGGGGCTCGAAACTTGTACTCTACATCTACACTACAGTATTTATACAATTCTACATCATACACGTCGATACAACTTAATACAGTACTGTTAGAACCTCGGAACATTATTCCTCGCAACGCGCGCGCGTTGTTATAGCATGCCCGGGGCTGGACACTTGGTTGGAGGTCTATCTCGAGACCAGACTCTGTTTCCTCATGGTTGAGACTCCACTCGCACTGCGCTCTTTGCATTGGCATGTCACTCGTCATTTCCTCGGAGTATACCTGGACTGACAACCAATCATATAGGCTGTATCCTATTCTAAAGTTGAGTTTCTAGGTTTCTCTGGTTGGTGGGGGATACCCATGGTAAGCCTAGGCACTGCGCTCTTTGGCCAAACCGGGTTCTCTCGGAGTTATCAATACTCAGGCATTATTTGGGACACGCGCGCGCGTGCCGCGTGATCAGGACCCTGTGCATCATCAATCAATGTGTCACGTAGTTCTCTTGGGATCAGGCATGTCTTTTATTACGTCTGCAGATCATGTATGCAATCTGTTGATAGTGCATTCAGTATCGAGTGCTGAGCTCTTGTACTTAGTGTGACCTCAATGAAGTATCATACTAAGTTAGAGCATGCACTCTACCAATAGTCACTTCAGACTTGCGCGCGTTGTTCTACCACACACGGTGTTGATATCACTGCGCTCTATGTCTACTTTCATACACGCGCACAGCGCGCGTGGCAGATCAATCCTTCTCATATCATGTCTGTCTCTCATCAATTCATTGGAGCGCGTCTCTGATCTGCCTCTAGTGTATTCACTATCAAGTGCTGAGCTCTCATACTTAGTGTGACCTCAATCAGTATCATTCTAAGTTAGAGTATGCACTCTACTAATTGTCACTCGAGGTCATACTGCGCGCGACTCGGTATCGTGCTCCATACATATATTACTGCACTCTGTGTGTTTGACACTGCGCTCTATGCATAGAGTATTGCGCTCTTTCTGTATTTTGTGTTACCTCAGTAACTAGCCCTTATACCATGTATGTATTCATACATATCGCAAAATTACATGGCTAGACACGATGCGAGCATGTCAGCAGGCCATCAGGCCATATTGGCAGGATTCTCGCATCGTCTTCTCAATTGACGTGTGGTTTGCTTCAAGGATGGGGACAAGTTCATTTAGCACTATAAAGAGATTAGTTGTAATAAAATGAAAGCAACAAAGACATACTCGGTTCTAAGATATCTTTGATTTCTCTTCCTTGAACCTGGGCAATTTGTTCCATAGTCTCTTGGATGTTCACTACTATCACCCATGACCCATCCATCTTATATGAAAATATCCCTAGTTTCATTCTCAAGCAATACACGGGATACCATTGGAAGATTGATGGGCTGTGGCCCTGACTCGGATGAAGATGAGTAAGCAATGTTGAGTGCTCCGTACTCGTCGGCCATTACGATTGGGGTGCAAGGAGTGCAGAGTGTCGGGTTCAGGTGGGATTGAGTCAGCTTGATGCGAATATAGTCGGTGGCATCCAATCAAAATGAGCGTGAGTCTATGGGGATAGTGATGCCGGATGATGGGAGTCGTGTTCAAGGAGTAAAGTTACACTGTCACACCTTTTCTTACCCAGCCTTCAAGTTGTTGCTTTTTCCCTTTATTCAAAGGCTGTGACGTGTTACCTGTTGAGAGCTTCGTTCACCATACTGGAAAGATACTTGTCAGGATATGCAAAAACCTGATAGGGCCATCGCATCTGAATCGAGTATGGACCCTCTGCTTGATGGATCGGAGCAGAGCTTTATCAATGCACTTAGCCAAATCCATCAACCACCGAATCTCCTTACCATCGGAAAAACAGACATGTCAACCTGAAGCATTATTAGACTCAATGACTGTGATGAAGAGTCAACATCGGCATACCACACACAGGTTGTCCGTTCCACAAACTCCTAGTGCACTATCTACTACACCCCCCCAAATCCCAGGGCATCATTGCTGCAGTGCCGAGTGGGTGATATACCGTGGAGCATGTATTCTTGACAAACTCCCTTAGTCCATCAGCTTCCAAGTCGACCTTGGTCAGAAAGACCAGCCCATTTGGCACCATAAGCTCAGTCAGCGGTTCTGTCTCGTAAAGCTTCAACACCAGTTTGATGGTATGTATAAGAACCTCAAGATCGACAGAGTTGGAAAAGTATTGTGGATCAATAGCTAGCGGCTCTGACAGGTCACTTGACTGGATGTGCATGCTCCCCCAAGAGAATGGATGCAGAATACTAGCATTAAGCATCATGTATCTCTGCCCGAGTTTCGGCTCGAACGTGGGCACAGGGAAGTGACCGTTGTAAAAGGATACTCTGCAGGATGAGTGCTGGGATGATTTACGTTGGGCAGAAATTGTGAACTCACTCTCCCTGTGGGTGTTTCTCATCACAGAACCACCGTTTCTGGATAGCATATGGCTTTGCGAGTCTGGCACAAAGTTGAGGATTGTTGATACCGGCAAGGTAGGCAGCACACTGGACGTCGGTTGCATGCTGCCATGCTTGGGCGTCGCCGAGCTTTGATGCGGGAATAAATATATATGCAGGAGCTTGGAGCATTGATAAAAGACCCTTCTGCTCTTTACTGCATATGCACGGAATGAACCACTGGACAAGCTGTCAGGTAGATGCACCTACTACAGCTCGGTGTGTCTCTGCACTTCCACGGTATCGTGCAGCATATCTACAGTTTCCAGAGATGCGTCAATCTTAGCAACCATCCATCCCATGACATGATCCTCTGTTTTAATCAGGATATTTTTTGCAACAAATGAAACTTGGGCACTTGCGCAAATTCTCGCCCACTCCAGGAAGTTCCACCAGAGTCTCGATACCATCTTTCTCAAGAATTGTGGGATTCCCGATTCCAGAAAGCTACAGGAATATTTCAGGCTGAGAATATGATAATGAAATTTTCAATACAGACCTCTAGAAGCTTAGGAGATTGGAGGGATCCTGCAGGATCCTTTATGCTCCTTTTGTGTCTTTGCATACCACCACAATGTTGTCTTTGGCCACTGAACTCGCTGACTACAAAGCTAAGCGCAAGGAACTGATAACTAAGGATCACTCTCTTCGTCTGGACATTTTGGATGAAGATAAATTATCTGCTCTCGAGATAGAGGCAGATGGCTTGATGCGTAGCATTCGTGCCACTGAGGCAGTGTCTGTATGGAGTGCAGATTATCCATCCATACCGCATCCATTCCCTGGGATGGAGTTTCTGACCGGTGAGCCGATCAAGTCTGTTGTCCGGGGATTTCACTTATCTAGGCGTAGACAGGAGCATCATCATCCAAACTGAAATATTCAAAATTCTATGCAAAGTATGGCATACTCTATCGTCTACAATGACCGGATTTCTTACACTTTGTCCAGATGCCAGAAGGCGTGCTTTTGCATGCCCATCTCGACACGACAGTAAACGCCTCATTTGTATACGACCTCAGACTGCAAGAACCATCAATCCACATTCAAGTTTCCCAAGTTATCAATGCTCAGACTCTGAATACTGCACTCCCAAAGGTCAAGGTGCTTCCTGCAGAGTTGCATAACGTCGAAGCAGTATCTCTTACCTCGCCATCATACATTCCGAACTCCTGGATTTCTCTGACTCAGGCCCGAGAGCGGTTCAATCGATGGGTTCTTGGCTGCCTGACGATCAATCCCGCAGAGGCATATGGAACACACAATACTGTTACCAAGGTAGTCCTTACAGTGATTTGAATAGCATCAATTGCGAGACTCATTTATTCTTCAGGTCTAGCAAAAGTTTACCAGTACATTTCGGGTCGTGGATGTAGGCTATTTTTTTTTCTCTTCATCTTGCAAGTCCTCATGACTTTATTCTAGGGTCTTATACATTACGTGCCGATTTTCACCAAATATATTCGTGAGTTCATCTGGAGCTCCATAGAGGATGGGATTTTGTATGTCGAACCCAAGGTCAATTTTTGGATCAAGTACGTGTCCATGTGGAATAACATATGCCATTGATGGAGTCCCCGTTTACAGAGCCATGGTGAATGTTGATGGTGTTGAGAATGTGGCACATTTAGAGACCTTCTCATGATCTTCGAGTCTGTCCTGGAAGAGACCATTGCTGATTTGAAGGCTCAAGGAAGAAAAGCCAAGTTTGTTGGAGCAAAGGTTCATTTCCCTTCCATTCGGATGAGCTTAAACTGGACTCTACAATGTATGCCAAGTAGATGTATACAGGGAGTTGAAACCTAGCTTTTATCTGTCACGATATATTAGATCCTGCTCAAGTCCGAGCGACTGGTTACTGTTGTGGATTACGATAAATGCCAATATGTCATTGGATATGAATGGAAGGCCTAGGATTTGTGGGCATGTTCCGTTGTATTTTTAAGCAAATAGCTAGACGGAGAAAAGTTTTCAGCAGTACAGTAAGACTTTTCCCAGTCTTCGGTGGTCGGGCGCCTTTCTTTGCGGAAACAAGGGCCTAAAATAGTCTCTGGACCCCATAGATATTCAAAATGCTGAGTTATAAGCAACGTCAGTCCTTTGGTTGCCTGAGGCATTCTTTAAACTGTATTGATGAGACCATGATTCGATTCTGTTATATGCCAGAGCATCTATGATCTCCGTCTAGTAATGGTTGCATGAATCCGAGTTGCCTTGGGTCCTTCTAGACAAAGGATGATATACTTTTGAGTAGGATGAGGGATTTGAGGAAGTATTGACTAAAATCTTGGTGTGTTGATGATAGATAAACCCTGCAGAGAGCTGCAGAATGAGCACTGGCATTTCCTTGTAGCATACTTGAAGGCTGTACTGGAGCCACCGAGTCTGTTGTGTGCTGTTACAATGATAAATAACCTCTTTCGCCGACATTCAACCGAGCCATACAGTGCCAGAAAATTGTAAGGGTGTACCTATCCATAAGACAGGGCTGTTTGAACTAGTAGGGGACCTGAAAATCGTACTTATTTGTGTAAGCACATGTAGTAGTTTGCGGACAGTAGGATTGTGGTTCGGCTTTCGCCGAGTACATGTGTGTGCCAGTCACAGAGGTAATGTCACCCCCTTACTTGCTCTCTGGCGCGTGTTGGCTTGACTCCGCCACGTCCATCGTCCTGTGCATCGATTCTGCTGAAAAGTAGTCAAATCGGATATTAACACTTACAGCTTGTGGCTCGCCAGAGTAGAGTTTTCCCTTCAAAAAGTCGAGTCCAGAATGCAAAATGGCCATGGGTGCCGAAAATGACTTGGTCATGCTCACCTCATACATTCTGCCGCTCGTCGGAGGTGAAGCTGTCATCTTCAAGAAGTTCTAGAATCTTCGGACAAAAGTAAAAACGGGATGGATACATACCCTTAAACACTGTGCACTTGCTAGCAACGGTGACCTTGCAGCCTCCCGCTCGTCATCTGGAACCAATTCTAGTATCTGTAAGCCTCGGAAAACAGTAATAGATCAATGAATACGTACCCTAGCAATGGTGACTTCCGAGTGGAAGCCAAATCTCCTGCTCGCTGGAAGAAAATACATGGTCTCGAACCAATTCTAGTATCTGTAAACCTCGTTAAACAGTAGAAGATCAATAAATACGTACCCTTCTTCAATCCACCCACTGCCCACTTGCATTGTACTTGTTAGTAACGGTGACCTCGAAGCCCAGTCTCTCGCTTGCTGTAAGAATATCCGTCGTCTCAGCGCATTTCTATGAGTGGAATGCTGATATTGAACTTGGAGACATTTAGAGATTTATAAATGAAAATGGAGTGTTTTACCTTGCTTCTGTGTCATTTATCCTGCAATCCCTAATGCCAAACTCCTCCTGCTTGCCGGATGAAAATCTGTTGTCTCGACGTGTTTCTGTGACCGATAAGCCTCAGAAACAGTGGAGAAATAATGGGTACGTACCAGCCTCCCGCTTGCTGGAAGAAAATACATCATCTCGGCACGTTTATATCAGCCTGACACTGAGATTGAACTGGCAGAATTATAAATGGAAATGAAGCATAGATGTTTTACCTTGCTAGCATGTCATTTATCCAACACCTGCATTGAATTCCACATTCAAACACCTCCCGCTCGCCAGATGACAATGCATCGTCTCGAGGTGTTTCTGCGATCCATGAGCCTCAGAAGCAGTAGAGAAGTAATGGATGCGTCCATTGATTTGATATCGGTCTGATGACATGCTCTACCACTCATAAATACCAGGGATGGATAGAGAAAGGAGAATTAGTTACCTTGATTCAATTTTGACATGCCAACCAATCTTAAAATTTATTGCAATCACTGCTAGTCACATACCTAACAGACCATAAGTAGAAGGTAGCCTATGAACAGCAAGCCAGACGTATGGCGCAGACGTCTTACTCCTGTTCACCCGATGCAAATCTGTCGTCTTGGCACAATTCTACACCCTGTAAGACATTGGAAACGATACAATAAAACTGCCTATTCACATTCTCCGTAAATCTGAAGTGCCAAACCCATGATCAATAAAACTTGTACCGAACACCAAACATATGCATGCAGAAAGACCTCGGCTGAGGCCCGAGTCCGTCCCACTCCTGTTCTGATACTGGTGGGTCGTTCCACGAGGATTTGATGTGCCAGGTGGGTCTGTCCCAAGGAAACACACGTCAATATCAATCTTCCATGAACAGAGTACGCACCAGTATGAAGCAAGTTGCTGCCAGAGTTGATAACAGACTGACATTTGGGGAGCCATGAGAGATAGAAGGCGGAGAACATATTTGAATGCACAGGATGGTTGCAGTAAAAAAGAAAGAAGCGCACATGGTGCCTGAATAAAGTAGATGATCTCAATATGGACATTAACGCTATCCTTGGCTTCAGAATCCCATGCACGCGCCCATGGTCGACGTTGAAGTTAAGATGAAGGCAATGCCTATCACCCTTGTCAAGGGTGAAGGGAGGAAGAAGGGGAGAGAAGAGTGGGTGGGGTTGGTGGAGGTACGAGAATAAGAGTGAACCCCCTCGAAGGTGTCGCAAAAGTGGGTGTAGGATTTACCGACAGCGATGCTAGCAGGCTCATCATCTTCGTGTTATTACTCACCACGCCAGCGTTGCTCATCGACATCAACGGTGAAGGAGGGTAGGAGACTCAGTTGACTCTGGAAACTGGTATTCAGACAGCTGTTCCGACAAAAGATTCGTGTTGACATCACGTCGGATAGACGATGGTCAGCCTATTCGAATTTGCGTCAATGGTTGGTGAGTAGGGATATGAAGAACAGAATTAGAGGGTGACAGTTGGTGATATATTGGCTGAGAGAATAGATCTGCAGTGTGTAGTCCTACTAGGTTGTCAACAGGGACCCCCAACAATATGGATTCAGGAATTCAGAAATGGCATGGCACATAAAAAAATCAGTAGCTCACATGCATCCTATGCTCAATTAGCTCCTCCCTGTATATGTCATTCAGCCTCAAGACCCGGATAAAGTCCCGTTCAGTGTCAACGAGGCAATTCCTCAGCTGTTTGTTCTCACGACACAGCGACTCCAGCATCGTTTCCACACTCGGATCGCACAACGCCACCCTTCCGGGTATCGACGTTGGCCCAGCAGCACTGCGGTGAGCTGCCTCGACAGCCTATTCGCATGAGGTTCAGATTCCACCTCCAGGGTATTCTCCAGGTCAATCTTCTCCTCACGTCAACACTGCTGAGTTCATCAGCTGTCCGTCACCACTGAAAATGACAACGATGCACCTGAGAGCAGGTTAATGAACCTTTCTTCCTCAACTTTGTATGCATTGATGAGGTATTGCTGCTCCTTCGAGCTCAATGAAGAGAGACGATGAATAGATGGGGAATGGGGCATGGTGGTGGTAAGAAATCAAGTCCAGGGTCGAGCTCAATGTAAGATTTTTGTGCTGGTGTGCAGGGTGGGGTGGTGCATCGGTCGTGATTGCCCTCTGGAGCAGGTGATGGCGTCGGCTGCAACCAATCGACCGTGAAGACTACTCCACCATCCTATCTTCAATGCTTTTGCACTGCGCTAAATACCAGTTGATACTGCTAAGTGCTACCATGTCTCTTAACGGTAATCACAGGATTAAATTCCCACACGGCGAGATTAAGTCCTGTTCCTCTCTCATTCCACCCCAAAATTGGTTCAAGTTCAGTTTACAGACTAAGCTCATGAGCTCATACTGACACTGTACCTGTAGATGTTTTCTATTCATTGTCTCGCCATCCAATTACAGTCAGTCTTCCATTTTCAAGCCAACAGAGCTCTTCTCAAGTCTTCCATCCTCTCTGTCATTAGCAGGACCGTTAAACGTGTGCGCAAGATAATCCATTGATCGTTTGGGAGCTCAGGTGCATCGACTAGCATTTGAGATTTCTTCGTCTACTAACACTATATTCCAACTAGTCAATAACTCCGCTCTCGCATCGAGCGCTTTCCCGCCATCATATGAGGTCACTACGAGTACCCCCCCACCATATGATGCTATTTATACTTTGATCCAAAGTGACATCCGTATGCCTCAACGATTCTTGCCAGTGGAATGACTTCTCCTGACATTTGTATGCAGACATGACCGATACGGTCGAACCCACTCCTCTGTACAGTGCCCAGTATACTACACCCCTTGACGACATTGGAATGGCAGGTTTCACATGCTCTGGGCTCACCACTATCTTTGAGGAAGACGTGGAAGATGCAGATGACACTGTCGAGTGAGCCTAGAGAGATGACGAGGATAAAGTTGCAGTCCATACTATATCTTGATACCTGAGACACCTGAGACAGTACATACCCATATTTCATACAAATTTATCAGAACCTCATTAGAAATTGGGCTTAACGTTCATATATTCATTGCGCGCACTCCTGTGGTGCGTTGTACTAAATTGACGCAACTTAAGATCAAATTGGGTACATCAGCATTCCGGCATCTTGGCACATTCCTTTGTTGAACGATGACGCCATGATGGCCCATTGTTCCGCTGCCACCATTTGACAGCAAACAATGAATTAACAGAAATATTCATACTCTCATCTCTGTACTACTATTCCCCTGATGTACCATCATTTTTCCTTTGCCAGCCAACCCCAACGCCTTTGTCTTCGTCAAATACTGAACCCATGCATGTACATGGATAGTTAGCTCGTTCTTGGTATTAGTTTTGACCCAAGTATATGCAGCAGCACATCAACCATTCACAAGTTTCATCATCTAGCGCAAGCACTAAGTAACTATGTTTGGTTTTTTCTTCTTTTCATCTCAATGCTTACTATCATGCCAAAGCACTAGTTTCCTTCTGATTTCCGCTTCGTGTATTTTCTTATGATCAAATAGTTATCAATGTACCTGTATGGCAGCTGTGCATTGGTTGTGGGTATGATAAATAGCGATGAGGAAGCATGTATCTAGCGAGAATTCCACTCATGAACCACCAACGGGTCATACAATACATCGAAGTATATCAAGAAAAGGAGTTACATGCAGAAGACGACTTGGAAGGAGTACCTGCCAGCCGTTTTGGTCAATGTACCCAAATGTGCATTCTGAATGTTACGCACTGAAGATCAAGAATCTATACGAAAATATCAAGTCAGAGAACAAGTGAAGCATTTTAATCAGCTCACTTTAACCAACTGATCGGGACCAGCAGAAACTGGACTCCATTTGTGTCCAGCATGTTTGCCGCTCTGGAGCTGGCTCGTTGAGCAGATTGTGGTGGAAGCAGTGGATGACAGTATGCTGTCCATCCTCGAATATATAGTCGAAGCCTGCTGATATAACATATCTCGATGGCACACCGTCAAAACGGTCCATTCATACCCCAATATCATCAAGAGCAGTTATAACATTGCCTTCCTTCTCTGGCACATAACCAGGTCTTGCACCAACAATGACCTTGATGCACGTATTCACCGCCTGTGGGTGACCAGAGACATCGACGATATCCAGGCCAAAAATTTCTAGACATTCATTGGGAGTAGCGGCTATGTGAGTGTCCCATACTCTGATCAACCTCAACCGCATTCTTAAGGGAGTGCGGACTTTGAAATATGAATGACTAATCCAAATCAATGATCGAAACCCCTATTTGTTGTAGCTTGTTTGTACAAGCTATGGTAATTACTTATAATTAGAGGAAATTTCACGATTGATCTTAATTAAGCTTGTTGTTGAACAGACACTGTCATGCCTGAGTTTCTGCCTGAAGGAAATGCAAAGTGGCACTGAAAAACTTTCCTTGTAAAGTTTCCATCTAGTCAGAAATTGGATTCTCCCCATCAAAATCTGATTTTCGATGGATGGAAATGCTTCTAAGGAACTTTTTCAACTCTGCAATACATTTCTGTTGAATTTCCCTTGCCCACTCCTGTCACCAAATAGTTTCTGAAGGAAAATATATATTTCCCCCATATTTACCAGAAACTGGGCCTGAAATTTGTCCTTTTTAGCTATTAAAAAGTAGCAGGCAATTTAACAATATATTATAATATCCTCCATATGGAAATATCACACCAAATTTAGGCTTTTGTATAACAGTAAATCTTAAGGAAATACAGACTTTTCTTCAAATTTTCACATCACAATTATTTATAGCTCCTGCCAGGCAGAAATCGTTTTGCGGAAACATTTTCAGCTCCACAAATCACTTCCTGATGGCAGAAACTATATATTCTATGACAGGCCTAGGAGTACTCGACTTGATGTGGCGTTCTGGGGTGGAATGTTCTTCGAATGCTTATATATATATTTGTCCTTTCGGAACATGCCACTGCAGAGGATTGTGATATGACCAACTAGGAAGTCAACTTGCACACCCTTAGGGCCCAATCCCTCTGTAACTCCTTTCCCTCTTTGATCAGACTAATTTTGCAATCGTTTGGTGCTATTCTTCACATGCAGTTGAAGATGCTTGCAGTTTGAGTCTCATCTATCATAAACCTTGTCTTATCCAGGCCTTGCACCATCGACTATACTTAGAAAAGTAAGGCCATCACAGTGGGTTGACCTCCTTTTCAAGCAAGATGAGCAAATGATTATCTGGCTGACTTGTACTAATCTCCTCCTGTAATTACCTCTTCCAAGATGTGGACTGACAGGATATGGGGTCCTTTGTTGTTTTCCTTCAACTGTCATTTGACAATGTAAATATTATGAATGCCTGATTCCCGCTACCTTTATGAGGACAGAGTTTGCTACCACATAATAACCGAGTACATAGGACCCGGAACCCCCAGAGTTTAGTTCAGTTGTGAAAGAAAGAGAAGGTTAGTGCAGATGATGTGGCCCATATACATTATGGGTACGGCCTGAGATGGTCCATACAAAAGGAAGCATCGTGCGTTGGGTGGATGTAACACGGTGAACACGCCGCTGCCTTGTGGCAGACCTACTATGAAGTTCTTGCGGCAAGTCTTTGACTCTGCTTCAATGTTGTTTGTCTGTTTTGATCGTAGACCTCAAGTAATACATATTAAAGCTGCCCCCTGATGGATGTTGTTAACGCAGGTAGTTCCAGTTATATTTCCATCTGATCGGCACATTCTTCGACTCCGGGGAAGTTTCTGCGCTCTTTCCATACAAAATTATTTCACAGATCATTTTCACCTCCGCACAATGCTCATGGAAATCTATATTTCCCAAAAACACGAGGCAGGACATGATTTCAGAAGGGAAAGGTCCAATTTGGTTCTCTAGCATGCTCGCCATAGCTCACTCAGGCTTCTGTCTAGATATCAGCTTGTGATAACAGCACCCGAAAGTTGTTCGTTGCATTTCCAAGCATGCTGTTCTTTGTCCTCCCAAGGTATAAGTGGGAAAGAAATGTCTCCTAATGGAATCATGAATTGAGAGATCTCTTCGTGGATCATTTCGTCGCCGAACTCGAGGATGAAAATAAAGGTTGAATTTTCGCTATTCAGTACATTGGGGACCATTTCAAGCAGCACCTGAATACCATGAAGCAAAGCATGGAAAGGCATCTCAATGGAAAATGGACCTCGTCGGTGATGCAGGAGGGCTAGGGCTACTTGAAAGAGTAATCTCTTTTCTGGCTTAGTGACTTGAAGTCGACCTCAATGTCGGCTAGCGATTCTGGTGTTGCTGGATGGGACGTAGGGGAATTCAACATAAGGAGCAACTTGTCGAATGCCCATCATTGAAGCGAACCGCCCTCAACTTCTTCATCAAAGGCACTATGACACTTCTCAATCAACAGTCCCCCATACTGTCTGGTGGTACAGGAACACCAGGAGCAGGCATAAGACTACTTCTTGGTGGGACCTGCATTCACAACTCATCGATGTACGTGACCATCCCACTCATTATCCCATCTGTGAATTCGAGCTGGCTCGGCAGGTATCTGGGAATGATAAAATCTGCCTCTGGGTCACTCCCAGCATCCGTATATGGACCTCCACCGGAATCTGTGTCAAAGGCTCCAGCGCTGAACTTAAACTTACCGGGTGTAAATGTTTGCTTGGGTGAACTTGCAGGGACAGGTGTGTAACTGACCAGTGATGAGTGGTGAAGGTGGGGGATTGCATGCGGATGGTGTTCGGGGCGGTATGATGAATTCAATAGGGAAGGTCAAGCAAGGTGTAGATTGCATTGCTGCACCGCAATAACTTGACGGACCGTTCACTTGCTTGACTCGGAATATATTTTCTCCTCAGGCTTTATACAGTATTAATTTATCGGGCTTCTGCTTCCAGTAGTCATTGATTACTCTCAGTGATTAGCAACGAGTGTAGTGCGGGAGGAACTGCTCGCATAAAAGATAACAGATAAAATAGATACCATTCGCAGTTGCAACATTGGCAAAGTAGGACACCGGACCGATCCCAGCAGCTGAGGTGTGCTCGAGTTACGTCTCTTCATCGCGGGGTTGCGACCTGTCAGGTTCGTTAACATTAAAGCATACTACCCCATGCAAAGGAAAGCCACGTACGCATGACGTAAAGTATCAAATAACGCGTAAACAATGCATGATAGTGGCCAGTGTCATTGCTCAATGCAATATTCCTTCCGTCGCCATTCAGGTAGATTTCTCGTAGCAATTTTACTAGTAAGAGTACCTCCTCTCTGGTTGCTCGTCCACCATCTCGAGTCTGAGTCTATCCCAGCACTTAAGGTAAAGAAATCTACGAAAAACCGGAGTGATAGAGAAATCCTGTCACCTTTAGTTGGTTCACACTACACAACGAATGGTATAGAACATACCTAGCAGACTGAGTACAAATTCCCGAGCACTCGAGGTTTTCGTGCCAATGCATCTTGTCGCGTTATTTTTACTTGTACCTTGCTCTCGTCTTCTTATGCGCTACTACTTTCTTCATCAGGAGTGGTTCTTTGGCAACCGGTCCAAATCATATCCTCGTTCAAAACATTCGAGGATCTCGAGATGTATACTGCGGGAAAATCATATATCGAAAATGAAGTTGATGCACTTCTTTGGCTCTACACGGGCTCATCGACTTCTTCTACCCGTCATCTTGTTATACATGCTCATGCTGGATTGCCTCTGGACCGCATTGCACGTGTGAAGGAAGTGTTCAGTCCCCACTGGGCTGAGATAAGAGCTGAGAAAGAAAGAAAGTTGATGGATTGCATGGTGCTGGCCTGGGATGAGTATACTCGATGGGTTCCAAAAGATATCCCCAATATCAACCACAAGATTGAGCCCCTCCTTCGGTTGGAGATTCTGTTTCCTGAATTACGCCAAAAATTTCCGTCTGGAATCTTCGGAGAGCATAATCTGGATTTCTCCAAAAAGCTGTCCAATACATTGTCGATAACTCTGTCTTCCATGGAAGATTCACATTTTCAGCAGCCTATTGACCAGAAGGAAGTCACCATAAACACCTTACCGGCAGACAGAGGTCTTCACCATCCTGCCATTTGGAAGAAATTATTAGACCGCCATGTGACCAAGGAACAGTTGTTTCAGGACCGGTGGGATGCTCTCACTATCGACATGTGTCTCAGCATGGTGAAAGCCATATATCTCCCTGAATGCCATCCTCCTGAAGAATGCAGCTGCACTTTGGTATACGCCGCAGTAACATATTGTAAACCGGACATTCTCAAAGGCCGCTTCCTAGCAATGCTCACCTCAACGAGGATACGGACTGGGCTAGGAAGTGAACGTTGAAGGTCGTGCTTGTGCAGGATACCCATAGGTACTCCATAGATAGTCTGAGGGAGAAGGATGTAAGTTTTCACATAACCTGCATGATGTGTAGATGACATAGAGACGCGACGAACATGCTGATGGACCTTCATTGTCTGCAGCAATAACAGCGAGGTCGGTATTCCAATGAGGCTGACTTGGGGGGAGGGACTCAAAAAGAGGGATATCGAGATCTGAATAAACACCATCAGTGTTATGCAGCCCCCAAGCGTTGTTGGTAAGTTCACCAGTACCAGACTATCTGAGAGTTCAATTCTCAACAAGCCGAGGATCGGAGTCTTCCCTGTCCTCTCGTGGTCTTTAGAATGGCCTGGGCTGCAGGAAGGTCATCACAGTCTGCCTGTGGATTCGTCAACCTTCTAATGTCTCGAGAGTCAGTGCACTACGCACCGTAGCAAAGACAATGTCTGCTGCTGCTGCCTGCACCGGTCCACAATTCTTCCCCAGTTGCCCCGGTTGTAATCTAATCAGTTTCCCAACAATAAGATTATAATTATTTATTAACAATATCTAAATACTACATCCACATGATATATCTTCACAATTCACGTGCCCACCGACCGCCGGGCCGGCGGCATGATTGAGAAGCGCATTCTAATTAGATTAAAGTTAAAGTACGACTAAGTCTCTTGCTCTCTTGTTTCTGTTACTCTCGCTTATCTTGCTATATCGCCCTCTTTTGCTTACCTCTTGTTACAATTTACTGATGTCGCTCAAACTATATTATCTCCGCATGGGTATTCAAGCTCGGGACACATTTTTCAGCAATCCCAAACAAATCTACCCTCTCTCATCGTCGTTAGCGGACAATTTTCCCATGAAAGTGCTCTTGGAAGCAAAGCAGAGGTACGTGTCTCATCTCGGGCAAAGGGGCGTTGATAAGCTTTCCATATTGTAAGTCGTGTATTTCACTCACTTTGGATACTCATTATTTGTAGCTGTGGATGGCATAGCTCTCTGCAAAATCCACGTTATCATTATACCCTACGGGGTTACAATGCAAGGGGGTGGATGGCGATTACTTTGGAGATGGAGGCCAGGAATCTGGGCCAGGCTTTTCCTTATGGGCATCGTGATTGGAAATGGTGGGCGACGCGTGCAGGAGGGCAGGGAAAGCTGAGAGCAAAGTATTTCTTTTATGCTGCAGACCATGTTGAGGTAGGTGTTTTTCTATCTCTTTCTCTTGATATAACTGACGGTTTTTTAGGTGATTTAGTTGGAACTATTCCTGTTATAAGCTTATGTATCATACCACTAGCAGGAGGTTCTTGGAATTTTGGGAATTTGTCAATTTTCTATTGGTGCATAAAACACAGGTGCGGATGAGCGTTGATATTGTAAGTCTTCATTTTCGCAAGTGTGTGGCAAGTATTGACGAGGTAACTCAGTATCCAATGCCAAACTTTACAGAACCACATATCGGATTGGAAGTTTTATTGCACGGTGCGAGATCTTTTTTTGTACTCCCTACTTCTATTCTTATATTTCATTTAATATACACAATAGCTCTTGCGGCTCGAGAGGGGGAGGGGGGGGGATTCCGGTGGGATCCACACTATTAGACTCAGCACGCTTCTGGCACTGGACACGGGGGTGAGTAGGTTTGGATTTTCATGAGGAATGGACCGGAAGATATCTAGGTTCGCTAGCTAGTGAATCTGGCCTAGATTACATACTCTGGATCTCTATTGGGCTTGGAAAGGGAATATCTGAAATATTCAACTCATTGTATGTTGGTTTATATAAGCAGGACGATGCAGCCAGCATGGAGTTGAGCAATGGTTTTAAGCACACATTCTGTTGCAATGTGCAGATCGAGTTCATGGGCATGTGGTTCGTCAGCACAATCAGGATTCTCTGGCTACTGATTGACATATCCGTAGGGATACAGTTGTAAGTGTCAGCGTGGTCATGGGAAGAACCCTCCCTTTCACCACTTCTAATCGTGCCATCAAGCTGTTTTGTCATGCGATATCCCTTGACGAGGTCACCTACCAAATTTAGTATAGTTGTTCATATTTGACATGGACTGCTAGCACCATTCCTGGTTCAGACCTGACCTCTTTGCACTGGGCATCACCTAGCCAAGACCCAGAATTCGCAGCGACAGCCAGCCCTGACTCGGGCACTGTCAAAGCCCCTTCCAACAAGCTGTCATTCTGCCGCGCCAAAGAAATTGGAGGAAGTACTTTATTTCATCCTGATCACTGGAGCCCTCGTTGTCTCTCTCTGTTGCGCTTCCAAGCCATGACTCCGTTGGCGTCTCAAAAAAAACTCACCTTCAGGATACGAGATTCACGGATGGGATAGATGACAATTTCATGGAAATCGGTCCTCATGAATTCTCTGTTCGGTATGGAGGGACTATCACCATTTCAACTTGATTAAGTCCGTTTCTTTGACATCTGGATACATTTGAGCACTTTTGAAGGATATCATCAACCTCAATGACGCGCCGCTGCTGATCAGTTGTAGATAGCTGCACTTCACATTCTATGGCAGTCGACAGTCTCGATATTACTGCCCTTAACTGGAGGAAAGTTCGACAGTGATACTTTCCAAAACAAAATAGGGCTTACCACTCTATGCATTGACCTAGTAGGCTTTGTACCAAAGTGGGGATAGAATGTATTAATCAGGTATGGGTTACAAGGGCTATGGGTTACGAGGGAGTCGACTGTACACAGATCTGAAATTGAGATAAACCTTCGTACTGACCAAGTCCTTGCGTAAGGTTATAAATAATGAGAAACTGAAACATTACACCTCATAGGTATAAATCAAGGAACTCTGTGTTACATAAGGACTATTAGAAAGGGATGTCAAGTACGTCACCGGTTGATCTACATATGCTCCTCGAGTTCACAATCCTTGGCTGCCTTTGTCATGTCTAGTCGACTTTGCACTTGCTCAACATACTGCTCCATTGTAGATCCTGGCACAGGTATTCGCAGACCTGGGGCCCTCGTTCCTCCCTTGACGTACCAAAATCACCAGCGCGATCAGGCCCTAAATGAAGCGACTCAATCTCTGCATAGACAAACCTATGGCCAGGCTCCCTCAAACACCAGTATTCCTGGGCCTTCTCTTCTTCAAAATTTGATGAATGAAGTAAAGTTCAGGGTAAAGTTCATGATCCTACCATCGGTTCTTTTCTTCTGTAACCCGCCTACTCGTAATGAGACCAAGATTTTTGAGTACCAGTCTGTTGACCCCATACCGAATCCAAACGACGGTTTCTTTGCTTTGAGCCATGCAGAATCATCAAACAGCACCGTTCTGACACATGAATCTCATTGCATCGAGATTCTTCGCACTCTGAGCAACACTGCTGCATCGGAGGACAGGGAGCAGCTGGAAGATCTGATAAAGGAAGAACTTTATGCTATCTGGCAATTCAAGGAACGTGAATGGAATAGACAACAAACTGTGATTGCAGATGGCGCAGACTCAGACCATGCAGGCATATCCCATAACACTGGTAAGAGATTTTGCTTTAGTAAGGTGTTGAATGGCTAAATGAAATGGTTTCAAAGACATCTATTTCATACTGTACCGCCCAAGATCGCCCAGTATTCGGGTCTTCCTCCTCGCCTTGGCAGTCGTGATGCTGATATATCATGTTTCTCGTCGGGTCATCCGACTGATCCTTATTGTGTTTCATCATTCTCAAAAAGCTCATAGTTCGTCGGTTGCCGACGAAATACCCATAGACCCTCAGACCCTCTTGAAAGACTTCCATCTTGACCCCATCACGGCAACCTACATTTGTTGTGAATTGTGTTATGCTTTATATAGGTATGACACTGCAAGAAAGGTGGATCCAGGTATAGAAATACCTCTCGTTTGCAACAATAAACCTACCCCTACGTCACCGTTTTGCAAGCATCCGCTGTGGAAAGAAACACAATTTGGGATGACGAGAAGGGATGTTCCACATCTGAAGTATGTTCATTGAAGTCTGAAGGACTGGTTAGGAAGGATTCTAGTGCATCCTGGAATGGAGGATATACTAGATCGATGCACCCAATCGTCACAGAAGGAGAGCATGAAGGATATACACAATTCTCCAGCATGGCATCTTTTCCTTGGTCCCGATGGGCAACCATTCATAATGACGGGGAAGTTGAAAGGTGAAGGTCGTTATATTTTCAGTTTTGGGATGGATGGGTTTAATCCTTTCCAGGCCAAGCAGGCCAAACAATCAGTATCATCCACGGCAATCTATTTTATCTTATTGAATCTACCGCCCAAGTCATGCTACCTCCCAGAAAACATCTATCTTGCCGGTGTTATACCTGGTCATCCCCCTTTAGATGCTATTAATCATTTCCTTGTGCTGGTCGTTGATGAATTCTTGGATTTTTGGGACCCCGGAGTACGATTCACTCGTACTTATAACCATTCAAAAGGTATTCTTTGCAGGGCTGCCATTGTACCAGTCATATGTGATATGCCTGCTGCAAGACAGGCCTCCGGCTTTTCCAGCCCTACATCAACATTTTTTTGCACCCAGGATGAACTGCGGATACAAAAGATCTTCATCATCGACCAAGATTAATGGCCGAGACGTGATGCCGACGAGCACAGAAGGAGAGCTATGCTTTGGAGGGATGCAGAGACTGAAGAGGTATGAGCGTCCTTATTTGAGAAATATCAGGTGTGCTGGTCAGAATTGCTCAGGCTGGCATATTGGAATCCGATTCCTTCCACTGTGATCAATTCTACGCATCTTGGACCCCTGGGATTATTCCCTGATCACTGCCGAGTTGTCTGGGGAATAGATGTCAACATTGAAGGTGGAGATGGGATGGAAGTCTCAAAACCTCCAGTATGCCCCAGCCAGACACTAATGTGCCAGTGCCTGGAGAACATATGCAATTTTGGAGATTCTGCAGATATGCTGGAGAAAAGGCTCTCAAACAGTCCCAAAAAAGCAGTGTTATGGCACATATGCCAGGACAATGGCCTTTCATATGGTGGAAAGAAGGCACAGCTCATTGACAATATCATTGAATGGGTATGTCAGCCCTTTTCTTGCCTGAACTTCATTTAATTATCATAGCAAAGAGAAGTTGGCGCAGAGGATATCACCATACCTCCCCCAGAACCTTCGCTGGCGGCTACACCCGAACCTTCTATGGGATTGTGCCAACCGTCCCAAACACCTTCTAACTCAAGTCAGATCACCCAGTTTTATACCCCCACCGCTTCGACTCTCGTACCCACCTCTTTGGCTATCACTCATCTTCATCACCCCACCTCAATAACCGCACAGAATTTTAATTTTGGACCCTCGCCTGTGAATTCTCAGGGAGATGTTTTCGTTTTCCGGGGATCGAGCTCGAGAGACTTAGGGCTTGATGAAAGATCTCTCGATCTCGATGAAAGAAGAACTCCGCATGGAAGCACAATACGCTATGCATACCCACCAGAAGAACACCAGAGCAACCGACCAAGAGTGGAATGCACTCCTGCCAGCCGTCATGAGGTTCACCCATCCATTGTTGTGGAAAAGAAAGCGAAATGGCTGGATGGAAGTCTGACCAAAAGCATGGCAAATTCACTATGACAAAGTGAATTAGCAGCCTTGTGTCACAATCTTAGCCTCGACTGTCAAGCTATGTACAACAAAAACACCCTGATTGCCATCTTGATGAGCTCGGTAAGATGCTATTTTATTTGCCAGTCGACCACAACTCATGATATAAAAATCAGATGGGGTCAGATGGAAAAAGGGAGAGAGAGAAGGCAAAGCCCCATCATATCTTGGGAAAATCGGTCATGGAAGAGATACGGAAAGACATGGAGAATAGTGTACTTCCGCCGTCGCTCATCCGAGCTCCCCTCGACTGGGGCACCGCATGCCATGGAAAACTCAGTGCCGACCAATGGAGGGTCATTTGTACCATCCACTTGCCTATCATGTTGGTTAGGCTGTGGGGTCTGAGCCTTGCACCACGATGGTGGCAGATGGTCGAAAACTTCATGGACCTCTATAAGGCCATGGAAACCGCCCAGAATCGCATCATCTCAAAGGAACATATCACCTTGTATGAAACCCATATTGTTAGATATCTAAAGCAGGTTAATTGTCTATACAAAGATTTCACCATGAAACCCATCCACATGGCTCAGCATCTTGGTGAATTCATGTTACGAATGGGGCCTGTGCATGCATACCATGTCCCTGCTTTTGAGAGATTAAATTATCTCATGCAACAGGAGAACACAAACCTGAAAATAGGTTCGCTCTTCTCTCGGTGTGGGTGGGTACAGAAATATAGCTGAATATGTGCCCTTACTAGGTGAACTGGAGGCCACCTTTTTACACACCACATCCAAAGTGTCACACCTTTGAGCGCTTCTCAAAGAGGATGATATGATCTACAAAGAAGCAAAGGACGTCATCGACGCTTACATTGGAATGGAGTCTGAAAGCCATAGAAATATTGGAATACTGTCAGATGAACCTATAGCTAGCGCCCCAATGAACACAGCAGTCGTCAAACCATGCTTCCTGGATCCCGATACAAGGAAGGTGCTGACCAATTTCACTGGTGTATCACTGATTTACGTCAATGATTCGTTCGAGGATGTCGAGAGCATTGTTGTCGATGGTGTCAAATATGGATCAGCAAAAAGTCATCATCGTGGTAGCTTTATCCTCTACAGACCCACAGGAGGAGAGGAACAACCTGTGCAAATCATGCAACTTTTTAGGCATCCAATGGTGGTGGCAACGACATATATTGCCATGAAACGATTTCAGCGAGCCGATTTGTCCCCAGGTGCTTTAGATCCCTATAAACACTTTGATATTGGATTTCTTGCATCCATACGGCAGGAAGAAGACACCATAGTCACTTCATCCTCGAATATCATATGTCCCATCATCAATACAAAGGTATTGGTGGCCGGTGTAGATGTGATTCATGTCTTTCCTTACAGTCAGGTGAGTGCTCTTTTTTTTGGTATAATTGACGCGATCTAACTTTATCTTAGACACGCCAGCCTTTTCGAAGCCATGATTATACCACTGATAACGAGTAATATGGGATAGTGTACTTACTCAGAGTCATATATCGCTACATTAACAACCATTCGTACTATGGACAATGTGTCACCACCTCACTGAAACTAATGCGCAGGGTGAAGGTATTCTGGTTTTCTGAATGTTCTAAGCCTAATCAGGAGTGTGCTATATAGCATACAGGGTTGATGCTCATCTGATGACAACTCGGACTGCGAGGAATGACGTCATTGTTGGCATCTGCTGATAGCCACATGTCTCGATAACCTCTTTAACCAAAACCTTCTAAATGCCCAAACATGTCCCTGATGATGAGGTGGACACTGGTCTCTGGGCGAGTCGCAAATGGGCCGCAAAGTCAGTACTACAGTGTCGTCATTCTTATCCAATACTTGATGTGATGTTTCTAGGCAAGATCCAGCGGTTCTACACGAGAAGAATAGGCTATCCAAGCAAAAAAATAGGTGACCAGTCTCATCGGACACTGTGTACAACAGTCTCACCATTCCTAGGGCTTTACAGAAGGCTGGACTGGATGTGGCTTATGCGTTACAACGCGTCGCCGATGGCTTGTACACCACATTCTGACACGTACCCCATGCATATCACAGTCTATCGACTCTGTCAACTTCCCAAATGACAAGCCCCAAATCGGCATTCATATCTTACGAATACCCGCATCCTCTCACTCTCACGATAGACCCCCTTCCAATGGAATCATCACCCATCTGCGACCCTCTCTGCCAGGCAGCAGAGTTGGTTTCAGTTGAGCCAGTAGGATGTTGCGACACATTGAGCATCCAGTCTACGAATCATAGTCTCACTGAACCAGGAATGCCTGAAGATATCCATGATGGTGATTCCAGAACCAGACATAGCCTACCTTGTCTTTCCAATGCCACCACTTCAACAACTGTCCATACTGTTTTCGATCTAGCTTATATCTACGACCCAAGCTTCGTCACTGGAGATGCTATCTACTGCGAACCTATTCCTGTGCCATGCTGTAATAAGGATATCTATATCTGTGGGAGTTGTGAGGTATCTGAGCTCCATGATATAACCTCTGTAGGAGAAAAGACGGACCATATGGATTTGGTGACCGACTACGCGAGATTCTTCAAGGATCCAGACATCATACAAATGAAGGATTCCACTCGCATGTGTACCCCGATGCTGAAAAGGAACAGACACAACCTGGTCAAAAATGTAAATTTACGGTTGTCTTCCAGACATATATACTCACTCTCTATTGGAATAGGATGCTGATGCTGTTTGTGATTTAGCAAGATACAATATTGTCACAATGTCGACCTCTCCTGTATCTGTCATCACCCAATTTTCCTCTAATGAAGAGCTCGCTGCCAAAATCTGAAGCGAATTATCATATGGGCACTACATATATATCCCCGGAAGCTCCATGGATAGCCTGCGCAAAGACGGAAGGAAACTTGATATGAACTATCTTCAAGAGTTTGGAATGTGGGACCAATCCATGCAGTGTATAGGTGGGTTAGTGATTGTCAGCCTCGGTACTATTGAGTCACCGAGCCATCTCAGACTATGAATGGAGGTTCAGGAAACCAGAGGATCAGCATATATCTACCACGATACAAGATTTTCTAAATGCAACTGATGATCCGGACATGTTACAAGTCGTCCTCGATATACCGCTAAACCATCCACTTCCTTGCGGACTGACGTTAGTGCCACTCTTTACAACCATCACTTGGGTCTTACTGTGTTTCGTTTTATAGATGCCTCAACGATGGTGATAATGTCTCAGGCGTTCTCAAGCAATCCTATCCCTGCCCCACCCACATCCATTCAGGACAGCTTGGTCATCGCTCTTGGGCTCTTCTCCATCACACTGGTATCCTTACCAAGGTGCATCACGATGCTGAAGGCCACTGTCAGGGTCTAACCCAACTTGTAAATCCTATCACTAAGCCCGGCTGTCTCGCGTTCGGACAATCACCGTATGACCCAGAGTAGAACCTAGAGAGAGTATCGACTGGCTGTCTAGTAGTTTGCGAGCAGTTGAGTTAGAGTAAGTGTATTAGACTTTAGTCCAAGCTGAGGATTACCCTCCTAAATACATGGGTTTATATACTACTGCTACGTTACTATAATTAGACTGTCTTGGTGAGCGCCTTGCACGAACCTACAGGGAATGACGATGATACAAACATATACTGGTGAGGCTGTGATACGTGTCCCTCAGAACGATACCGGTGAGGTATTGGTGAGGTCAAGTTGGTTAGATTAGATAAGATAATGGTGAAAATGTGACATTACCCCCCCCTTAAGGTCGTTGTCCTGACGACTGTCTAGTTAGGGTGAGAGTCCCAAAATTCTTGGATCAGTTCTTGACAATGAGGTATCTCGTCGTCTTGGAACCATTCATTCTCCTCGTTTGGGCAATTCTTGTAGTGTACGAAATAATACCAACGTCCCCATTTCTTTTCTGCTTTTAGGATCTGCTCGACTTTGTCTTCCAGATTGCCTTCGACAAGTATTTGTGGGGGTCGTGGGGGTAGTTCTTGGTTTGGGAATTGAGCGGGGTGAAAAGGGGTGAGGAGTACTTTGTTGAAGACACTATGGATTTTCCATGTGGGCGGGAGTTCTAGTCGGTACGCGGAGGCGCCTACTTTTTTGATGATTGTGAATGGTCCTACTCATTTGTCCTCCAATTTCTTCTTGGGGCGTTCGGTTCGTAAGTTGGTGGTCTCCAACCAAACTTGGTCTCCGGCTGCGTATTGGAGGGATTGCTCATTCTTTTGGTCATATTGCCTTTTCATCTGCTGGTTGGCTTTCTCCATCTGGGCTGCAGCTTTAGCATGTATGTCCTCCATTTCTTTTACGAATTCTTCCGTTGCTGGGCGTACTCTCTGTTTTCCTGCTGGTCGGACCTTCACTTCCCTTCCATAGTTTACGAAAAAGGGGGAGTATCCCATGGCTGAATGGACTCTGTTGTTGTGTGCAAAGGCTGCCATAGGGAGCCAGTCTACCCAGTCGTCTTGCCTGTAATTGATGAACATGCGCAAGTACTTTTCGAGTTCCTGGTTGACCCGTTCGGTTTGTCCATCAGTTTGGGGATGGAACGCCGTGCTAGCATTTCCGGTGATGCCTAGTTCTTTGTAGAATTCCTTGATGAACCCTGATACAAATTGGGGTCCCCTGTCGGAGATTATTTTGGTCAGCATCCCGTACTTGCAGAAGACTTCGTCTCTGAGGATTTTGGCCCATCCTTGCGCGGTTAAAGCTTTGTTGATGGGAACAAAGATTACGGCCTTGCTGAACCGGTCCACTACTACTAAGATCGAGTCGTAGCCCTTGGATTCTGGGAGGTCCGTGATGAGGTCTACCATGATGTGTTCCCATGGTTCTTTGGGTACTTCGTTTGGGTATAGGGGGGCGGCTCGTTTTCCGGTTCTTGGCTTTGTTTGTTGGCACATTTCGCATCCTTTGCAATATGCTTCTATGTCTTTCTTCACCTTTGGCCACCAGTATTCCCTCTGTACCAACTCCAGGGTTTTCGCTACTCCAGGATGTCCTGCTGTTTGATGGTCATGACTCATGGCGATGATATTGCCTCATAGGTTTTTGTCCCTTGGAATATAGATCCTTCCATCATATTCTATTATTCCTTCTTTCTGCTTCATTCCCCTTTCATGCGTCAGAGAGCTTCCAATCTTGGGGTCCCACAGCGTCTTGTCCCTGGTTGCCTGCTTGATCGATTGGTGGATTTCTTCGACTGCCGGCATGATTACAGCTCTGAAGTGTTCCGGTTTGAGCAGGATGACATCCTGGTTGTCATTGGTTCCCATGTCATGGTCAGCTCTCCTGGATAGTAGGTCGGCTTTCTTGTTTGCTGTTCCTGGTTTGTGGTAGAGCGTAAAATGATACTCTGCTAGTTCCGATACCCACCGTGCTTGTCTTCGGTTGAGTTTCTGGGGTTTTCGGAAATATTGGAGGTTTTGATGGTCCGTCCATATTTCGAAATCTTCTGCTGCTCCCATAAGGTAATGTCACCAATCTTCCAGTGCGATCATTATTGCCAACAGTTCCTTGTCATAGATTTCATAATTTCGCTCTGTTTGGGTTAGCGCTTTGGACATGAAGGCGACTGGTTTCCATATCCCATCGTGTTCTTGGGACAAAACTGCGCCTATTGCCCCCTCACTAGAGTCCGCTTCCACGCAGAATTTCTTGGTTATGTCGGGCATCATTAGTACTGCTTCCTGCCCTATCTGTTTCTTTACTTCCTCAAATGCTTTGTCTTGCTTCTTTCCCCATTGCCACTCCCCTTTTCCCGTTAATTGGGTCATCGGTCGTACTATTCGAGAATAGTTTCGGATGAATCTTCGGTAAAAGTTCGTGAATCCTAAGAAACTTTGGAGTTCCTGCTTCTTTTCCGGCTTGGGCCACTCCATGATTCCTTTTACTTTTACGGGGTCCATCCTAATCTTTCCTTCACTGATGATGACGCCTAGGTATTCGGTTTCTAATACCTCAAATTCGCATTTTTCCGCTTTAAGGAATAAGCTATTTTTCCTTAATACTTCCAATACTTGTCGGACCAGTTTTCTATGCTCGTTCTGGTCTTTGGAAAATATCAGGATGTCGTCAAGGTATATAGTGACTTTTCCGCTGGCTATGAGGTCCTTGAACAAATCATTCATCATTGTTTGGAAGGTGGCTGGTGAATTCGTGAGTCCGAAGAACATCACGAGTGGTTCAAATAGGCCTCTATTGGTCCGGAAGGCTGCTTTCCACTCGTCCCCTTCCTTCATTCTGACGTTGTATCCCCACCGGACGTCCAGCTTGGTGAAGTATTTTGCACCTCTTAGTTTGTCCATGAGGTCGGCGATTAACAGCAAAGGGTATCTGTTTTTGACCGTTATTTCATTCAGCTTTTGGTAATCTTGTACCGGTCTGAGTTTTCCGTCTTTTTTCTTGACGAAGAAGAAGGGTGAAGCCAAGGGTGATTTGGATGGTCGGATTCATCCGGTGGCTAGATTTTCATCGAGGAATTTGTTGAGTTCCTCTTGTTCGGCAAGGTTTAATGGGTATACCTTGCAGTCTAGGGAAGCCTTTGCATTTGGTACCAGTTTGATTGCATGGTCCCAAGGTTTCCGCGGTGGTAGTTCATCAAAGTTTTTTTTTGAGAACATGTCTTCGAAGTCTCTTGCCCACTCTGGAACTATTTCTTCGTACATTTTGCCTTCCCTTTGGGCATGCGCTTGGGCGGCTAAGTCGTTCGCCTTTGTTCCCATGGCACGTATCCTGATGGCTTCACTGAAGTCGATTGCTAGGATTCAGTCTCCTGCTTCTACTTCTGCTCCCCATCTGGCTTCCGGGTCTTCGTCCGGTAGTTTGAACTCTACCTTTCGACAATCGCACCGTACCAGGGATATTTCTCCCATCTGCCAGTTGACCACTGGGTTATGCCTTTTTAGCCAATCGTACCCGAGAAACATTGTGGCTGTCCCGATATTAGTGATGGCGAGTTCTAATAGTTCTGTGTGATCTCCTATTTTTACTTGCATATGGGCGTATTCTTCAATATCTCCTTCTTGGTTGCGGGTTCCATCAGTGTTGTAGACAGGACTTTTGAACACCGCTTTTACTGTGTTAAGCCCTTGTTGTCATACAAATGCAGAGCTAATGACACTATGAGTGCAGCCGCTGTCTAATAAGGCTTCGACCTGGAAGGTTTTTCTGGTGTGGATCGCTTTGAGCTGTAGTTTGACACTGACTGATTTTCCAGTTGTGCCCCTTATGTGCCTTGGAGCTCCTTTCAAATCATGCAGCCAGTCTAAGATCATGTCCCAGTGTTCCGACCTCCATTCCTTTGGTCCGGCAACATTGTCTATCATGTTGTCGCATACTTCGTCTCGTCGTTTTGGGTGTACCCAATCACGCAGGATAGCCATACGTTCTTCTCTCGTCTTGGCTTCTCGAACCATGTGCTGGGTCCATTTGGCTGTAAAGGGTTTCATCCAGACCGAAATGAGGGGTACCCGTCTAGCTTCCGAGGAAGTCACGGCCTTTTCAGGCAGGGTGTTGCCGCCAGTTGTTGCCGTACTCTTGGCACTTCCGGTTGGGCGTCTTGCCTCAGTTGCCTGAGGACTTTTTCGCTTCGGGGATGGCCTGCATGCGTCTGTGTTTTGGACTGAGTCCCTGGCCACAGTAGCCAACCATCTTCTGAACGAGGTGTCATCTTCCTCGTCAGGTACTTCGACTATAGAGACACTTCGTGAGCTTCGAGTAACTGTTGGTGCACTCACTGAAGTGGATCTTGATCGGGCCGCCCTCTCTCGTGCCCGATGAGGTGCTTGTACCCCATCGATTGAGAACGCTTGCTGATCTTCGCTTAGCGCGGATGCTGAGTCCGAGTCTGAGCCGCCCTTGTCGGATGAGTCGTCCTCGTCCTGCGGGTGCGTATCTCCCAGGGGTTCAGTCAGGTTGTCCGCGCCATTCGACTCGTTGTTTGATCTGCGGATAGCTTCTTGTCCCGTCGTTCCTGGGACATTCATCTGCTCGCCCGGCACTTTAGCGGCCACAGGCGGTGATTGAGCTCTATGCCTTCGTGGCGTTTCTTTGGGTGGCGTCGCGGTATTCCAAGTTCCCACCTGAGCCGCTTTTTCACAGGGGACTACCCTCCTGGCTTTCACCAGTGGGCGCCTATCCCATGCCCCACCCGGTAATCCAAAGGATCCCGTTATGGCAGGTGGTGATATGGTGGTCACCTTTTCGTTCGATGATTTTGCTCGCGATGAGTTACTCTCTGGACGTTTAGGGGTTTTGCGTGTAGCTCTCCCCTTTTGTGTTTCGACCAGTGTCGTCCTTCCGGTGGTTGGGGTTTCTGATTCGGTTTCTTCAGGTTCGCACTCGTCGACAGGTAAAATTGAATATTTATTGCGTGTACCTACAACTGCTTTATTAGTAACTATGCGTCCTGTGCGAGTGCCTGTTCCTGTTAGTCTGTTGGCCGGTGCAGACGAATCTACTGCCCAGCCTCGTCTTTTACCTCCTCTACCTTGGTGGTGGGCAGAGTTGGTTCCGACTCTTTCTCTTTCTCTTTCTCCTCCTTGATTGCGTCCATGACTGCTCATATGTCGGCACGGTTGAATTTGCGTTTAGGGCATGCGTGAGACATGTGTCCCTTCTCGCCACATTTGAAGCACCTCCCCTCTTTTCTCAGCTTGTCGAGGTCCATGGGAGCGCCCTGCCCTCCGTACGTGGTGCCTGTGTTTGTTTTCTTTTCAGGCACATTTGAGGATTCTTGACCACCCTTCTGGGGCGTGGTCGTTCAGTTGCCGCTGCTCGGCGCTGCCCCTTGTGCCTTCCGGATGCGGAAGTTGTAGTCAAGTCGTAAGAGGCGTGCCTTGAGCCCCTGGTAGTCAAGCGGGATCTCGCCATCTCCGGTGTAGATCTTCTTGATTGCTTGCGGGCAGGCGGCTTTCTCGAGTTGGGAGTACATCATTTTGGCCTCGTGGATTACTCCCGCTTCCAGGGCCAGTTCTTCAAAGCATTGGAAGAACAAGTCCCCATCAGGGTACATTGCCTGCCTCAGCTTTTCCCATTGCGCCTGTTTGATGCGTGCGTTGGAGTCCTTCCAAAACCGTCGGTTCGTCACGGCTTTGAATTCTTCATAGGTCAGGTACCTGACCTGGCCGTTGGCGTCTCGCAGCTCCAAGAGCTGTAGGTTCCACCACGTCTGGGCTTCTTTCTCGAATCTCGAGACGCAGAAGACCACTTTATGAGGGTGGTGGCGGAAATGTCTATTGTAGACGTCGAAGTGTAGTTCGCACTGATTAAAGAATCGTGCGATGTCGGAGGAGTCCCCTTTGAACGGTTCGGGTTCTCGGAGGATCTTGGGTTTCAGGTCATCCCAGGGTTGGGCTTGCCCTGCGGCCAGGTTCCAGTCTCCTGGTGGAGCTGGGGGCCTTCCTGGGGGACTCGGGAATCGGGGCAGCAGCCATCGCTGTGGCGGTGCTGGTGGTCCTGCTGGGGGTGCTGGTGGGGCTCCGCCACTGCCAGCTCCGCTCCCAGAGGCAACCAGTTGCGCGCTGGCAAAGGGTCGGTTGCTGAAAGGATGGATTGGTTCGGGTCCCCCGCCATATACATAGGGTTCTTCTGATAGCGGCAAATGATGAGGCAGGGTCGGGCAAAGTGGTGCCGGGGGGTTCCATTTTGGAATCGGCTGTGTGGGGTGCATCGGATGCATTCGATTCCATAAGTTTGTGGCTCTGTGGCCGGTTTCGGCGATTAGGATCGCCTCTGCATAGAAGGGGTTAATGTCTTTGTTAGTTTCATATTCTATGCCTGCGTCGGCGCTTAGCCATTCTACCGACTCGACCAGAGTCATTCGGATGTGGTCCTCTAGTTCCATCCATCCCATTTCTCCTGGTTCCTTATTCACTGCTTCCTGCTCCCTCGGCAATTTGTAGGAGCTGTTGGTGGAGCTCGAGCGTGTGTGCCTCGAGTCTGTTCCAGAAGAACTCCGTGTCGACGGGTGGGATTGGAGGAAGATTGGGGATAGAGTTCGGGGTGATGGACTCTGTGGGGTTGGGGTGTGCGCTGGTGGTGGTGAATGGGGAGTCGGGTGTCAAGGTGTTGGTGCGTGGATGGGTAATAGGTACGTGGATAGTTCGACCGGTGCTGGAGGTGGCGCTGCTGTGGCCCAGGTGGAGTCGGCTACTGCTACTGTAGAAGGTTGCGGCTTCCACATCAATTTCGCCTTCCTCAATACTCTCTTGAGGGCGTTGTTCAGTGTTCCAGCCGTTGATCTCCGGGATGACGCGCTGGACGGTCGGGAAATGCGTTGGGTGGTAGTGGACGGGTGGAGGGATGTAGATGACGGGCCCCCTACCGCGGGGTGTCCGTGTTCTGATTCGTTGTTCCTGTCGTAGTCCATGTCTATGGGTGATACAGACAATGGTGACGACGGCGAGGATAGAAAACCCAAAGGTTGCGAGGAAGAAGATTTCGACGTTCGATTCTTTCATGAAGGGTGGGAGTGGAACTCCCGTGGTTCTTCAATCTTGCAAGAAAGTCGGTAGGGGAAAGCTCGGACTAATTGTCAGGGTCTAACCCAACTCGTAAATCCTATCACTAAGCCCGGCTGTCTCGTGTTCAGACAATCACCATATGACCCAGAGTAGAACCTAGAGAGAGTATCAACTGGCTGTCTAGTAGTTCGTGAGCAGTTGAGTTAGAGTAAGTGTATTAGACTTTAGTCCAAGCTGAGGATTACCCTCCTAAATACATGGGTTTATATACTACTGCTACGTTACTATAATTAGACTGTCTTGGTGAGCGCCTTGCGCGAACCTACAGGGAATGACGATGATACAAATGTATACTGGTGAGGCTGTGATACATGTCCCTCAGAACGATACCGGTGAGGTATTGGTGAGGTCAAGTTGGTTAGATTAGATAAGATAATGGTGAAAATGTGACAGCCACTCTACTGCAATTGTTGGACATAAAGGTGTCAAATTTTGGTCCATTATCACTCTCAAACCCCAGTATCAATCTCTTCCTCAGACAGAGCTTCTCGACAAACTTGCTGACATAAATCAGCGAAATAAACAAGGAATAAGCAATTATATACAACTTTGTGATATAGAAATCATGAAACTTCTTCCTGGCAATGTTTTGTCAGTGCTCATATATACCAGCTCTTGCCGGTTACTCATTTCATGTACAGATTGCAACCACCAGGATTGTTCCATCGGGTGTATACACCTATACCAAGCTTTGTGACCAGCGCTGCTTTCTTTGTTTATGAAGCCCTCCATTGGACTGAAATTTCTCGCCAGGTTGACGCCTGGGATCATAGATATGTCACAAACATTGAGCATGATGACCCTTCTGGTTATCAAACCCTTCTTCACATGCTGCTAGCAATGCAAGTGATGAAGTCCCGCCGTGAGTCTCTCCTTGATGCATGGCTCTCATGCATGGTATTCCAACTTGGTTTTGTCCTGACAGGTTTCTACAAACGGGCATTGTCTCCTCACTGTCTCATGATTCTGGCCCTGGAGGAATACATTTACGAACAACAAATTCTGCAACCAAAAAAGGACCCTGCAGACAAAGGGGGAAAGCGCGTATATCGGACCAAGAGAACATGTCTTGAAGAAATTGGATCACTCCCTTACTACAAAGATGGTATGCGATATGCTAACGAGATCCGGACCTTTTTAGGGTTTCAAACACTGGATAGTCTTCGAAGTTATGTACACAATTTTAAGGGAAATTGGGCCGACAATCCTGTATGGATCTCATGCATTAAATTTCCTGTATCATAGGCATCCTTTCCATGATATTTTTCTTGTTTAATTTACCCAAATGTCACGAATACAAAAAAAAATCATTTAAATTTCTTATTTCCAAATAGATGTCAAGGACAATTCCTTGCCTAAAAGGGTAATTCAGGACATTTACTCATATCTGGTTGGTTATGTAATTACAGGCCAGGAAAGATTCTTCCCTCAATGTCAGATATAACCAATGAAACAACATATAAAAACTCACATATGCCAGGTGGGGTCCTGTATGAACAGATCCGCTCGCTCTGGTGATGGTTGGATATTGAGTAGCACCTGACCAGCTGGTTGTGTGGCCAACCAGGTGGGGTTGTATGCATTCCTCGGCAGACGGCGCTTGTACTGGGTGGTTTTGTTCACCCATTCCTCCTCTGCATGAGGGATAATACGGACTCGGGGAGGATTACCATGACTGGCGCCTGCAGCGTTGGAGATGCACCTCTGGTTGTGGAAATGATGAAAAGAACAGAGCCATGCAGTGACTGAATCGCTTCTCCAGTAAGGCATACAAATCTTATAAACCGTATGGAGATCCTGCTGCACCTCCTCATCGGAACTCATCGCTTCAGGACCGAGCAAGTCGAGGGCTTCTCCATGTATCCCTCCATTCAGCAAGCTAACTGCGGTCTGCTTCCAAGTGCACCAGAGCTAGCAAAAGGTTAGACTTGTATTCCATTTTACTGATTATAAGGAAAATACTTGCACTAGTCTTTCTGCTGGCTTTGTTGCCATCTCTTTGCTTCTGCATTTGAACCGTTGGGGGTTTCAATCGCCCTCTGTAATTGGCACACATACTGTGAATGTGACTGAGACATGCAGCTTTGATAATGCTGCAATTGGAGTAGTCATCGTCCATGTAGTTGTAGACGTTCCTCATAATATGCTGGGTTAGTACATGGGCTGCAGATTTATTCCACACAGGCGCAGGAGGGCCCTGAAAAAATACCAAAAACTGGTCGAGACCACATGCAGGAGTCGTGCCTGCACTTGACTTCCAGGTCTCTTCATACCTCTTCACGTCATCTTCCCTGACTTTTACCTAGTATTCCATGGCCGGTCCTCCGAGAAAAGACTGCATACATTCCCGAATCTTTTTCTGGACCCATTTTTTTTTAGCAATGAGATATCTAAAAGGGTAGCACTAACCGCAAGCTCGTTCTTCTCTGGAGGTCTACGGCGCCTATCTCTGCTTGGGGTCGCTTGAGGCTGGGCCATTGTGTTGTTGTGAGAAGCGGCAGGAGCAGTAACCGCTGCTGCTGCTGCCGTTGTTGCTGCCACTGCTGATGCTGCTGCTGCCAATGTTGTTTGCTCCAATTTATCATGCAGCATGGTGAATCCTTGGGTAAGGATATGCTGGAGTGAAGCCAAAGCATCGGCCTAGTAGTTGCCTAATATTGAGTGCACTCAAAAGTGAGAGCATTTATTCACTCACCGGCATTGCAGATCTCCCCTAGTGTGGATAATGAGCTCCGGTTTAAACCATGGGTGTGTGTATTTTGACTTACCGCTGGATCTGCTCAAGGTTCTTGAGGCGCATTTGGACCTCCTTGTGTAGGATTCTAATTTCTTGGACTTTGTGGAGGGGTGTCCTGTTCCATGTCCCTCGAGTCCTGGCCCCCTAGTGCCTGGGAGGAATCCTCAATTCGACAAAAATGAAGGAATGCAAAGGGAGAGACATACTGGTTGGAACAGTTGTCCACTGATTCTCCTTATTGTAGATGCAATGTACTAGATGGGATGGTTAACACGTTTTCCAGCATAACAAGAAGTACATACACCGCCTTGATTTCCTGTACCATAACCAGTAGGCCGTCGGCCTTGCCCTAAATCTCCATAACGGTTATTAGCTCTGTCTGTATCCTGATAATTGGTTAGCATGTCGTCGTTGATGCCCAAATCAAAAACGAAGTCGGCCCTACTTGATAGTCATCCATAGAATTCCTTTCAGTATCCGAAAGTACACCATGTGAGTCTAGGTCTCCAAACAGAGTCAGAAAGCTGAGAGGATTAGATGACCCTGCTCACTCTCGTCTTCAGTGATGTCGGGAATTGCACCCTGAGGACCAACCATTCTTTGGCATTTGCTAGAGCCTTGTTCAGGGTTATTGTAGGCATGATTAATGCTCGCTTCCATGCACTAACGAGCCCAAAGGAGGTTCAACCACCCAAACTTGGAGGTTAGACTGTATTTATCTGCATCGACCAACCCACATGATCCGAATGTCGACATCACGCTGATAGAAGATCGGTCTGGCATTTAGACGACAAGCGAATGAAGGAGGGGCACGTGAACTCAAGGCATGATTATGTCTAATCCCTCTTCAGTCGCACATCATAATATTCATTGCACTGAGCACTGAAGACTTACAATAACTCTGGCTTGCAGAGAGAAGGCTGAGTGTGGGGTTCAGGACAAGTCGCATTCGGCTATCATCGAGGCATCAGATGCCAAGCTAATGTTCAATCTAGATATCACAATAGTTCGGCTGTACCAGATTATCCATGATAAGCCGGATGCAGTGTGGATGTGGCCCATCTCCAGCCATTTGCAAAATGCTTTCCTTTGTCCGTTTGCCAGATCACACAAAAGAAATTTTTTTTTTTGTAAGGTAAACAAGAAGGACGTCAAGGTGCAGGCCCCAAAAGGTTAGGCAGCATTTGAGACGTTGCTGTCTATTTGTTCCATAAGTTTTACTTCACTGGATCCTGCCCTCACACCCGTCTCTGTTGACATGCTCTCAACGTGTCTACACGTGTAATTTTGCGATATGCATCAATACATGCATTGTGTAATGGCTGGTTACTGAGATAACAAAAGATATGAACAGAGCGCAGTGCTATATGCATAGAGCACAGTGTCAAACACACAGGGTGCAATGTTATATGTATGGAGCCCGATACGGAGTCATGCGCAGTACAACCTTGGGTGACAATTGGTAGAGTGCATGCTCTAGTTTAGAATGATACTATTTGAGGTCACACTAAGTATGAGAGCTCAGCACTTGATACTAAATGCACTAGAGGCAGATCAGCCACACGCTCTAAGGAATTAATGAGAGAGAAACATGATATTGGGAGAACTACATTGGTCGAAGACATGCACTGCATGCATATAGGAAAATAGACATAGAGCGCAGTGGAATATGAATAGAGAGCAGTGTTATCCACAACACACGCAATTCAACACATGCTGACATGCTCTCAATGCATTTACCAATGTAATTCTGTGAAATGTATCGATATATACATTTTACAACATCCTGGCATCAAGATAACAAAGAAGAGGAATAGAGCGCAGTATATTTCACACAGAGCGCAGTGATATCCATATTACGCGTGATACAACATGCATGCGTATCAGTCTTGAGTGACGATTGGTAGAGTGCATGCTATAACTTAGAATGATACTAGTTGAGGTCACCCTAAGTATAAGAGCTCAGCACTTGATACTGAATGCACTGGACACAGACTACAAACACACTCTAAACTATAAATCCTGGGGACACTACGTGACCCATTGATCTATGATGCATAGGGCACCGATCGATCAGAGAGTCACGCGCATGTATGAAATGATGTCTAATAATAGATAACTCTGAGGGAACCCAATTTGGCCACAGAGCGCAGTGCCTAGGCTTACTGTGGGTATCCCCCACCTACCAGAGAAAACTAGAAACTCAGGAATAAATGAGGGTACAGCCTATATGACCGGCTGTTACTCCTGGTATCCTCCGAAGAAATAACGAGTGACATGCCAACCAATAGAGCGCAGTGCGAGTGGAGTCTCAACCACAGGAAATAGAGTCTGGTCTCAAGATAGACCTCTGACCAATTGTCCAGCCCCGGGGATGCTATAACAACATGCACGCATTGCGAGGGACATTGTTCCGAGGTTCTAACAGTAGTGTATTAAGTTGTACCGACTTGTAGGACATAGAAATGTATAAATACGATAGTGTAGATATAGTAAGACAGGTTTCCGACCCCCCGTGTAATAGTGACAAGCTTATTTGATACGCACGCGATCCTTTGGAGCTGTTTGAGCCTTGCACTTCGTCCGTTAGTGACGAGTCAGAGGTGTTGAACCCCAATTGTGATGGTGCAAGAGACAATAGCTACTCGCCCTGGCACTGGGAGTGGTTTGTAACTTCGGGCGAGAGAATATAGATGTCTTTGATATAAATTTGAGTGATTTGAGTCGTGAGCATGGCTGATAAGGCTTGCAGGGCACTCCATACTTAAGTTGCATTGATTGTTTGACTTGAGCTCTGTGTTGGGATTGAGAGATTCATGTCAGTGTAGGCACTACTCTATTGATTGAGGGTTTCATGTGATGCGAGGCATTACAGGCAGCAGAGGTTCAAACCCTTTGGCTTAGTTAGTGCTCGCTCTGTGTTATTTCCGCAAGTTGGCAAAGGTTCAAACCCTTTGGCTTGTCGGACGGGGTTCTCTGTGTTTGTGTGTATTCTCTGGATCGCATAGGTTTGAACCCTGTGGGTCTACGATCGGTTAGGAAACTCGAGCGCGTAGGTTAGAATCCTGTGGTTCTTGTGGATTGTTTAGTAGGAATTGGTTTCTGCTTCGAGCGCAGTTGTTTAAGTGGTGTTTAGGGTGTTATTGATAGTGTGCAGTGGTTATTAGAGTCCCGCGCGATTCCTAGAAAGTTGTGGAGACGTTTAATGAAGTTGTGTTGTGTTATACACCCTTGCCTTGAGGCCTGGTGATGGAAGTCGCACCTCTTGTTCTGAGAAAAGCCTTTGGACTTAGAGAAGTCTAGATATTATACGAGAGCTCTTGCTCCACGTGTCTTAGAGATATTGAGAATTCAGTTGTTTTGGTTTGCTACTTTCATCGCATTAGAATCCCCCCACAAACTTGAGTGTGTTTGTGTGTGTAGTGTTGGGTGTGGGTGTGATCAGTGTCTTCGATGCTGTTGCATTTCTAGCTCTGTGCACTCAGACGCCTCTTCACCGTACCTCGTGGTCTCGGCATGCATGGAGCATTAGTTGGTTAGGGTGGTTGAGTGTCATCCCAGCTACTCCTCAGGACCAGTCGTAAGAAACGGCGTACGCCAACAATGTTCCATTCTGATTGAACGACGCGCATGGTACTGGTCCGGGTAATCCGTTCAAGCCTTGAGGATTGAGGGATCAGATTGGCTAGGAGGGTGACAGCAAACAACAAACCACCCAAAGGAATCCGTGAATGCTGATCCCAAAAACTGATGATGCCATCAGATCCTAAGTTCAGATTTCTAGACTGTTAACAAAAGTGAGAGCGGTTAAATGTACCACAGGTGGCCAGGGTTCCATGTATGGGATGCTGGACTATGTCATTGACAGCATACACAGTGCCTTGGCTGCCTCGGTGGCATCTGAAGGAGTAGTTGTTCCTATGCATGCCAACAGTCAGAGAGTAACAGACTTATATTAGGCAGAAGCAAGCTCACAAATTCATGTGGTCATCAAAGTACCTTATAACAAAGCATATCTCAGTAACCACCGACACTTTTTGTAAGCACTAACTGGATAGCAATGCATCCTTCAGTACTACCGGCAGCAAAACCAGGTCCAGATGTAAAGCAAGCAACAGATCGAGGCGGGAAATTCAGTCAGGTGGTGATCGTCTTTGGCATCCGTCAGTTTATCGCCATGTGCCAGTTGGAGGAGCAAACCTTCAGCGACAAAGTTGAGCGCCTCAAATCGAAAGTCTGAAATTGTGGGGAAGCCATACCTAACACCATAAATGGATACCTAACGTCCAAAGCATAGCACCATTCAAGAATTGCTATCGTAGCAACCGGCCCTTCTGTATGTGCATCCCAAAGCTGGTTGAAATATGTGTTAGAGCAGAAAACGAAAGCATTCAGTCTCTACCTTGACCGTCTTATCCCAGCTTCCTGTCACAAAAATGTTCTGATGGGAATTCTTGAACAACCTGACAACTTTGATAGGTTGCTCGTGCCGTGCGAACTGGCTCACGCATCCTGATTTGGCATCAAGGATAAGAGCAACATTGTCGGCACCACTAGATAAAACTTTGCTGCCATCCTGGTTTAAAGGGATGTAAGCAAAAGTAAATGAATTGAAGTGATGATTCTTACCTCGCTCCAACAAACAGACAGCACAGGACCTTGGTGGTGGTACATAGTTTCGAGCTTAGATTCCAATAATGAGTGAGCTCCGTAAATAGCGACCTATGTGGTTTCAATATTGAGTTTGAATACATGAGAAAAGAAAGCTCACAGTTCCATCCCAGCTCCCAGCAGCCAGGTAATTGTGCTTAGGGGAGAAGCAAATAGAAGAAATTGAATCGGAAAAGGGATGACAAACTTCTGAGTCGTCCATGGGCGATTTGGGAAGTTTATGAAACGTCTTCAGTGAGAGATAGTGCTCAGTTAACATGGGAGCCATATTGAAGTTTTATAGCAGTGGAGGTTGCTTGGCAAATGACGCACTCATTTCGAAAGTAGAAACAAAGAAAGGCATTCTACCAGGAAGCCTTTGTTTCTGAAGGATAACGCACATTGTTTGGGGGCCATGTTGAAAACTATAGCTGCAGAGATTGCTTGGCAAATGACGAGCTTATCTCAAAAGCAGAATCAAAGAAAGGCATTACACAAAGAAACCTTTGTCTCTGAAGGCTAACACCAATAGCACAAAGGTGGCGTGCTCGGAAGTCCAAAGGCAGCAGCCGATCATTAGCAGTACATGCTGGCATGCTCCGACACATGGGGCGTGATGTCAATCACATCAGATCTTGACATCAGAGATTGATCAGCTTGAACCATGATGTATGGTGCTAGATTGCATGTTAAATACCCATTCTTTCGTTCCCTCTGGGCATCCTATCCGTGCAATGATGCCGTCGCCATCTCCCAAAATTCTCTTTTTTCTCTCTGCTTTAACGTTGCTTGGTGCTTTGTCAGGACATTTTGTTCGCTACTATCTTCGAGTTTGGGGCTTACAAAAGTTATCCGTTTGTCTCAAGGACACGCTCGCCTCTGTGACAGCCAATGGTATCATCTTTGTATTGTCAGGTCTCATTATCATCATCATGGACTTAGATTGTATATGTTTCTCTTGTGCATGATGAACGAGCTCACCGAATATCCAGTTTTCGAGGTATCCGAGAGATTGGACCAAATGGTGACAAAATTTAGGTCATTCTCACATGATGTCATATATACGAGAGCTTTGTACCTCTACTGTGCCGTCCTCTTTCATGACAGATGGATTGGTTCGCAGCTCAGTGTGGTGACAGTCAATGCAGGACCTCTCTGGAGTAAAGGTGCGGGTTGTAGACAACATGTCGATTAAGCTAATTAATATCAATACAGTGACCTACACCTCATTCCATCAGGTCTTCAGCGACATGGCTCTCTCTGTTTCTCAAAAGCGCCAGTCAGCACCTGTGTACCCTGATGAAGTCGCCAGTGATTCCGACATCACTGCTGCTAATACGATGAAATGGCGTACCCTGCTCTGGAGCAATGAAAAACTGTTTGCTTTTAGGCAAATGTTGATGATGAAGGAAGTAGGCAAGAAGCTCGATATAATACAGGATGTGGACAGGGATATACAGGACATGGAAGGTAAGATCTACCAAGTGTCTTCATGATGTCCGCTCATTAAATTAGCTGCCATGGGGAATCTGCACGGGGATTTTTTCAAAGGCTGGTGTTCTATGTGCAACTGCATGTGTGGATTTTCAGATATCAGCAAATAGGTATTCCTTTCCCACATATGCTCCAATATCTCATATGAGATTGTCTCCTATCTATTTTCAGACCGCCTCAAGTGTGACACCATTATCCATCAGCATGTCGTTTGAAGAATGCTGAAGTCGGCCCTTAGGCCGCATATCAGAGCCTTCAAGCACAGGCTGATAGATGCGCTGACTAGTTCTTATGATCCAATTCTACCTAAAGCTTTCCTGCAGTCGCCTACCCCCTTCGACGCCATCACCGTCATTGCCCTTCTGACTCAGAAGATGTCGGCGGACCTGGATCCCATTTTAGATCATGCCATGCATGAGTTCACCATTAATTGGATGACTAGTGATGGTTCTCAGGCGAAGGCATTCCATGAGTTGATATCCATGAATTGATCTTGGATCGAAAAAGTATTCAAGCCACAACTTGATGCCTTCATGTCATCACTTACCTTTCCCTGCCCGACCAATGGGTCATCGAAGGGTGACCCTGCGATGTCCTAGGTATCGATAGCTATCATTACCATAATGGGTAAATCCCTGATTCCATGCTTAGATCGTGTGCTGATGTGTTGAACATGTTTTTACACCAGTACCAGACCATAGTAGAAGTTATATGTAGGACCTCCGAATTGACGAAAATATAATTATGAGAAGTGCATCCCTTCCTGATTTACCAAAATCTAAACCCTTCTGAACTCTGCACCTGCACAGCACCTGAATACTCATTTTATGTGCACATACATGTGTGTACGGCTTTACTACCTCAACAATGAGCGTCTATACATGCTCTCGAAGCATAGGCATCAAGTACTATTTCCAGAAACTTGCGCTAACATAACTATCAGCCAGGTGAACCAACAAGGACTACCGACATAAGACTGAAACGCGTATCCAGACCTTACCAACTTACGGGACAAAATTTCAGACCTATCGTGCCTCTTCACAGGCATCTTTGACCAGATTGCTTTGGCTGTGTAACAGCCGCTGAAGCTTATCGACAGAGATGCAGGAGCTTCATATATCACTTTGGGAGACTAAGAGAGCGCCTGTTCCACTATTGCATGATATATTCAGCTGTATCCGTGGTCTTGAGATGCTTGAGATCATCCTTCCTTTACTCTCGGAGAGACAGATGAACACCATACTTCGAGACGTCATGCTGCCCCGATTAAGCTTACTGGTCGCTGAAGTCCCACATCGTTCCCTTATCTCATTTTTATTGTGCCATACCTGTATCACTACTTTTACGATGAGCAGTTGCAGCTCTTCTGGCACCATATGCCCTCTTTCAGCTGTGACTAGTACCGGAAGCATCATGGAGCTTTCAGGGCCGATGAGCTGCGTTCCTTATCTCATAGATGGAAACCCCGTCACTCGGCTGAAATTATCATGGGAGGACCATCGTTACTTCGAGCTACTGTTGCACCATGTAGGCGAAGGTACAAGTCGCATCACGCATCTTGATCTGGAGTTTGTCGACCAGGATGCGCAGTTCATCATCCGCCTGGCGCGTGCTGTTCCATTTCTATATAGGCTTCGTCTTCGGGAAGTTTCTTCAGTGAGTTCTCAGCATGAAAAGTGTGCCACTGTATCTCATTGCAAGGCGCAGGAGCAGCCAGAGTCGGTATCATTCCCTTGGGAACATTTAAATGAATGGACAACCGGGCTTTCAATGTTATGCCACATGAGGTATCTATGCTTAGAGACTCATAACATGTTGGTACAGAAGTGTAGCCGGGGGAAGGAGCTGCAGGTATTCAGGCCGTGGGTCCGGGATTGTATGGCAATTGAATTTTTCGAAGTTAGTTACCTCTGCGAAGGTGGAATGGCGTGAAGTGTCTGGCAAAAGACATGGAACGACAGAAGGCCTTGGAAACGGCAGTCACAGCATGTGGTTCTGCTTGATATCTCTCAATTCCACCATGGACTATAATATAACTCATCGTGTTTGTGTACTGTACTGTATCTACATTTACTACAGATATCTTCGGAAATGATCGTCCAGCTGTAATTGAACCTTTCTTGTCTCTTCTTCCAAATTGACATCACCGATTTGATCAAGAATTTTGGTGAGTTCAACGATCTTAAGGAGTGCATGGATCACTTCAATGAGGGAGCAATCAACTGAAGGCCTTTGCAAGATTGGTGTTCTGCAAGCGGCACAGGTGGCTGATCGTGGTTGGTCTGAAAGCAATTGGATGACACAATTTCCACAGAAACCGTGGCCGCAACCTAGCCTGCAAAAGCGCTACTGTAAATGTTGATTTCCGGAGATGGCAGATTGGCAACATACTCCACAGGAACGGTGTTAAGGAAACAACAGATACTGCACTCCATGCATGACTGCACTTTTTGGTGAATATTGTCGATGACGTCCTTCAACTTCTGTATTTCTGTGGATGAGCCTTGATGCTCTTGACATAGCCGTGCATATTCTTGTTGCCATTGTATATTTTCCTATTTGCGATGAGGTCTAGAGCTGTATGGAGAGCACGGAGTGATGGACGTACAGCGAGCAACTCTTTTTCCTTTTGAGTGAACTTGATCACTTCATTTACTAAGTAGTCTTTCTCTTGCTGGAATTCGGTCATCCTCGAGTCAGCGAGTGATGCCATCTATATCAGCGTTGCGTTACTGAGAAAGGAGAGAAAAGGAAATAGAATGCACATTCAGCATTCTCGCCTCAGTATCCCCCAGTCTTTGTTCGGTAGCCCTCAGTTGCGCCTCGCCGTTGTTCAGTCTAACAAGGAGCTGTTCATGCTCCTCTGCCTGGAAGCGGGATGTCATCTGCATCTGTTTAGAATAAATGGGGCACCTCAGAACCCTTGAAAAATTTATCACATACGTTCAAAAGTGCCACCGTAGCCTCTTCCAATCACCATCCAACCCTTTTCAGCTCATCTTGGGCATTGTTTAGATGGGTAGCGACACTATCATGCTCTTCCACAGCCACTGTCTTCAGATGAAACTGCATGCCAATTTCCTATGAAAGCAATGGGGAAAGTGCCACAGAGCCAAGTTCAAACCCTCACAAGTGACTTTCGAGTGTTTTCCACCTTGAGTTATTTTAAGAGCTCTTCAAGTTTTGATATCTGGAAATGAGATTATGGCTTAGCTCTGGCCAAAGAATGATCCACTTGCCTTTGATGCTGGTGTTGCAGTCGATGACAATATGGAGTCCAGTGCTTGATAGATAATTAGTAGTCTTTCATCCAGGCAAGGAAGCTTACCCTTTGCATGCTCAGACATTCCAAGAGTATGGGGCCTCTGTGATTGATTCTTGGGAGCTTTATTCAAAGGATTCGATATATTGCAAGTGAAGGCAAAGTGAAAGGGCACAAGTCACACAGCACATATTTATACACAGAATTCTGGAGTGGCACCTCAGTGGCACAATTAGGAACAAAGAGAGCTATCCTATCACCCTGGTATCGCAACTGCATTTTAATTGGGAGGAGGTAAGAACGTATCATCCACGAATGTTGCATTCAAAGGATCCAGAGGCCGTCGACGAACTGCATGAATTCATCTCGGGCTGACTGGTCGCAGTTTGATAGCCGAGACCGAACTCTGGTTCACCTGGGTCTGCTGATGCAATTTGACAGCATTGTTATGTCACTCTATTTATGCAGCAGCCTTCTCTGCCTCATGTATCAATTGATGTTTTTGAATCAGGACGGGAATATACTGGGATGGAATCCGGAAATACAGCGCCCATGAGGTCTCCACGAGTTATTTCTCTGGCCCACTCTGTATCGGGGGTGGAACTTGTGTCTTTAGCTTTTCTATGTCACCTCAATGTCTTGAGTCGAATATTGGCTTCAAAAAACTATTCAAGGAGAAGATTTTGACTCCGTCAATGTTTTGACTTTCTCTAAAGATGGAGCTCTGTTGGCGGCCGCTTTTGAAACGGGAGCTGTGAAAGTCTATCGTACTCATACGGGGAAACCTGTTAGTGAGTATTTGAAGGAGCCCACCACTATTGATGTCCTTCTATGGTCTCTCGATGACTCGAAGCAGCCGATTCTTTATGTCAGGACTCGCTCAGGCAAGGTATTCCACTATGACTGCCCAGACAAGAAGGTGCAATTTCTTTCATGCGCACCTCCAGTCGCTGTTTGATGACTATCATAGGAGAAACCCAACCAAAGGAAGGAATGGATGGCGAGTTTAACAGGCCCAATTTGGTGTATGGACCTGGATTCTACCAAAGGATATCTTATCATCGGCCATGGCAGCCATGTTAGTGCTCTCTGGAGAAATACACATAGTAGGTCTTCATTTGCTATGAATTGCCAGGCACATCATTTATTCAGTGTAAGATGACTGGCGTATCGCTTTCGAGATGGTCGAACTGCCCTCCTTGATCCCTACCAACTTTACACGTCCCGCACCGTATGCCACTGGAATTCATTCCCCCAACAAAATAATACTTGCATAGTCAGCTACCTTGAGCATGGTGTGGTGTGAGTTGCTTTCGAACACAATCTTCTCTGGTGAACATCACATGCCGACACTTTTCTCTAGCTGTTTTGGTCTGGATCAAGGCGATGTGGTCTGGTCCATGTTGCCAGAGTGCAGAATGTAAGTGGGATGATTTATCATGGAAGTTATCGGGCTCATCAGATGCAGAGGAAGTTCAGCAGTGTCCACGGATGGCATGTTGCTTGCTGGAACAAACCTCTACGATGGCATCAATTTCTATGTGTTTTCCCTTCTGAGAAAGCAAGGGGATGTGATAGCGGATAAAATCCTTACCAATGTCATCGTCCCTGTTTGTTTTGTCCATGACGATGACACGCTCTCAATGTGTCTACATGTGTAATTTTGCGATATGTATCAATACATGCCTTGTATAATGGCTGGTTACTGAGATAACAAAAGATATGAACAGAGTGCAGTGCTATTCGCATAGAGCGCAGTGTCAAACACACAAGGTGCAATGATATATGTATGGAGCACGATACGGAGTCATGCACAGTACAACCTTGGGTGACAATTGGTAGAGTGCATGCTCTAGTTTAGAATGATACTATTTGAGGTCACACTAAGTATGAGAGCTCAGCACTTGATACTAAATGCACTAGAGGCAGATCAGCCATGCGCTCTAAGGAATTGATGAGAGAAAAACATGGTACTGGGAGAACTACATTGATCGAAGACATGTGTTGCATGCGTATAGGAAAATAGACATAGAGCGCAGTGGAATATGAATAGAGCGCAGTGTTATTCACAACACATGCAATTCAACACATGTTGACATGCTCTCAAAGCTTTTACCAATGTGATTCTGCGAAATGTGTCGATATATACATTTTACAATGTCCTGGCATCAAGATAACAAAGAATAGGAATAGAGCACAGTGGAATATGAAGAGAGCGCAGTGTTATTCACACAGAGTGCAGTGATATACACATTATGCATGATACAACATGCACGCGTATCAGTCTTGAGTGATGATTGGTGGAGTGCCTGCTCTAACTTAGAATGATACTGTTTGAGGTCACCCTAAGTATAAGAGCTCAGCACTTGACACTGAATGCACTAAACACAGATTACAAATGCACTCTAAACTATAAATCCTGGGGAAACTACGTGACCCATTGATCTATGATGCATAGGGCACTGATCGATCAGAGAGTCGCACGCATGTATGAAATGATGTCTAATAATAGATAACTCTGAGGGAACCCAATTTGGCCACAGAGCGCAGTGCCTAGGCTTACTGTGGGTATCCCCCACCTACCAGAGAAAACTAGAAACTCAGGAATAAATGAGGGTACAGCCTATATGACCGGCTGTTACTCCTGGTATCCTCCGAAGAAATAACGAGTGACATGCCAACCAATAGAGCGCAGTGCGAGTGGAGTCTCAACCATGAGGAAATAAAGTCTGGTCTCAAGATAGACCTCTGACCAATTGTCCAGCCCCGGGGATGCTATAACAACATGCACGCATTGTGAGGGACATTGTTCCAAGGTTCTAACAGTAGTGTATTAAGTTGTACCGACTTGTAGGACATAGAAATGTATAAATACGATAGTGTAGATATAGTAACATAGGTTTCCGACCCCCCATGTAATAGTGACAAGCTTATTTGATACATGCATGATCCTTTGGAGCTGTTTGAGCCTTGCACTTTGTCCATTAGTGACGAGTCAGAGGTGTTGAACCCCAATTGTGATGGTGCCAGAGACAATAGCTACTCGCTCTAGCATTGGGAGCTGTTTGTAACTTTGAGCGAGAGAATATAGATGTCTTTGATATAAATTTGAGTGATTTGAGTCGTGAGCATGGCTGATAAGGCTTGCAGGGCACTCCATACTTAAGTTGCATTGATTTTTTGACTTGAGCTCTGTGTTGGGATTGAGAGATTTGTGTCAGTGTAGGCACTACTCTGTTGTTTGAGGGTTTCATGTGACGCGAGGCATTACAGGTGGCAGAGGTTCAAACCCTTTGGCTTGGTTAGTGCTCGCTCTGTGTTATTTCTGCAAGTTGGCAAAGGTTCAAACCCTTTGGCTTGTCAGACAGGGTTCTCTGTGTTTGTGTGTATTCTCTGGATCACATAGGTTTGAATCCTGTGGGTCTACGATCGGCAAGGAAACTCGAGCGCATAGGTTAGAATCCTGTGGTTCTTGTGGATTGTTTAGTAGGAATTGGTTTCTGCTTCGAGCACAGTTGTTTAAGTGGTGTTTAGGGTGTTATTGATAGTGTGCAGTGGTTATTAGAGTCCTGTGCGATTCCTAGAAAGTTGTGGAGACGTTTGACGAAGTTTGTGTTGTGTTATACACCCTTGCCTTGAGGCCCGGTGATGGAAGTCGCACCTCTTGTTCTGAGAAAAGCCTTTGGACTTAGAGAAGTCTAGATATTATACAAGAGCTCTTGCTCCACGTGTCTTAGAGATATTGAGAATTCAGTTGTTTTGGTTTGCTACTTTCATCGCATTAGAATCCCCCCACAAACTTGAGTGTGTTTGTGTGTGTAGTGTTGGGTGTGGGTGTGATCAGTGTCTTCGATGCTGTTGCATTTCTAGCTCTGTGCACTCAGACGCCTCTTCAACGATGAAGATATACTAGTTGGTGGAAGTGCCGGAGTTGCTTCCATTATGAACATTGCAGCGAAACAGCCGGTATTCATCCTCGAGCATTCAATATGTGAGCTCTAGTGTCCCAATTCTTTTTCCCAAGACTCTAATCTCTCTGCCCAGTGAATGACACAGTTCAGGCTATCGTGTGTTTTCCTTTGGCCCGGAAAATGCCTATTGATGTGCATTTGCAGGCTTATACCAGATATAAAGGCGTTAAGTACATTGCTACTGGTAATACGGAGAAGGGACCGGATTGTTCGATTAAGTTATGGATATGTTATCCCCCTGACTGGAACCCTGGTGTCCTCTACCGCATCTTTGATTGGTTTCGGGTGAGTCGAGGGACAGCCCTTATATTGTACGAATCATACTCATGTTGGTCTGTAGATGCGTGATGCAACGGCTTTGTCACGGTCGATCATCAAGGCCCTGAAAGCAACAATTTACTAGACTGTCATCGCGATATTGACAGTTTTTATTGCATCCACGTTAATGGTGGTGTCACAGACCTTGGCGAGTTCTCAATACAACCCTGTCATATTTTTTAAATGGCTCTTCAATGGCACCATTGATTACTTGAAGATAGGAGGAGGCTGGCTGACTGACTTCAGAGTTGTGCGTGTGAACTGTGAGGACCTTCCTCAAATTTAAATTTGTCAAATCGTATTTTACATAAATGATCAATCAATATGCAATCAAATCTCACAGGTCGAAGCCCATTATTGATCAAGGTAGCTACAGGAAATGGGCACAGCTGAGATTGTAGGAAACAGGAATGTGTCAAGCGTGCAAGATTAATTGAACTTCCGTCATTGATTTGGCATTTCTTTTTGATTGTCCTGCATGACCTTGACATCCCTTTGTAATCATCCTTATTGTCCTTTATGTAGACGTAATTCACTAGTATTTATTGCGCACATTCAAGATCAAGTAACTCATCGTATGATACATCTATTCATCCTGGTTGTTAACAATTATTCTGGCTGCCCTCTTTTTTTCTGCCTTGGTCTGATACTTCTGTAAGGTAGCAGCTATGACCCAACTCGGACGGCCTTCTTTCATAAGGCGAAAAAACTGGTCAGAATTGTCGGGATTGGGATGAGAAAACCTGCTTGAGTTATTGGAAGGAATAATTTTCCACACGCTGTTCTGGTCGAAACACCAGATCTGTGCATCTGCAGACAGTGTATTCCGGTGGATATAAACAGCCCCTACAGGCAGTGCAGGATTGATGACAGGGGGGAGGGCAATGTCTTCAGGCAGTTCGCTAGTATACCAGACCATTTGTCCCTGGCTATTTCCATTGGTTGCAGGAAAGTTTGAAAAATGCAGACCTCTGATGGTCAGTCCGTTAGCGACGGTGGGACAGGGCTTGATCTGGGGCCATCTAGCATCTTGAGGGAAATTAAGTTCAGGATGAGGCCCCCCCTGGTTTCTTTTGCTTGAGAGAAACTTGAGCACCGGATATGATTGAAAACGAGGACATCCACCTGTTCTCCCCTAGGATTCTGATAGGGACCTCTTCAAATGTTGCCAACAGACGACCCGAAGCATCTGCAGGGCTTGAAGTTAGTTCATTACTATGATGTTGAGACCCTCTAAAAACCTTGTTTGGCGTACACGGTTATTGTACGGTTGGGGATGTCTGGTCAATATATAACTGGCTGGAACCAACGACGGAGGGGAGCCTAAGTTGTGCATGAGTCTGGCTGCCAGTACAGTATTATTGTGAAGCGATAGTGACTCGCCTCTAATCCGTTGGTGGATGACATAGAGTATCAAAGTGTATCAAAGCTGAAGAGGAAGATTGAAATCTGGGGCGACTTCGACCCAGGTTTATATGCGGATGAACGACAGCAAAGACAAATGACGTATTTATTCATAATGCGCTAACTACGAAAACAGATTCCCTCGCTCCCGAGTAAAAGCGAGATCCTCATACAGATCTTCAACACCTGTGATACCTTTAGCTAGCATCCCATGAAAGCCTGCACTTCCATCTGTGGTCCAGTCTTCGTCACCTACAATACGATGCATGCTTTGCTCTAATATGAGCAGAAACTGGTGAACTTGCTTTCTGACAAGAATTGCAGCCTTCCACCCTGTACAGACCTCGTGCAAGAGATTCTCCATGAACGAGATGGCATATAAAACTGCTTCAGCATTGGCAGAATTAATTCCCATCCATGTGAAGACCAACAGATGCGTTGTCATCTGCATTTCTAAACTCTTCTTTTCACGCATGGATAGGATACAAAGATCGGAGAGGGCGATAGATAAGTTTCTAGTCGCCCTATGGGTAGTCGCTGTCTCTTCAAGGCGCATGCGCAATTCCGGTAGATAAGAGGGAAGACTGGATGGCACAGCATCACTCTCAGGTAGGAGACTGGGAGATGTTCAAGTGGAAGAACTGATTGGAGAGCAAGAGAAGAAGCTCACCCTGCCTCAATAACACACTGATCAATAGACATGAAGGACACATGTAATGACACCAAGGTGCGTTCAAGGGACTTCCTAAAAGCAGCCTCAGTGAGAGGCAGTTTGGCAACCTGATCATCGATGGCAGATAAGTTGTTCGAAGTGTATATGCCTTTTTCAGCATAGGCCATCAAATGGGAGATCTCAGCGCGACGACTGAAAGCCTGTCGAAGCTACTCATACCTCATGAGTCAACTAGTACAATTTTATTCAAAGTACATACCTTAGCGTGAGAGACCGCATCCAGGTCATTATCGGTATGTAGTTCAGAGAGGTCTGCACTGATTTTGCGGACAGATTCTACCCACGAAGGGTTTAGGGAATGCACAGAATGGCCCATACTCAGTAGATCTCCAACACAATCGACCAATGGTGAAAATGAAATGATGAGACAGACGCCGACCAGCAAGATCCAAAAGTCGGTTTCCGGATGTAGGAATCCTGGAATCAGGCCATGTCGGTACAAATAAACACAAAAGATGGGGGCAGCCACGAAGGCAGTGAGTAGAGTCACTGCAGCAGATTGAAGACTGTCCATGGTGCAACGTAGGAGCAGATTATTTGCATCCCCTGATTTACTATATCATTGCCATACCATCTACACGAGGCGTCAAAAAATTCCCCAAGACCCATGATGGCAACCTTCATCATCTGAAAAATTCCGAGATATAGAAGCACCAGTTAGATTTGCGAAGAACGCTGCCTGTCACCTTAACATTGAGGAGGATGGTACGTAATAACAGGAGGCAAACAGTATCGATCTTAAGCTTGATCATCACATATATGATATGCATTGCTATCTCATCTCAAGATCGCATCAAACATTGCATCATCCACGGCGGACTTCACTCTCTTTCACTCCGGCATGCGCCACCTTCATCATGATAAATCACGGTGCGCCCCGTGTGTAGCTGGGTTTAGATTTCATGGCCTTAAGGAGATGGTACCAAGTCAGTCACAGTGTTAACGCTCTTCATTCCGTAGCAGATTCCTCATTCTAGCAAGTTCAGTTGTGCTGCTAGATTGTAAACTTGTTGGAGCTCACCATATGCTCAACCGATCTCCTAGGTTGCAACCCTGAGAGTTGATTTGTTTACTCCTCATTATCGTCTGATCAGACGGCATAGTTAATTATTGTACATGTCAAATACATTCTTGTAACCTGTAATGGTAGTGGTGAACCTTCAAATTAAAGCCCTAAAGAATCAAACCGCTCCTCCAGCCTAGAAACACGCTCTTCCAGTTCAAGGTCAACTTCGCTGTCTGAGTCCGGAGTTTGGGATCTCTCTCGACCCTTTCCCTTCGATGAGGACTGAGTCTGTAGATAGAAACACTGAGAAACACTCATTTAGGCCACGAGAGTGATACAAAAAGATCCACACTTTGACTTTCTGGTGTTCAGAAAGTCTCCCGGCCCTTTTCCTTCGATGTGGACTGGGCCTTTAGATATGGGTATTAGAAATATTCTTCACACTGACAGAAAATAACCTACTGATACTGAAGGCTGATTCTGTGGTTGACAAACTTGGCCATTGTGCAAAGGATTTGGTCAGCCACACCACTGGCAGATGCAGGCAATCTTCCCATGGCCTTTCATGCGCTTCCCACACATTTGGCAATGAGGTAATCTCCGACCCAGACTAGTGCTTTGGCGCGATAGTAAGCATTGAGAGGAGAAAAAAAAACCAAAGATAGTCACTTAGTGCTTGCGCTAGATGATGAAACTTGTGAATGGCTGATGTGCCGCTGTATATACTTGGGTCAAAATAGATACAATGTCCGAGGTAACTATCCACGTACAGGCATAGGTCCAGTAGTAGTTGACGAAGATGAAGGTGTTGGGGCTGGTCGACAAGAATCCAAAGCTGGAGAGATGGAGGGCTTCCGTCTGTATGAGACTGAAGGGCTGAAAGACAATCAGCCGATCATTGTTGGTGACAGATTTGATCCATACCTACTAGCGCTGGGTTTTGGAGGGGTGCTAGTGAATACGAATGAGCGACAATGAGATATGGCAGACAAATTGATACTGGGCCTACATAGGCACATACAGCTCTGCACCCTGGATGTCCTGCAGCATGTATAGAAGTCCCTTATGGAGGGACGTCTCCCGCTTCCATGTGTTACCATTATTTAAGAAAGACTCGACCTCCCTAAACAAGGGTGCCATCACAGACTTTCATTGCATAAGAAAGGCATACTTACTTAAAATTATCAGTAATGAACATCATCCTGACATTTCCGAAGGCCATTTTCCCGTCAAGCACGCAGTAAATTTTGCTCTTAATCTTGTTTGACACTTCACCAACTTTGTCAGAGTGCTCAATGATTCTTGCCATTTGGTCGGGACGAGTGTGCTTGGGGAATAGCTCGACAAGATCAGCTAGAAGATCAGCAATGTCCGGCCCTGCCTTGATAGCAATGGGAAGTATCCTGTCATAATCAAGGGGAGGACTGTACAAGGCAGATGTATTTCTTTCTATCACAGATGGCGGTCTTGAACCACTCACAGAGAATCATAGAGTCCAGCATGGGGGCCACCAAGAGCTACATAGTGCTGTCGCTGCATGATGAGAACCAGTTTTTTCAATGCAGCCGCAGAGACGACAGAAGTAGGTAAAGGTTGTTTGATAAGATGCAACTGAAAGAAAAAGAGGGGATATGTAACAGCCAAGGTTAAACCGAACTAGGACGGACCCAAGGTAAGAAGGATATCCTGAGGAATGGCCCAATAAGTGGTCCGAACCTACCAGATATGACCAAATCACGTTGCATGGCGGAGTATTAGTAATGCTCTTCCGAATTTGAAAGGGAAGTAACATAGCATACTCCCTCATTTCTCGGTGGAAAATGTTTTGTCGTTACAAGAAGTGACGTTAAGATGATAATAATCAAAGTAGGTTTATGGAGGAAAGAAACGCGTACCAAATCCACATACTACCTCATGTGTTGAGGACCGCACCCTATTGAAGTCAGCAATGCAGCAGATCGTGAGTGAGGATCTGATACATACTTGTATGAATTAGAAAAATTCACACCTGAATGTTTGATTCCTTCCCATACTCCTCTAGCCGCTATGGAATAATAGTAAGGCATGGTTACGTCCTATCCGGGCACAACTCTGTGAGAAACTGTCATCAGCAACAGCTCTAGTCAGAGAATATATCAAAGGTTTACTGGTAGGCGAAGGGTATTTGTTCTTGATTATCTCATGGGAGAAGTCCCACCTATCAACAATTGTTAGTGACGTATTCATGTGAACAATGTCGACGCACTTTGTATATATAGCATACCAGCCAGAGCACGCGCTGTATATGTGCCTTGGGAAAAGCCTGCAGAGTACCGGCCACGACTATAAAATTTATATTCTGGAGATGCTTACCAAACATGCAGATTCTGTCTTCTGCGCGATAGTTTTGGATGAGAAACCTGTAACCGTACATTACGTGCTTGGTGAGGTACCTGAATTCATGGATTCCCATCTGTCTTGCATGCAAATTGGTCAAAACTCACCAGGCTACCGCTTGGTCCATGTTTTTGACCACCCACTCAAGAAGCGGCAACACGACACCTGGCATGAAGAACGCTCCTATTCCAGCCTGTATCACGCGCTTTCACAAAAGTCTGGAGTGGAGAAAAGAGCGATAACCAACTTGGTAGTAGCAAAGCTGTTGGCTGGAGTCATCCTTCTTCAACAGGGAGAACAGTTTGACAATGTTTGTATTCTGAGAACGGCAGGTTAGCTAGTGAGGCACATTGAGGCTAGTATGATATTAACATCCTTCTCGTATCCACTGGCAGTTCCATCGAAACAAAGAACAAGAGTGCGGGGCTGCTTCGAGGCTTCAATGTTGTTGAAAATCGTGATGATAGCAAGCAGTAAGAAGATCGAAATCGTCCATGGCACACTTTATTGCCATTCTTGGCTCATAGAGTAGAAGTCAATGGATATATCGGGAATGATGTCGTGATCATCGTCCCATGTCAGGATCATAGCGGTGTTGTATATTTGTAAAAGAAATATGACATCGCCATATCCACGTGCTTTGTTACCACCGGGCCGGTGGCATGATCGAGGCGCATGCTCTAATTAGATCAAACTCGCGACTAGCTGCTTTGCACTTGTTATTCTTTGCTTTGCTTGATTACTCGCCCTCTACTTGATAATTGTTTTTGAGCTTTGTTATGGCACTCAGATTCTACTACATTTGCATCGGCCTTCAAGCTCGGGACACTTTTTTCGGCAACACAAAGCAAATTTACATGCGTTCACCATCCTTGGTTGATAATTTCCTGGCAAAAGTGCTTTTGGAGGCGGAGAGGAGATGTGAAGGGGTCGATAAATTGTCTATCTTGTGAGTTGTATATTTTATTCACTTCGGATACTGAATTTCGTAGTTCGGGATGGCATACATCTTTACTAAATCCATGGTATCACTATACATTGAGGGGATACAACACAGTGGGATGGATGGCGGTGACGTTAGAGATGGAGGCGAACAATCAAGGAATGGACTTTACCTACGACTCGAGCGATTGGAATCATTGGATGGTGCATCCAGGTGGACTCAGAGCTAAACATTTCTTTCAGCTCAGAGACCATGTTGAGGTAACGCTTTCTCCAACTTTTGTTATTCATATCACTCACGCTTAACACAGGTAATTTAGTTGGAAACTGTAATCTATAAGCTTATGCATGATACACCAGGGGGAGATCTTGAATTTTCTCAATGATCTAGTTGAGGGCCAGAGTGCAATCACTTGTTGTATTGTAAGTATTCATCTTCGAAAGTGGTTGTGGCCATTACTGACAATATGCTCGACGGCAACATTTATAGAACCATATAATGTATTCCTTCGATACGTGCCAGTTTGTAAGGTGCGATTATTGTTCTCATATCTTCTGCTATTCTGATATTATGTGAACACATACATTCGTACTTTAGGAAGGACAGGATGGCGCGGCGGGACGTGTTTGTGAGATCAGGATGGGTGGTTTGTTATCTGCTTGCATTTCTTTACTTATGCTTGGTCTGGTTCTGTGTATTTTCGCCTATTACTTACAAAATATTTGGTTCTTTGAGATACTTATAGGCTCATGTATGCTACAGTCTGCTGGGAAGGAATCTTGGATCTGGCCCCTGATTGAAGAACAACTGGATACAGATGGATTGCACAATCCCATACTGTTTCAGACGTGAAGCTTGGAGTTGGACGATGTCATCAGAGCCATCTGCCTAAGGCATAGCACGGATCCGGATGAACCACAGATATCTGAACAGATATCCGTTCTAATATCCGCAGGTCAGATCTATTTTTGGCATCCACTTGCCAGCATCTGCATCCGCCAGATGCAGATCTAAGATCTTCAACTGATATATATTTGTGGATATCTGCATCTGCACATTCAAAAATAGGAAGAATGATATATAATTTAAGTACTGGTGCTATCGACATCCATTTCATCAATGTTATCGCTATCGTTATCCTCATCTTCTTCCTCCTCATCAACCTCTTCCACCCGCCAATGTGGTCCCTTCATCCGAATCCCATCGATTATTTCATCACTAGGAACAAGGCCAACTGATGCCCATGATCCCAGAACCGTGGATGCCTGAACAGATTTGTCAGACAATGAGTGACGAAAGTGGGAAGTATTTTGACTTCCAGCAGAAAAAGAGCATTCACAGTTAACAGAAGTAGCTAGATAAATGTATACTGTTAGAAAGATTCCAGGAACCATTCATAAAAAACTTACTGGGCACCGATAGAAAGTCGAGAGCAAAATGGGCTAGTGGATTAGTTGCGGGATCCTGAGATGACCAATATATCAAAGGATCGTTGATATTATTTAGGACAGGGCTGTGCAGATATAGTTCAAGCAGATCAGCTGTTGTAGTCATGTCTGGTGAAGTCATGTCATCTTCGGAGTCTGAGTCTGTGTCCCATGAGAATTTCCGATGCGAAGGTACAATAGAATAAGCACGAGTAAGGTTAGAAAGGTTTAGCTTACTTTCTTATTTGATGTCTTATCCTTCTTAGCGACTAGTTCATCAGGAGTATGCCAAAAATGTATTTTGAAGAATTGCCATTTGTCCCGGACAATATTCAATGCCTCGTCAATCCAATCGGACTCCCACTTCTGCTGGACGAAATATTGCTTTTTATAGCTCGGGTGCAGAACTGAATCAATGTTAATATAGGTATCCACAAAAGCAAAGATGACAACGTACCCATTGCAGTGCGGTAAATGTGTGACTCATCTGTTTTGGAGTAGTAGCTATTCAATACATTGAGCGCATTCCAGCAAGCCAGTCGTACGGCTGGGTGCAAACACTGATTATCATGGCCACGTTCCAATTTGCGGGTGAGCTTGTGAATTGCTGGAAAAACCTCATATATCATGGGCTTGTTGCTATACGAGAATTTCAGAGTGTTACTCTTAAATTCCTGCAATAGAACTGATTAGATGTCAGAAAAACGGACACAAAATCACCACACACCTCAAGGTATTTAGAGCACTGCTCTAAAACAAGCCACTCAGTATCAGAGAGGATGAATCAGCGCAAATGCAAGCCTTTGGGGCTGTCATTGAACTTGTCATGTCACAGATATCATTGAGGATATCCCTCAAGTCGATTCCTCACTGTAGCATCTCGGAAACAGTATTCCAGCGAGTAACAACAGCATGAAGAAGTACAGCCTCTTTAATGCCATGGTCTTTGCTAGCAGTAGCAATAGCCTGACATAGAATAGCATTGTTGAAAGCTTTTTTCCCGAGCTGAGTGAGCTGTACATTGGCTTAGTCAACAGTACACAATGTTGTGATACATATTACGCACCTTGAAGATAGCAAAACACCCCACTTTAGCCTCTGCGGCAGTTACTTCTGGCTTCGACTCGTCCATGTCTACCTCCTGATCAAGTTCTATCTCATTGAGAATTCTATCAAGATAAGCCCTTTCATCTAGATCAGTGTCATCATCCTCATCGGTGTCATCATCAGTTGGCTCATCGTCCTCTATGAGATCATCAAAGTCTGTATCTCCTGTCTTCTTAGGCTCATAGTTGAACTGCTTCAAAAAGCCCTAGAAGTCGTGCTACAGTCAGTCCGATGCTGAATTTAATAGATATAGGAAATACAAACTTTGGTAACAAGCACCCAAATATGGTCCAGACACCACACACAGTATTTCTGACCACGGAATGTTAGGACACGAAGTGAGAGCTTGTCAGTGAGCACTCCATTTGGTGCAGCACCATCCGCAACCAAGCCAAGACCCTGAAAGACACAGTCAGTCCGTTCTACACCTGAAAACAAGACAAATATGTACCTTGTTCCTGATGCCATACTCGTCGAGCACCATGAGCATTTTTTCAGCCATGTACTCACCAGTATGTGACTCAGCGCATCTATAATCAATGTCTCAGCTTCCTTCAATCTGCCATGAATGAACCCTGCATACCGGATGTAATCTAGAACAAATTCCTCGATTTGACCATCCACAACTCTCGCAACAGTGATCCCAAGGTACAAAATAACATTGGGAGATGTCCAGCCATCGATACCAAAGTGTAGACAGCCAGGAGTTTTCTACAACATGATTAGATGACTGATTTTGAGACAAAACTGTACATACCTGTAATGACTCCACAACCCGTGCTTTTGTTATAGTGTACATTTCGTAAATATTGCGAGAGAGGGTTGATGGCGAGGGTATGTCAACCTTTGCATAAAGCACCTTGAGTATATCAATGAACTCTGGGTCGCAGATGATCTTATGTGGCCGGTGTCGCCGTGCACACCACATAGCCAAGAGATAGCGGAATCGTGTGGCACTATAACGGTGGCTGCTGGCGAAATCGGTGATGGTCCCTTGTCCAAGAGGTGCCTGAGGGCAGCACACCTTAACATGGTCATTGAGATTGCCAGTCAAGTCCTCAAATCGTTCTCAGCTACACGAAATATTGGGGTGCCTGTTGACAACATGAGTGATTGACGATATGTGAGGGTGATGTTCCTAACATTTTGCATATAAACTTGTACAGTTTTTTGTCATCTTCTTCGATAATGATGGGAGCTTCGAAATGATGGTAGACTGTGGAGCGCCAGGTGTTCATCTGAAGGGCTAAACAGAATAGTCAGCAAAATCCGGGGGGAGATCAGGATGGAATAGCAGTACCTAGAATTTCCTGGTCCGTTTTCGCCTTGTACTTCGCCTCCTTTGCAAGCTTGCGAGCAGCGGTGGTGGTCAAAGCTCGTTTGGGCATGGTGGTTGCATTTTCTCCAGTGGTAACGTGTTTGGCCTTCTTCCTTGACATGATAGACTGACTCTTTGATTTCGATTGGCCAGTGGATTTTTGGATTTTGTGGGACTTGGAAGCAGAAGCCATGGCAGCGTAGCTCGAGTGTGCAAAATCAGGATCATGTATTCCAGTTCTTCTTATAAGCTACATAAGATAATGCCACTCATGACAAAGAAGACAATCAGGACAAGTCTAAATGAAATAAACGACTTTGTGCTCAATGAGCGAACAGCAGAGCACAATGAATAACATATATATACCAGTGTGTGTGGTTTCTCCACAAGAATTGTTGTCGTCATCACAACCCTTCCTCATCTCCTCCCAACATTCTCTACAATCCGAAGCTTAGTCGCCGTGGCCTTGATCCTCATGTTCTGGCATAGAAGTGGTACGAAAGCAAGAAGAAGAAGATTACATATGCATCCAGCACATTGTGACATTCCCAGCTGAAACTGGACTCTGAGTGTATCGGAGTAGCTGTGAGAAAGACAGACAAACAAAATATTAATAGATCTTGACTTGGGAGGTATACTCGCTTGCTCGACATCAAACTGCAACATATATTAGCCATGCTTGTTAATACACTAGATTATATTAAAGCCCATCTGCGTAAGCACATCTTTTGCATGAGACGCAGCAGGAAAGATGGGGTCTTGTAGCAACCGAAACCAAGACCTCACGAGATCACACACAGCATGGATATCCGTCCAACTTTTAATCGGACTTAGCCCTAAAAAAAACAACTTAAAATGACGTTGTATTGTGGGAACAGTTCTTCCTACCTCGATTATAAGTGTCACGGAGACTAGTGATCTCAGAGGTAGCACCAGCAATGCGATCTTGAGAATACTGTCAGTAAAAATCCAGTACTGCATCCACCTGGTGCTTGCAGATGCCAACTTCAGTCAAACCACGGCTTTTGATCTCTGAGAGACATTGCTTGATGATTATAATTCAGGCTTGGGCGAACTGCCAATGTATGTCAGTCAACATTTAGCCACCATTTTCAACACTTGGTTGATAATCTCCAACCACTTGCTCATATCCCGCTTGTTCATTGCATGCAGCAGATAATGGCCTCCATCTTCAGCGTTGACCTTGAACATATGCGAGCGCTCGTTGTTGATGAACTCGACCACACATGCGTCAACCAAGCTGAGCACCAAGACCGGCTTCCCAGCAGGGGTGAAGTCGAGTTCAGAGACCATTTGTTTCAACTCGGGACTGTGTGTCGCTGCCAGGAAGAATGAAGTGCCAGTGTGTTGGCAACGGCTGATTTCAATGGTCCTGAGTAAGAGCTCCATCCGAGCTTGTCGAGCTTGTAGGGTTCCCTAGCCACGGACAGGGATGTTTGGCGGGGGACACCTCCACCATAGTACCAGATATCCGCTAGTCAAACAGGGTTACCCAGAATCCATTGAATATCTGGATACGTGCCCAGTTGCCTAAGGCCATACTTCTCGCATTGTGCTCATGGAACGAACCGCTGCTCAATCTCTGGATCTTCCTCCTTTTCCTCTGAAATCACTGGTGCCCATGTTGAGGTCTCATCGCTATCAAGAATCCGTCCGCAGATCATCATCCTCTCCTGAACATGGCATGCATATCCCCCCTAAGCTTGTCGCAGTCATCATGAAGGGAAATTCATCCAATAAATGCCTGATCTGTTACTACGTGGTCAGGCACAGAAGAATGACATCAAGCTAGCACCTTACATGCTCCAAGCCATTCAAGCAGTATTCGGCCCTGCCTCACCAGAACAAAGTATATTGCCTCGGCACAAAAATTGAGCACAAAGGACCGGGGCTGTACCAGACGATGGAAAGGTGTCATGTGCAAGAGGTTTCTTCAAAGCATGTGATGGGGATGCAATCTGAAAGAGCTTCATACACCAGTGACATGCCCCCTAGGCGTTTACGCATGTAATTTCGTGTTTTATAACATTAGACACCAGTTGAGAAGTCCCGCGACTGAAATAAGAGAGATTAGAGAAGAGCACAATGAAATAAGCATAATACCACAAATATTCGAAGTGACTATTGGTAGAGTGCATGCTCTAGCTTAGGGGGATACGAGACACGGTCATCCTAAATATGAGAGCCCAGTGTTCGATACTAGCTGCACTAAGATGAAGTGGCACGCGTACTCTAAAAAGATAATTGAATACACGTGCAATGTAAATGAACTATGAGAGACCTTGATCTATGACGTGCAAGGCACGGATTGACCAGCAACTAGCGCGCTGATGAGCCTCCAGGCTCTGTATGCGCAGAATTTGCAGATTTTACAGCCCTCACCATATACCAATTCCTCCTTTATTCAACTGCTACCACCAAAGCAAACTCCGGATTTAATCTCTAGTTCAGTCAGCAAATATCTCCGGACACTCACCGGTTATACAGCAATTACTCAGCTGTAATTCCGATGAATATTTGAATGCTACAACTCGAATATCCTTCCAGAATTCGGATTATTCTGCCATTATACTCCTACCACCTCCAGAGAAAACTCCGGATTTAAATCTCTAGCCCACTCAATATTATCTCCGTGCAGCCACCGGTTATACAGTGATTACTCTTCGGTTATTCAGACGAGTTTCCGAAGGATACAACTTGAATCTCCTTCCAGAAATCGGATTATTCTAATTATCCTCCTACTACCTCCTACACCAACTCCGGATTTAATTTCCAGTTTGTTCAGCAATATCTCCGTGCACCCACCTGTTTTACAGCGGTTACTTTTCGGTTACTCAGACGAGTATTTGAACAATACAGCTCGAATATCCTTCCAGAAATTGGACCACTCCATTATCTTTCTACATCCTCCTACCAGAACAAACTCCGGACTTAAACCTCTAGCCCATTCAGTATTATCTCCGGGCATCCACCGGTTATACAGCGGTTACACCTCGATTATTCAGACGAGTTTTCGAAGGCTATAACTCGAATATTCTTCCAGAAACCAAAGTGCACCGGTTATGACTCCTACTACATTTTATATCCGTTTTCGACTGGATTTGCACTATATCTCTGTGCCCCATCACACCCTGGCATGCCTGATCGACAATCAACCGGATATAGCATTGCTGCATCACCAGGAATCGTCATTTGCTGCGCTTTCATTGATCCTTCAATTAAATTGATGTGATTGATTGATCTTCTTCCATCCGAGTTATTTAAAGTGCAGGGGCATGTCAGACCGTGTTTACTAAGGCTGTTACCTTGCCAAGATCTTAAAGTAACAGCTAGGAGCTGTGCACACCTCAGCAGAAGAGCTGCGCATTGATAATCCGCAGTTAAACAGTATCCCATGATCCTCACAGCACTTACAACAACTATATGGTTTCTCCTCAAAAACCCGGCATTAAACACAATGCCGTGGCTTCAGATGACCAGTATCCGCATGCTTGCACCGGTTATTACTCAGCTACGGAGATACAGCCTTACCAATGCTTAGATATGTTTTCTATTTATAATTTCGGACCTCTAGTATATAAGACTCTGTAGAAAATTAGTTAGAAGGGGATTGCTTCGAATTACCGGATATACGCTCTATTGACGAGTTTATACACTACCAGTCGATCCCAGTCGCCCACAGTTATGCCCCATCGCTTGCTTTACTCTTAATCGTTATTGGATCGCATTATTACTGCCCAATAGACGCATTCTTGCTCCAACTACTTGCTTTTGTTCTCCAATCACTTCCACATCGTCACCGGCTTTACTGCTTCGGTTTCAGTTGCGATTCCGGTTTTATATTGCCGAAACCATCATCTCCTGGCCCAGTTTAGGATCGTATTGCCTGTTTGAAGGCCCATCTCCATACCACTCTCCATAGGACTCCCCTCATCATCATTATTGCTTTTATAAAGCCCTACACACTTGTTTCCATATCTCCGGTTTTACAGATCAATAAACCGAGACTCCCACCGGTTTTAATTCGCTGTGGTACGTTTATTACCACCATTTCCGCTCACTTTATTAGGTATACATCTAGACATCTTGTCTATACTATTGTCACATTTATAGGCTTTTACACTGTTTTCTTGGACGTCGCACCGGTTTTAGACCTATTGCCGTGGTCTATATCCCTTACACACTCTCTGGACCGGTTTTAGGACCTCCACCATTTGTTATATCCCTTCTCCATCATCTACACCGGTTTTAGGACCTATTACCGCATTTTACCGGTTTTACATTATTTTCTTGGACATTGCTCCGGTTTTAGGACCATATCCGGTGGCCTATATCTGGTGCACAATATCTCGACATATTCCACGTCTTTTGGGACGATTTCTTGGTGTCCAGGTCACACCAGATCCCATTCTATCTTGTTTATCGAGATCCCCCTTGGCTTACAGCCTGAGCCTCTTAGTACTCGACTGCTGAAGGGTACTACTTCCAGACTGTATAGTCGAAGTGTATACCTGCGTCTAGAGGAATTGACTGCACGGAAGTGCCCCGAACCACTTGCACAAACACATAGCCTTGACTACTGTGACTGCAAGCATCTTTCCCTACCTCTTTCGGAGTTTTGGGTGTTGCCATTGCCACGGAAGTCTAGGTTCAACAGCACGTCATATAATGAAAACCCCAGGACAGATAAAACCGAGATACTACACTGTGGCCGAAGCACGCGGGGTCTAGGCATCACGCAAGTCACCTTGCCGACTGGAAGACAATGGAGGAATATGAGCAGAGCAAATCCTGATAGGTCGGAGCTCCGAGGAGATAACATGTGGTGGGTTACATGCTGCGCACACTGCTAACCGACATCGCAACCATGCGCACGAGATAAGTCTGGGTCTTAATCAACCTTCTGACCAACGTGCTACAAGATGGCATGCTCAACAGGACGCAGACGATTGAGATCCGAGCAGGAAATAGTACTAAAACTGGTTGTATTGATTTGTAGAGCACATAATGTATAAATACAGTAGTATAGAAGTAGTGTACAAGTTTCGAGCCCCCAGTGTAATAGTGCAAAGCTTTTCAGCCACGTGCTCTAGCACTTAGAGTAGTGTGGAACTTTGAGAGAGAATACAACCCATATCAGATATCTATTGTGTGAATTAAGTTGCGTGCTTAGATAAGAAAATAGCGCGGCACTCCGTGCAGAGAGTCTGGTTTCGGTTTGACTTGTGCTCTGTGAAAGAATAAGAGTACGGTGTCTTGAAGGTCACCTTTTCGAGTTCTTGAGGGCATTTGTGTGATGCGAGGCATTACAGGTGGCAGAGGTTCAAACCCTTTGGCTTGATTAGTGCTCACTCTTCTGTGTTATTTCCGCAGGTTGGCAAAGGTTCAAACCCTTTGGCTTGTCGGACAGGGTTTCTCTGGATTGCATAGGTTCAAACCCTGTGAATCTACGATTGGTTGGAAGCTTGAGCATGTAGGTTCAAACCCTGCAGCTCTTGTGGAAGGTTCGGAGTTTTGTGTCCGTGTAGACACTTCTCCGCGTGTTTGTGAAGGTTCCGGGTTAGCACACGATGTGCGAGGTTTTATTTAGTGTGCCGAGTTTAATAGGAATCGGTTTCTGCTTCGAGCACAGTTGTTTAAGTGGTGTTTAGGGTGTTATTGATTGTGTGCAGTGGTTATTAAAGTCCCGAGCGACTGCTAGAAAGTTGTGGAGATGTTTGACAAAGTTGTATTGTGTTATACACCCTTGCCTTGAGGCCTGGCGATGGAAGTCGCACCCTCTTGTTCTTGAGAAAAGCCTTTGGACTTAGAGAAGTCTGGATATTATACGAGCGCTATTGCTTCACGTGTATCTTAGAGATATTGAGAATTCAGTTGTTATTGGTTCGCTACTTTCATCACATTAGAATCCCCCCACGAACTTGAGTGTGTTTGTGTGTGTAGTGTTGGGTGTGGGTGTGATCAGTGTCTTTGATGCTGTTACATTTCTAGCTCTGTGCACTCAGATGCCTCTTCACCGGCATTAGACAACGAACATCAGATGACAATTGAGCACTCACAAACAAGGACTTTGCAGTTACCCCCTTCCCTTCGAGTCAATGCCCAACCCGCCCTTCTCCCAACCATACGTCTTATTGGCACAAAGTCTGTCACTAGCTTCACATACCTTGCAAGGGAAAGGCTGTTTGCGAGAGGAATTTTTGAAGATGTATGGTGGATGTCACAGCAAAAGAGGTGCATCTGAAATGTATTAGACAGCGGAAATGAAAAGTTAATAGAGTAATTACCTGTGACATCATCAACATATGCTACAGTCCTGCTCGCCGGAACACGATACATCATCTCACAGAAAAATTTGGTTGCCAGGCAAGGATGATGGCTGATGATGAGGAAGTTCATGAAGAAGGGCACATCAACTGACTTCGGAAGTTACGGCGAAGAGACTGCCTCATCTCACATAATGACGACATGGACTGCTTTAGACTAGGCTCCCCTTCAAGGTCCATGGGAACACAAAAAACGTGGTCATCAGGACTCTTCAAAAAAGACTGCAGGCTTTGCAGCAACTGCGGGTGATCAAAAATATAACACATATATTCTTGAGTCCATGAACCAAAATATCGACAAGATTGTTCAGCGTTCCTGCTTGTACAAGAGCTCATGATGGCCTATCCATAGATGGTTCTGATGTCACATATGTCGGTCAGTTGGACAAGGCTGGGAGTGAACTGCGTCGCGCCATGCTGCTCTTACGGTCTAGAACCTGTAACGACCCAGGATTGACTCGTATTGATGGTGTACGACCCAGGAGCTTCTCAGAGAGATCTGTGATACTAGAAGTCGGTGGACGTGAAGGTGCATGAGAAGAGCGGTGAGAGCTCGGTACGGAATCATTACCACCTTGGACAACAAGAAGGAGATCCCCGTTGTGCACCGGGATTATTGTACCTCCAAGGCTCAACGAAGCAAGCACGCCAGCTGTGGGATCAAATGGTGGCATCCAATGATCCTCCTGCCGTATATGTCCATCAACAGCATGGACAAGGGTCGGTAGACACAGAGGTCAGCACGAGCAATCGGAGCATACTTTGAAGCCTGGATATCCTCTCGATTAGTTTAGCTGCTAGTGATGGAATATGTTACATGCACCTAGTCCACACTCTAATCAACATAATATCACTGTCTAGACATTTGACAGAGGTTCCTTGAAATTATAACCTCAATAGATGACATGGTACAGCGGCCAGTACATTGAATTATATTCAGAAAAGCCCAATGATGGGCAGACCCTGCAGATACCCACATGCATAGGCATCCGTAGGTGAGTGCAATCCGTAGTGAGACAGGTATCCATAGGGCATGGATGTCTGCAGCTTGGATGCCATGGATCCGGTTGCATTTGCACAGCCACATCTGCGGATGCAGATCTCGAGGTTGAGATCCATCATTATCTGCAGTATGGCTACAGATGGATCCATGGATCCATCCGTGCTATGCCTTACATCTGCCTGTACTCAGAGCTCTTTAGGAGTACTCCGAGTTTTGTATCCCTCTAGAATTACTGGAATTCTGAGATTGTTCTTCCCTCAGTTTCAGTCAGTCGGTAGCTACTTAGCTCTCTCTTGAATCCAAGTCTGCACCGACCAATTAACCACTGACCCATGGTTGAGCCTTTTTTCAGCTCGCTAAACGCCAAAAAGCGCTATTTATGAGTGAAAACAGTCCCATGGGAAATGTCAGACCCTGCATGCTTCTTAATTTATGCGGAACAGAGTTACACCAATAACTTCATGTCTGGCCTACCAGCGCACCAACCAGAAGATGGACTTTTGATCTTACGCAGAGTGTTCTCCACTCAATCCACAGCCTTGGTTGATTCTGAGCCAGCTGTTCTCCTAGACTCAATCGCGGATATACTTCCAATCCTGACTTCGCATGGATTGCACTTCTCCCCTGATATGTCCTTAAAGCTCGTGGCCTTTGGGCTTGAACATAGGGGTGCAGGACATCTCATTTCCTCTTCGAAATTCTATTACATTGCAGTGACACCCATCCTTCTGCCAGCTAGTACGCCTGAACTGCCTACTGCACTTCATTCTGATCCATCTTCTCTTACTGGAGTGAATGATGTAACTTTCACTCTGTCAGCCACACATTTTGGGGATTCAGATGCCGACATACCAGCAGGGACAAATGTGATGCTTGTCGGACAATGGAATGAAATCCATAAAGAAAAGGAGCTTGCCGATCTACAATTTGAAGAGTTGAAGGAAGAACTGGACTTGTCCAAACTCAGGGTTCAGAAGTTAGAGGAAATAGAGGTTAGATATACAGCTTATCATTGCTTCTGTATTTTTTGATCAGTCCCATCAGGCGAAGGCTCTTCAGAGACTAAATTCCTTGGAACAGAATCTTTCCAACAAACGAGACTTATTAGAAAGTGCTCAGCATGAATGCTGCTCCATCAAAATTAAATTGCACAATATGAAAAGTCAGCAGTTTCAATCATAAATTATCTGTGTTCATTGAACAATATCTTACCAGTGGAAGCTGAGCAGTACTGTGCTGAAATCAAGCACCAAGATGCAGTAATTTCCAAATTGAAGGAATTTGTCAGTCACAATCACTCATTTACCTATGCCCAGAGCCTCATAGTGAATGAATCTCTCGTTGATGACCTGCAGGGTGAGGTAACTTGTTTGCAGGAAGTCAATGAAGCACTTCATACCACACACTCCGAAGGCGTGAAGCTGTTTGAACTGTTCAAGGAACTGGAGCTTCAACTCAGCCAAATCAGTCATGAGATTTCTTCTTGTGCCACTCTATGTCAGAAAAATGGTAAAACCTAAATAAGGAATATCAGTTTTAATGTGCCTTGATAAGATTTCAATTGACATTATCAGAGGTCATAATGCGATTGTAAGCACTTGATAAGGTGATTTTAACGGATAATGAGCGGTGATAAGATTATAATCTTCTTTTGTCATATATCCAATATTTTGATGTTATCTGTGATTAGATTACAATCTTGCATTGTCATTTTTACGATATTTTAATGTCATTAGTACTTAGATTAAAATCTTGCTTTGTCATTTCTAATGTGAAATTCAATATTATTATTTCCCATCACACTTATAATATATTACAACAAGCTTCCGTCCCATGCCTTCGTCATGATTGCCAGACCCTCGTACCTCGGGTCTTGGCAACCTGACTACAACACGGAACTTCAGCTTGTTGGGGCCCGCCCCAAACCTGGATTATTACTATGATGTTAGTTTGAGAGAAAATATGTATTATGTGTTGGAGATTCAGCCTATCCTGAGTGTCCCACCTATTCGACGTACCGACGTTTTACCTTATTTGATTGAACATACTTACTATATTTAGATTACATCTCCTATCCATTCCTACTTATATCTGCTGTATCCCCTTTATCGCACCTCAGCCATTCACATTGACTACATGACTGACTGAGGTGTGTATCTTATGTTCATTCTATCATATATATTTCTTATGCTACATTCATACAGCTGTTCTCATACTAACATTATGATTGTAATTGAGCTTCAGAATATACAATATTCAATGTATCAGTATTTTTTTCTGTTGGTGAAAAGCAAACTCAAATCTGTTGTCCATATGAATGAACAGGAGTATGTAGATCCAATCTCACATAAGTGACTGACTGGCCTTGAGACTTGTTGATTGTCATTGCAAATGCCAGCCTGACTGGAGATTTACAACATGAAAATGCAATAGGTAGTTTGGCAGTATCTTCATTGACAGTGATATGGGGAATGGAGATAGTCTTGCTCATATGGGTGCCACTAAGAAGACAACATTCCAAAACATGAGGATGGAAGCCAGTAAGAATCATCCATGTTAGGGCTTCACACCATACCATGTACAGTATACGACCATACAGAGGACAGCGGTCAACCATCAGAAACTTGGCCTTGATGGTATGATGATGGTAACAGCTGTCATTACCATATATACATCAATGGTTACCTTCAAGGATAGACATCAGCATCAAATATTGCAGAAACAGTCAGTTTTCATTGTTTTATCTATACCGGCCAAAAAAACCTCACTAATTAGTCCATTTTCAGATACCCATATAGGACTCGTACAATACAAAATGGGCAAAACTCTCTGACAGTACAGGGATGGTACCCATACAATGACACCCGTACAACCATACCATACAGTGATGGTGCAAAGCCCTAATCCATGTCCTATTGCATAGGCTATTAGCTGGATCCAGATTGCATAGGAGCATAAGTGGGTATCCAGCTTTGCACATGGTAATCCAGAGGGATTAAAATTCTGAAGAAATTCAATTGAATAGAAGGCAGCAGCATCACTGTCATCTCATCCATGATCATCTTATCCATACTCCACTATACCATCACCTGTCCCTGGAAACTTCTTCAGAACCTGCTGATATTGAAGGATATCCATCCTGCCATATGCACAGCCTACTTTTTTTTTTGATTGCCTTTTGTTCCTACTACCTATCTTTTATATTATAAATCTTGTCATTACTCAATTTTACTTATAAAGTCTCACCGTACTCACCTTCTACCTCAGTTGTTTCATCTATGCTTTGCTGACTGAGGTGTATAAGCCTATACCACATTTACTATTTACTTACTCACACTTGGTCTTAGATCTAATGTATACTCTTCTACCAATAGGTACAGTACACTATTAATGTACAGTTGTTTTGCCTATGCTGTGTGAACTGAGATCTAACATATATTTTTCTACCAATAGCTAATTGCATTCAGAGAGAATTAGTAGTAAGAACATATTGAATACCCAATTGGTCATGCCACAGTAATCTCCCTGCATTGTGACATTTGAATAAGGCATAGCACAGATGGCATCTACATCCCTCTGCATATCTTAGTTATGTAAAGATATCAGGAGCAAAATATGCAAAAAAGATGAAAAAATAGTGTATATCTCCTGAGATCTTGATATAACAAAAATACATCCTCATGATACTATCTCACTCAACCTCTGGTTACATATATAAGATGTACTTTAGTTTTCTACACCTCAGTACTTTCTGCTTTTACTGTGCTGACTGAGGTTTGAATATTTTGTTACCTTTCTATCCATGTACATACATAGTCTTTAAAGATCTTACTCTTATCCATTATCAGGTACAGTGTGCTAACTGAGATCCTTTAGTACAGAAGGTGGGCTTGTCACCAATATCATGAAATGGAACTAATGCTTACCTGGGTGTGGCAGTCTCACATAGGAGTGACCACAAAAACAGCAGGTGGCAGTGCAACCGGGTTAAGCCGGGCTCATGGCAGTGCTATAGGACCGGTCCTTCAATAGCCGGTTGTGGCAGTGCTCACTGGGAAAGACCGAAAATTCAAAGTCCGGTAATTTACATAAGCATTCTGGTGGCTGTGCGTGTCCTAACTTATATATATGATGTCAGGCGCCGATGGAGGAACTGTTCAGGAATGACTTGCGAGAGCCTTAGGAAGTGATGGTTGCCAAGAAATAAAGTAGAATTAAGCCGTCCAAAGGCAAAAGCAAAAGAACATAAGAAAATAGGTAAATGATGGAATATTATGCTAAAAAAAGTAAGTCTAATATGGCAGAAGGATCAGTAGCGACAGCCTATCTGCGACGTGCGTCAGTCGCCTTTCCTACATAAGATAGCTTTTGCATCCTCAAAAACATGTCTGCATCAATCATATCAACAACAAAATAGTCTTTTACCAGCCACCCTCCTTGATTGGTCACGTCCTCAATCAACAGCACACCTCGTATAACTGAGTAAATAGATACGATGAAAGGTTTACTATCAATTTTGGTTCTGACCCGATAGAATCCTAGGTCACGATCTTTCCATGTCATCGGTCCTACCGCTTCACCGAACGGCCTAACCAGCATAAGAGGATATGTCGTTCCATAAACGACACATTCAAAGACGAGAACCAGCTGTGCAAACATTGGTCCCTGGTCAGTCTTCAAAAGTACAAAATCGTAGCGAGGACGACTGTGGAAGTTGGGTGAACATCATAATATATCGGTCGTGAAGCACCAATCAATGACGCTGGAGTAATTGACCTTGACCATTCCGTATGACGAGATCTGAAATGGAAGTATCAGAAAAATGTGATGTAACAATTTAAAAAAAAAACGCGCACAAACCTGATCCTGACATTCAAAGCCAGCAAATTCTGTAGGGATACCGTTGTCCGAAGGAAGCTCTTCAGGATGAGATTCGAAATGCTTCTTCATATGTGTTGATAGATGCATTCAAAATTCATGGAAATCGGAATTATCGACGGCCTGGGCTTCTACTTCCGCCATTGTCAATTTACCACCCCCTTTTCCATGTCTCCCATGCAATGAAGCGGCTGCAGTATAATCTTCATCGCTGTTGGCAGACCCGGACGCCAGAACTAACTCGTCTTTGTCTTTGTCTTCAGCTCCAGTCTCACCTTCGACAACTTGATCATCCCCAAACTCCTTCTTAATCTTGTCATGGTGATTAATTTGGTGTCGGAGGTATGCCATAGCATTGTACCAGTCATCAACTCTAAGAATCTGGACAAGCAAATGATGAATATGTATTGAAAGAAAGAGAATAGATCAGTCAGACCTGTTCATCAATGTTCTTGAAGTTCGTACGGCGCTGGTACGACTCCTTGAAGGAACCGTGCATGCTTTTGTTTGGTTTCGTATTGTAGTTCAATGTGATGCCTTTTGCTTCAATGTCGTCGAAGAGATGTTGGTGCGAATGAGCTTTGGGAAAATTCCAGTTCTTGGTCTTGGTTTCTTTCAGGGTTCTGCGGGCGTTGATAGCAGCCCGTTGCACCGCCTCGTTCTCGTCACATACAGCTTTCTCATACTCCTACCATATTACAATGAGTAACTATTTGGTACAGCTTGACATTGACATACCTCAATTAAACTTGCAAGTATTGGTATCCTCGCCCGTCCATCTCGAAGAGAATCAGATGTGTGGAGAGTAAGACTAGCGTAAACATCCAACTCCATGTATATGTGCAATGCTCGAAGAAGAATAAGCCCAACACAATCCTTTGCTGCCGTGAAAATGGCATGCACAATAAAGATTAGCTGCTAAGAAAGGGTCAGCCGAAAGCAAACGACTTGATATGCGGATGGAATACTTTTGTAAGAGCTTCATATTTTCGTCCATCAGTGAACGAGACATTCATGAATCCTTGTTTGAAATGGTACAAATCTTTCCAAGAAGGAAAAGCTGCCAATCTGTGCGAATCATAAATCTATAGCTTCGTAGGACATTGTTTAACATACAGTTCGTCCGCCTCTTGGCCGAAGGAAGGCCCTAGTTTGAGGATTCTGCCCTTGATCTCCTCGAGGAGATGGTCCGCAAAAAGCCCGTTATTGAATGCGTGCAATCGATCAAAAGAAAGTGCATGATGGATGTCACAATGCGCGATTTCCCAAAAAGTGTTCTGATATTTCTAATGAGAATAGAGATATTATAGTGATGAGAAAAGTCACACCTTGATGAAACGCAGGCCGAAAGTCTTAAGATACGCATTACGTTTAGTAGCACCTCTTATTTTCGCTGCCTCTTCATAAACTCTCTGCGCCTCGGCCGAACTTCGCAGTGGGTACGTTTCGTTGGCATGATACAGCTCTTTGAGTGGAACCAGGCACACATTACACAGAAAATTTGCTTTGCATCCCCGAGTCAAGGCCATCATGCACCTAATACAAAAGTTAGTACAGCGTAACCAATGTATAGTGACAAACGTACTGCTCTTCATAATCGGCAGATAAGATCATGATAGTTGGAAACAAGTATAAGTGGCACGGCGTCGTCTCCATTCCCCCAGCAACCTGTACCCAAGCACCGAATTTCGACTTTCCCTTGATGGGCGAAAGAATGAATTCAAATGCCTTGTGCCAGACGGCCCTCTTGAAATCAGCATAGTAAGATTTATCTTTATGCTTGGCCTCCTCTTTGATCTGATACAAACGGCATGAGCAAATTTAAAAAACGATACAGAGGTAGACTTACAATTGGTAGCCAACCAATGACGCACCCGCCTCCAACACCTTGACCATTACGAATATGAGAAGGAAGATTTCCTAGTCTAACAATGACGGGATAGCCTTGAACCGTGCCAAATGAGGAAAGCCGTGTCTTGTCGGCATATATTATATAACAAATAGGCTTTCCGCTGGTAGGAAGAGCTGTCTGTGTGTGAATCCGTTGTAAGATGTTATGTAAATGAATATGAGCACAAAAGACTAACCCGTATTTCCCAAAAGATGTTGCCAGTATGAGGTTCCATGTAGAATCGCTGCGACGTACTGCCATCAACTTTGAACAGTCGTTGAGCATCCCAGTTGATATAAGGAGCAAGGAGAGGGTCTTGAAGGATATCTAATGTCCAAGCCCATAGATCTCTGTGGTAGACAGTGAATTTGTAGTCTTCGCCTTTCAGCGGCACAGTAAACATCGTGGACTCAAACTACATCAGAGGTCAGGCATTAAAATCGGTATCAGGATGAATAGCATGAACAGTTGTACAAAGGTGCGCGGCTTTCTTCCACATTGCAATCAGTTCTCGATGATTTTGAAACGAAGGAACTTGGCCTCCTCGTTTGGTCATCATTGTCAGAAGAGCGTCAATATCGCCTTGGTTGATACCCGACTCTAAAATCCATTCCGCGAGTTCAAAGTCGTCTCGGGAGCTGAATGGGCTCCAGGGTTTATCATCCGATGACAATGTTGCACTTGGTTTCGTTTGTGGTTGAAATTCTTCTACTTTATCGAGTCTAGGTGGTCGATTGCTGTGAGGATGATATTCGGTACAGATATACTCCACACGAGGTTCCGATCCACTAGAAAATGCGATTTCAGGCAGAGAAGGCTGGACATCTTCCATGGCGTCAAAAATTTCTAAGATACCTAGTCAAACTGATAGTAAGAAGCAGAAAACTTGAAGTAGACGTACCATTCGGTTGTGGTTGAGCCTGCTCCCAACATTCCTGCAAGGTAGTAGCTCCAGAAGGGGAGGGCGTTGCCAAGGAGAGATTGAGACGAGGAGGTAATGCTGGAGAAAGGATCAACGAAGGTTATCTGAAGACATATGACCGTACATCTGAATTGTTCTCGGTATTGAGTTCTGCACTGGGCATTTCACTGACGTTCGAGTACCTTCCAAGAGCAGGCCCTTTCGTGTGGAATAAATCCTCGAGCATGGAAAATGCCTTGACAGTGGGGGCAGATTTTGTGCTCGCTCTCCTTTGCCTTTGGCATATTGGCTCTGTTGAGATGGTAAAATAGGTATTTCTCAGTAGAGCCCTGGCACAAAGGATAGCACTCACAGAAAATATTGACGATACCTATCACGAAACCCAGTACGTAGCTAGCTGGAACAGTATACACATCGCGTGTAACCATCCGCAGACCCGCCAATACACGTCTCGTGTATCAGTCACTACACAAACACGTCTCGTGTGATGTGGTCTGCTCTAGCTGGTCCGAAGGGAAGAATCGATGTCGGTGTTGCTGAAGCGGTCGGACGTGCAGTCGAACGGGGCTGGGAGACTAGCAAAGACAAGAAGAACAAGCAAACAGCAAGACGTTAGATTCTCACCAAACAATGATCACGTGACATTTTGACCGAACCATTATTATAGTTCCCCATGCCACTGCCCACTATCCACTAAACTAGTAGGTAGCTCCCTTGGTGTAGTGTCTATGATAATACATGTATTTGGCTGACACATTATTCTCGAAGTTCAACCAAGTCTGAGGGATACCACGAAAATTCCTGAAGTAATTTTCTGACCAAAATTCACACAAATTGAATAAAAGCGGCGTGCAATTTCTACGCTACGCTTAACATGTTCTACACAAACTACATAGGCGGGGCAGAGGGATATTCGGTGTCATCTTCGACAGTTTCATCCAATTGCTCCAGGTTATTGACCACTAAGGTATTGGCGGCACCATGAGAATGAAGATTCTGGACCCTGGGAGCATTCTGCACATTCCCGGTAGCCTTCTTCTGACCCTGATGTTTACCCCATTTACCCCCCCTGCCCCGAGTTCCTCCACGAGTTGCCATGCTACCCTGGGTTCCATTGCGAGCGACCGTGCTACCATCGTTCAGGGCTCCTTGTGTAGTGTTTTCCACCGGTTTGGCGGTGTCAGTGCCTGGAAGAGCGAATGTCACAGTTTTGGTGCGCATCGCAGGCACTTGAAGCCGGGCAGTTTTCGCCATGACTGTGTTGGATTCGATAGGCGTATTAGGAGGGGTGCCATTAACCATGATCTCCTCGTCGTCCTCGTCGTCATCATCCTCGTCATCATCATCCTCGTCATTGTCATCATTGATATTGTTGCTGCTGTGGATGTTGTTGTTGTCGTCGATGTCATTGTCATCAGAGCTGACATCTACGTAGTTTGATGCAATGGAGGTGCCCGAAGTGGCGGTAGGGGCCCTCAAAGTCAGCTGGGGAGACAGCAATGTGGCGTCAGCAGCTGATTCTTCATCGGAGAAGGCAACTTCTGTCTCCCTATCTTCCTCCGGTTCACGCAACCCTCGAAGAATGATCTCCTCCTCTTCATCCGATGCCTCCTCGGTGGATGCAACGACAAGACCCCTTATGTTCCTCTTGGGCAAAAAGAGGTTTCTATCAAAATATTCCAGTATCTTCGTCATTGAGGTGAGGTTCAGAGTTGCCTCAATAGTCTTGATGTAGAACCAACAATCGGCAGCATAGGGAATGCTTGTTGATTCTCCTGTTTCCGTGAACTTGTCGCTAGTCAAAAGAAATCGGGCCTATGAAACAACCGTTGTCAGCGGACAGCAAATTTTATTTTTAAAATTCACACTTACGACAACAGCGGCAAACACAATTGCCCCAGGGGTGATTGCAGATTTCCCCCAAAGGACAGTGTTTGTTGATCGGGTTTTTTTGCCGGTAGTGAGAGAGGATGCACCCAAGAGGACGTGGCTCAGGATCTGAAATAATGTTAGCATGATAGTTATGTAGCAACAACTATATATTTTCTTACTTTCACCAGGGCGGAAGACCGAAAGAGAGCTGGCCCATTCTTGAAGGCTTTTCCTTCCGGAAAGAGAAGATTAGGGCACTGAGCGTATCCTTTTCTAGTGCTATCGTATCCGAGCAAGGACAAGCAGCGCGGATCAGTGCTGCGATCGTTACCGTTGGCAAAGACTTCAATGGGGATGATGTCCTCATAGATTAGGTCGGCGGATTTCTTCATATTGAAGACGCTGGTAGATCGAATTCTCGAAGCGCCGATTTTCATCTGTACAAGACTTAGCCTCTGCACCATGATAGAAAAGAAATGCAACGCACCGCTGATGTCAATTCCTCGTAATCACCTTTGATCAAATCATGATATATCTCTGGTACCTCTTCATAAAGAGCTTCGACGACGTGCAGAAAGTGTACCCTGCTTTCTGTCTGCACCTTTTTCTTCTTGAAATCTTCAATTCAGGACTGCTGTTCCTTCGACAGAGCATTCCACTCTGAGAGCTGGGCATGAAGAAGGACCAGTTCCTCCTTACATTGGCTCCTATTGTGACCAAAGACGGCGAGCCTGTCCCACCAGACATAACAAAAGACGACAAGGCTCTGCCCCGCCCATTGGAGCCTCTGGATGTCCTTGCTTTTGAGGATACCTTCACCGTCGCTGTCTGGTGCCTCTTCCAAAACCGCTGCCTTGGTTTTAAGCTGAGGTACATGCATCGCCTTCAGGGTTCGATTTTCCTGCAGGAGAGCCTGGTTTTGCAATTGAAGATTTTTCAACGCCTGTGGGGTGGTGTTAGAACAGTAGAAAACGGATTTCTCTGCAAAAGCCCTACCTCCGCAAGTTCATCACTGGGAATGGTGTTGAGATTCGAGGTGGCTGGTGCTACTGGAGGTACAGACATATTGAAACTGGTTTGTTTGTGGCCAAGGTGAAAAAAAAAGTGACAGAAGGAAAACAAACTGCCAAACCTGCAATTGGCACATGCCATTGACACTGCACTAAGTCCGTAGAATTGACGTGGCGAGCTTAGACTTTCCACAGAGAATTTCGTATCAGTCGCCTCATAAGGTGTCAGCATTGACGACGAGGTATTGCGGTCTGGACAAGTGCTATTAATGAATTATAATTGAGTTGTTTAGAAGCGGACACACCTCTGAATAATATTAAGGGCAGTTGACTATTATAATACACTGGTCATTTCGAGGTGTTGAGATTTAGCGTGTCGGACATATAAATAAGGCCGCATCCAGATAACATGAACGAGGCCTCAGTAATTTCCAGAATGCAGAGATAATGCCATGGAAGTGGCTCGAACAAGTGTTGAGTTAACGAGCACCGTGACGATTGTGCCATTCGAGAAACAAAGTGTGTACGTTGTGTTACGATTAGATGTGGGTGGGATTCGCTGATGTTCATGGCATCTTGGTAGAAATCGGGAACCGTGTAAGGACCAAGGAGAGAAATGTTTGCCTATAATTAAATGAATAGTATTAGAATGTATTATTGGGCAGGTTGAGATGTAATGAACCAATGCCCGAGACCCCTATAGAGCGAGATGAGCCTACTATCACGCATTAGAAACCGAGAAAATTGCCCTCACCATAACGGCGAGCATGGTGCCGGAAGGAGTCTCCTGGAGAGCTGAGGAAATCCCTCTGATATCACGTCAGAGAGTAGGAAGTATCTCGCATCACACGAGATACCTTTGTCGTATTGACATCTCGTTAATGCGTTTGGAGGAAGAGAAAGAGGCTGAGGAAGTGGGGAGAGAGAGAGAGGAGGTAGGGGAGGAGGTAGGGTGAGAGCGAGAGCAGAAGTAACGGGATGACCCGTGACCGTTTCAAGATGGAAGGTGGCTGACTAAGGTTCACCAAATTGGATCACAGGGGCAATTCAATCTCTCTCTAACTCAGACTCAGACTCTCTCCTCAAATGGTAAGTCTCTCATTTAATTTTGGCTCCACCACAATTAATTTATTTCAGAATGAAAACATTCTTCCTGCACTCGACTGGGGCAATATCAAAATATGAGAGTATTTTGCTTTTGGTCCGCTGACACACGAGACGTGTGTTGGCTCGTGCAGACAATAGTTGTACGCGACGTACTACTATCTCACTACAATACCGACCTCCCGCTGGATAATTCTGCCTGGCTTTTGACGCATTCTGGTCCAGAGACAACAATTATGGCAATGCAACAATCTTGTACCTTTCAACTACAAGATCTTTTGAGTAACACTGGTGATGGCAAAGATGAGGGTAAGAGCATGTTTATTCTTTGATATCTAACCCCTAAAGTTGCCTGTAGAAAATCTATCTGTCAACGATGGCCGCGTTGGCACTTACATTGAAGAACACAAGATATTTATCACCACGCCGAATGGTTCTTTCATTCCTCGCCCTCCAACTGCGACGGAAATCTTATTGCACGAGGACGGTCGCTTTGGTCACCATGATCCAACTCGTGCTCCCCAGTTCTTCGATGCAAAATTCTGCCATTTCTCTGTCATTCCACGTCGCCCAGGTCCCAAAGATGACACACATCCGTACCGCAATTGGCTGGACACAATCTGGTATGATGTTGCTGACGCTGATATCGTTTATTCGACTGGATACCTTACACACATCAGCCTACTCAGCCGGGAGGTACATTCTCAATTCCAGCGCGCCTTCAACTACATCGACGAACGCTCTTCTGCTGCTCGTAGCTCGAAACGGTTTTCAGAAGAGTTTAATGGATTTTTGAGCATTCGGTGTACACGTCTCGAAGCATTAGTCAATCGGACGAGATCTGTCATGATGGATTCCATGACCATCCGTGTGCAGGTGGCAGCGATGCAAAGTTACTGGCTTGAGTTGGTCGCCGGGCTGGATTACATGGAACACTATCAACCGGTGATGAATGGCAAAACACACCGAGACGATGCCCTCAATTCCAGCCAGTTGATGGGCACTTTCACTGTCAATCTCGACGTAGCTGAGCAGCACATCAGGGCCAGAATCCCTGTGTATCTTGTTCGACCTGTGGATCAATTCAGCAATCAGGTCATTCTCAAGGCAGAGGAACCTGTCGTTTTCCCTCTTAACACTTCTCTTCCTTCCCCTCCATTTCCTGTCGTTTACAAGGGGGATCCATCCCATCCTCAGAAATTCTATGCAATGCACCGATTCATACAGATTTTCAATACTTATCGAAACCCATTCAACTTCGTCACCATCTCCCAACCTTCCATTGCACGTGCTGAGGGCACTCAAGCTGTGGCTTCCAGTTCTTCGTCTATTTCCGTCGCAACAGGCCATCCGACGTGCAATCAGAGGGGAAAGGCGAGAGCACTTGGTCCTCTTGCTAGTGCTCAGGCATCCCAAAAGAAAAAACGTAAGCTATCAGTATGCCATGTCTCTCATGTCCTAATCATAAGCTCTTCGTTTAGCTCCCAGCAATCAACAACGGGACAAATTTACGAACCTAGTTGGAACCTATGCTCCTTCGCTAATACCTGCCTGGGCAGATGCAATTGCCAAGATTGACAAATTCTCCGAACGATCCCAAGAACGCGAGGAACATAGTAGGCTCGCTCAAAGCCAAAGCAATAAAGAAGGCCCAATTGCACCAAGCCATGTTAATGGCTATGTCTTTCCAGATCCCACCTTGCTTGTGTATGCCTCTGCCACCTGGCAGAGCTCGTTCTTTCGTCAGTGGGAGCATTGTCGAGATGCTCTCATATACCGTGTTACATTGTCATCCTCAAATGCCAAACCACTTCGACCGCAACTCTGGCGTGAACTACTTGCTATGGCCTTCAAGTCAGGGAATGCACAGAGTACCAAGGTTCATGATCTCATGGCTCAAGCGTTGGGCTCCGCCCTTGAAGCCCCCGGTTCAGGGACTACTATCCTACAAGCACCTGCACCTGTCAGCGACCAACCAGTTGATATCGAGAGAGGAAAATATCTTGTATGGGAGCTTTGCAAACTCAACTTTCAACAAGAACTCCTTTTGCTTGATACGCATCTCACCCATCCAGATTCATCAGCAAAAGAAGACGACGTCATCAATTTTCGACTTAAATGCCAAGAACAAATTATGGGTCTTTTCTCCGATGGTTCGTTAGTTCCATCGACGCCGACTTCAACCAACCGTCTTGCGCTGCCTAGTTGGTCGGAACGATTCGAGGCATTGAAGTCATTCAGAGACGTGATGCGAGCTTGGGATATCCCTCTTTCCTTTGCGTCAAAAGGCCATCTGGGTCCATTGGGATCTGAAATAGCTTTGAGGACTGAGGCAGCCTTGGCGGCACATTATGCACAAACATTTTTCGATGTCTTTGGACGGCTGCCTGTACTTCCCCATCTACGACCATCAGGAGGAATGCCCTGACGAATTCTGAGCTTTGGAGACGATTGTATCTGATGATAAAAGTTTGCCCCGCGTTGATATTTTTGATTTTTGTGATTTACAGTGTCGATTGGAATGAATTTTTATACAAGTGCCCTCCCCCCCTCCCCTTATGTGTGGTCTGCCAGGCATCAAGATGAACGCCCAAATTTTTAAACCTAAGGTCGCCGAGTGCACGGGAACTGCTCAGCGCGTGGTATAAATAAGCGCACACCGTGGGAAACTGGGCCGACTACTCTTGTCTCTCTACTACGCTCTCACTCGCCCTCTTCTTCTTCAACTTCATGCGATACTACTTCTTGCGCAGGGGTCTTCAATAAGTGGATCCCTTTTTCGGCGACACTCAGCAAATGTACACGCGTTCGTCATCTTTACACGACGATTATCCAGCGAGGGTGCTTCTCGAGGCGGAAACGAGATACGCGAGCGTCCTCGCGCAGAACAGAGTCCGAAAACTATCGATATTGTGAGTTATTCTCTCTTTTTTGTCTTTTGAAGGGTTAATATTCATAGCTCGGGCTGGCATAGCTCCCGCCAAAATCATGACATGCACTACACCCTACGAGGGTATAACCGGGAAGGATGGATGGTGGTAATGCTGGAGATGAAGGCGGGGAATGCGGGCGACGTCTTTGCATATGGGCGTCGTGCTCACAGGCAGTGGTTATACAATGCACGTCGGAACGGGTATCATTGAGTATCTTGTATATCAGTCGCTGTGAGTAGGCCTCGCCATATCTATTGCCCTCGGATGCTGAAAGTAGTAATAGCTCGACATACCAGATTTCAGGCTTGGATATGGATGGTATTGCAATTGTGAGCTTCCGATTCATAGACAATGTACTAACTCGATAATATATTAACAGGAAATCCCAGTCAAGGACTCGTTCGTAGGATAATGGCAATATAGCTTCGGTATGTGTCTTCTCTGTGTCCGAGGAGTTCAGTATCATCGCCCTTTCCTGTACTTCGTCGGTGTAGTTTGGGCGTAGCCAGTTCGAGCCAACCATGTAAGCATCATGGGTCTGAATCATCATCCACAGTGAGTATCTCGTTTTTCTGGGTATGTCCTTGTGTTTTAATGATTTCCAGTCTGTCTTCTGATGGTCTATCTCCAAAGGCTTCTTCAGCGGCCGCTTTTGCAAGCTCGAGGTTCGCCTTTGTACACCAGCGTGGCGAGTTTTTGTGCATTTTCCCAATCTGTATGGCTTTGTGAGCTAGCTTTTGGGTCATGGTCGAGAGGAGTGCACCCGTTATCCGAAGCTTCGGGTTGATTCTTGGGGTGAACACTTCTCCATTTGTTTTCATTGCCCCCTCTCTCGCTAGTTGTATCCTTTTCACTAATAGAATATTATAACACATGTAATCTGTAATAATATTAAGCAAATTTTAGGATAATAAATGGGCTATGTGTAGACCTCCACCGTGGCACATATTATTATAAGGTAATTGTAATTTATTCTCGACAAAATACGCAATAAGAACAATATTTGTGTTAAATGTCTGCTTAATAGCACTGGTGGAAGCCTTCCATATATATTAACTCAGTTCGCCTATACTAATAAGACATGTTAGTATAATGGCTATATTGTCCTTGTAAAACACCTGATCGCTGGTTCGATTCCCACTGATACCCATTCCGTTATTGAATTGTTTACTGATTTCCGATTCTAGGCTTTTGTAATCCGGCGCTGGCGACTGGTCCTAATATTTTGCCAGGATTTCCTCGACCATTACAATCACATTATAATCCTTTGCCGATTTCAATTGGGCGTCTATTATAATGAGAACATAATACCTTAAAATGACAATTAAAAGTAATAAATAATATCAGCGGCTGTCAATTTAAGCTCATTCTTATGCCTCTTATGATCTTGATTCTAATGTCACTGAAAATACTCCGATAACGTCGTCATAACATCGTCATAATCGCTTAGTAATGCTGTCACAATGCTGTCTTAATGTCATTTTAATCGCTGACTCTTTTCTTTTGATATATTATCAGGCACTTAGGCCCATTTTGGCATTTATTATATTATAATCCATCATAATGTCAAAAAAGGCAAATACAGTTTTTCCGACATAGGCTACAACATCCCAACCATGTTGCATCCCAGCAACACTCTTGCTGATGAACTGGCAGGAGTTGATGAAGTTCAACAATGGAAGTAGCAAAAGAGGTCAGTCTACTTAGGGCCTCCAATCACGTTAGGTGCTGACTCCAGACTTTAGGATGGCCCAGTGAAGTCGAGTGTGTCTATCCAGACTTGTCTACTGACCCACTCCTCTATTGGTACCAGTAGCACTCTAAAGCAGCACTCCACTTGCACTCCACTACATTCGTCACCATTAGTTGGTCCAGCCTTCATGTCCAAATGCCTAGAAGCAGGCACAGGCATCTTATACAAATGGAATACAGTGTCACATCTGGTGATGGATACATACCAACGCATCCATTTCCGTCGGTTCAAGCTATCTTGTTCATTCAAAAGGCCGTTAATAAACCTCCTAGCCTTGTTCTTAGGGTCAATTGTGGGAATGGGCATTCACATATATCTTGTTGCATATAGCGAAAGGAATTATGGGGCGCAGTATGATACAGGTTTCAATGGTACGTGCTAATCCGATATAGTGTTAACGCGTCATCTCTTTCTCCCTCACTTCTGTCACCCCTTCCACCGATCTGACTACATTCTGAGACTCGAGTCCTGAACGTGGTTTTGTCATTGGAAGGGCAATAATGAGGCATCAGACTGGGAACCATGGAATCGGCTGATATCTTTTTGTAAAAGAACATCTTGAGCAAAGTTACCATGCACGTATAGCTTAGTGTGGCATTACTCGATCTGGTTGCCTCATTGCACATTGGAATTTACTCGTGGAATTCTCCTTCGTTGATTTGCCAATTATTGGGGAAAATTGTTCTTCTGGGCTTGGCTAACGTTTGTTTTTTTGTTTTACTCTGGGTTTGATCATCTGCGGATGATTGTTAATCACTGCCTAAAGAGTACGATTGCATGGGTACTCTGAATGCGACTCCGATGTCGATAAAGTAAGTGCCAATAATAAACCGCATCTCTGCACAGCACCACTGGATCTCCCGCTTCCATCATTCCTTGAATCCTCCATCTTACGAGAAAGAGTTCTTCTGAGATGGGCAAACCGATTATCATTATCAAATAAGCGCTGATGAGCCTCAGGGCTCTGTACGCTCAGAATTTGCGAACTTTGTCATTTCTAAGTGACAATCGACTTAGCACCAGATATAATATTATCTCCGGTGTGCACACACTACTATAGGACCTTCTTGACACTTCAATGACCGGATATAATGGAGAATATCCATCCCAACTTGTTTCACAGCTCAAATCGTATGCCATCATGGCTAGGCACCAATATCGACCAATTAGTCGACCACCAGAGATAAATCATATGATGCATCAGAGCACATCACTAGCGCATCACGGCATAAAACCCCGGCATTGATCCTTTAATTATATGAGGTCATACTCGTCGACCATTATTCCGCTTCAATAATCACCAGGTTTTTGTCAGCTCGACGCCCAGTTTTACCAATAACACTGTGCCAAGGCCACTAGCGCTCGATACTCCTTTCATACACCTCAGGTTATCAACCATACCCTCACAGTCTGCAGCTAAACAGCACCTCCATAACCATGCTGGAGAAGACTCATGACCTAAAGAATTTACCTTTCTTCAGTAACGCAGAGGATTGGCAGTTACAAGCGGCTACAGAGATACATATGGATGCTAGGATCTTTACAAAGCCGCACCTTTGTAGCTTTACTAAGTACCACTATTAATAATTATCTCCGGTAGTATAAGAGTGGATAGAAAATCGTAGTACAGTAGTTAATAAACTACCACCCGTTACTCTGCCATTAGCCTCGCTATATGCTTGTCACCGGATATAATCTCATCTCTACACACCTGCTACAACCTTTAACACTGGTTTTAAATGAACCATACCACATGCATAGCGCAGTATATGAACAATAGCAATTGTTTGCACCCCATACACTCACTATAAGCCAAAGACCGGTTTTACACCGTCTGAGCTTCGTACTCCCTCGTGCTCTCCTTGAGAAACATTCTAAACTGTGATCGACCGGTTTTAGAATTATCTCCAGCGTTGCACCTCGCACTTTAGCTTGCACCCCGTCATTAGTGGTTGATACCTGCACCGAGCGCATAACACCGGTGTTTGTGTCGTACACCACCTCTTTTGTTTTATAGGATTGGATCGTCTTCATCTTTGTACCATAGGAGTTTTATTTGGCTTTATATTCAACATCGTTTATCGCAGCCCACTTGGGTAGTCTCTGGCAGACTTATAGGAATCGACATCGTCAACATAGGATCGTTTTGGACTCAACACCGTTGAGGACCGTTATAGGATAGGATAGGATAGGATAGTCCCTCGAGAGGACTCATAGGTTTGACATTGACATAGGATAGGAACGTCTCCGAGTAGACTCAGCTTTTGACATCGACTTCAGTATATTTTGCCTCATATAGGATCAACACTCATTATCTCCGTGCCCCACCGGATATAAACGTATTTTCACACTTTTGCCCACATTGACTGGCATTATTAGAATCGCCACCCAGTACATCGACACTCCACCGGTTATAAACTAACTGCCACACACATAGCTTCATTTTCACTGTTATTTTCATAGGACCTATGTCTAAAGACCTCGTCTAGTCGTTTCTCCTCTTTATACCAGATTTGGGGTATTCACGTCATACCCTCTTCCGTTCAATCTCGTCATTGAGATTATCACCGGTCTACAGCCAACACCTTTTAGTACTCGATCGCTTGAGTGCTACTTGCTTGACTGAAAAGTCGCAGTATAAACTAGCATCTAGAGGAAGTGATTAGGTCACACAGAGGTGCCCCGAACAACTGGCACAACACAGTACCTTTATCTCCGGTCTACACCATCATTAATCATTACTCTTTGAGTTTTGGTTTGCCATTGCCACGGAAGTCTAGGTTCATCAGCACATCTAAAAAAGGTAATGAAGGACGTGTGTAAGAAATAGATCAAGGACATTATGTCGTCAATCTGACCTAAGTTTAAAACTTGTCATGCTTTCACCTTCTTCTCGTTCAAGATGGATGTAAATAATATAAGGTGCAACCATCACTTGAATTTTACACATGGTTTTCTCTGACATGGACAGCGCAGAATTTGTCGTTTCCAGACATGAATGTGAGTTCAGTCTTGGCTGGTAGATGTGACTGACTAACAATCATGATAGGGAACGAAAGCATCATCAAAACAAGCCCCCTCCCAATTCCTCATGTTCCGGTTACCAGCGGAATCCATTGCTTGTCGATGGAAGATCTGCTAAGGTCGTTCCATTTTGCGGATGCCACCGACTTTGAGTACCATTTACAACGGGATGTAATTCCGGAGATCTCTCACATGATACCTATTATCCTGTCCCATGTATGCTGCCGCTGGCACGCATTGTCAGTTTCATCACCGTCGCTATGGACAAACGTCATCATCGACAACCGCACCCCGCTTTACAGCGAATCGGCATGCAATATGAACCTCTTTCTGGCAGTCAATTATTTCATATCACTATCACATTCACAGCCTCTGAAGGTCGCAATACTGCTTTCCGGAACCCCTGAAGAACCTTCTACTTTTACAACACTGCAAGCGAAGAGGCTGGGGGCCATCCTTTTCTACAATGCAGAGAGGGTGACCAGTCTCACAATAAGGGGGATGAACTGGGCTCTTCAGCACAGGATACTCAGAAGGCTTTCCGGAATGCATATGCCTATCTTAACGACCTTTAATTGTGACCATGGTAGTGGCCAGAACGTGAACCCACCCGTGTACTATATTCCAAACTCAAACGATAATCACTTCTTGCCAATTTTGATATCGCGCCAGCCACATTTTTCACTGTGCCCATCCCCTTCCTCCAATTTTCCACTTCTCCAGGACGTATGTCTAATATCCACCCCAATTGTCTGGGATCACTTCAACGCCGTCAATTTGACGACCCTTGTACTAGCTTTCCTACCAGATCTTCCTGGTGTGCATGACTTCAGGCCCACATACACCTGCATTCACCGAGTCCTCCATAGCAGCCGCCACACCCTACAGTCCCTAACTTTGGCAGGCATCTTAATTTGCCAGCAACCGATCAGTGAGGCAGAATATAGACTGAGTCATCCCTTCCCAATGCCCAAGCTTGAGGATCTCCGCATCGCATATGAAGATCCGATGGAGGTACGAAACCTCATCATCGGCCTCGCCTTTCCAGAGCTCAAGCGACTCGACCTCATTAGCCTTGATCAAACTGAAGAGCAAGGCGCGTCAATCATTCAAATGTTCTTAGCCTTGGTCCAGGCACTTCCATTAGAGCAGCTGGTATGCTTGAAGCTGCACAGGGTTTTGCTTCCAGTCAGCCTTATCGAGACGCCTTCTACATCTCATGAAGGCCATGATGGTGCAGACGAATTGGCCACCCAGCTGGAGGACGACTTTTCAGGTGAAGGAAGCGAGGGAGATGACGATGAACACAAAGAGGCGGAACCCTATGAGTTGGCATTCCATTTATCCATTTTGGATGGCCAGAAGGTTTTTGACGAGTCGATGCACGCAGAATTAATGGTGCTTTTTTTTCAAGAATTAAAAGCACTGAGAACATTTGATGTCTCTGAACCCGACAGAGCAACGTTAGGATTTTTAAATCAGGCGATGCCGGATTCGAGGTGTCCACCATTTCCTCAATTGACTGCAATTTGTATTGCTTTTCTGGACGACAAGTTCTCAAACGAAGTCTCAACATTCCTTATGGCCCACACGGCCCAGCTCGATTCCGATGGTGACAATGGCCCCTCCCTGCTCACGAAGATGATTATACATGGCCCTCAGCTCTCCATTTCAAAACTTTCTGACCTGAAATCCACTCTTACCAGCAGTAGGCTTGGAGTGCACACACTCGCAATTGAGGAGAGCGTGCAGAGCACAGAAAATGGTAAGCATTGTACCATTGGGATTAGTATGCCTCCTCACATCGGCATCATAGGCGCGCCCTGTACATATCAATATTTGTTCTTGTTGTGATAACTTTTTCAGGAAATCTAGATATATTTCATCGGATACCGAAGACCAGGGTTTTCACGAGGTCGACACATGTTGTACAAGTATATAATAAGAAGAAATGAACATAGCAGACCAATCTTGCCCCATCTTTCAGAACAAATGTTTTCTCGCATGAAATATATCCTCTGGAACTTCAGCATCTTCATCATCTACCATGCTATAATGGCCCTTCCTGTGTATGGTACATTGGCTGTATTGTGGTCTGATAGGACAAATCACATCGACCGCCCAGCCATGTTCAAGGCAGGAGTGACGATTACACTTGCAGTCATCTGCACTATCCCCCTTCGACGATGCCTGCACACTTTGCAAGGAACGCATCTGGTCTTCGATGCCTTGCTTAACGCCCTCACCGGCTGCATCCTTACCATCTTTCTACATGATTATGTAGTAAACAGGTCGCGTGGGTCGCTCTCTTCTTCCCTACTTCCCGGTGTTACAACTGCATACATTCCAGACGTGTAATTTTGCGATCTAGTGAATATACTTGGTACTACAGTACAGGGAGAGAAATGGGCCTAAGGACTAAGCGAGTGTACATAATAAGTACCTCTAAACAATAAGACTACCTGTCTAAATGACACAATGCGACAGACCCAAACCGGGACTTAGTTACAGCTTGTACTTGACAGGCTAGCTGACAGAAAGTTCATAAACCCTGTTCGGCCATCAGTAGTTGTCCATTACCAAGAGAGCTTGCTCCTTTAAACCAAGACGACAAGGATTGCAATTTAAAATGATCGGCACATACTAAATTAAAGTGACGCACTGTGCCTGAGGAGCCCGGTCTGGAAACCATGCGAGAGATAAGATAAGAGGATAATCCAATGTGCAAGCCATGGTATGACGAGTGCCTTCACGGTTGTCACACTGTCGAGGAACCGTTGCCAGTAAGGGTTACTTCTGGAAGAATGATTGAATAAGAGCTGGGGCTAGATGCAGCATGACCACTACCGGTCAGGAGATATGTCCTCAGACTTGAGATTAGCGAGTGCTTGTAAAACCTTAGCGAGCTCGACATGGAAACTAAACCACATATGGCAACACCAAGTCGGATGCCAAGCAGGACTGCAGCAGCGGTGGGCTGTACGCATAGGAGTCTAGATTACCTGGGGACTGCGGTGATATTTGTAATTAATAGTTGTTTTAGTATAAGTAGTTAGAAGTTTGGTGTAGTATACAAGTTTCGAACCCCCGAGTTGCGGTGCATGCATAGAATGCGAGTACTGTAATAAAGGAATAAGTTTGTAGCTTTGAGCATCGTATATAAAGAACGAGCTCACCTCGAGGAATAGAGATAACTTCAGGATCTGACAAGTGTGCTTAAGTTCCGAGTGAATAAGAATCAGTGTCGCTGTTCTGTTCCATCTGAGTACTGCCGAGGTCTGTTTTGGAAAGAGTATGAATTGAAGTAGAAGTTCTGAAACCTATCTGTCTGTCTGTCTGTTCGGTTCTGTCAGTCTGTTTCTGAATCCGCTTCTGTTCTGTTTCTGAGTTGTTTCTGTTCTGAATCTGTGAACTGTTGAAGAGTCCGAGTCTGTTATCATCGCCGGAGTTAGTCTTGACAACCCTACCCCTAGGGGAGTAGCGAGCTCACTAAGTCAGTACTTGGTTGAGTGGTCTAAAGAGTGAGCTCAGTGTCGTAGTGAGGAGTTTCGTGTTCTATTGTGTTGTAGGACGTTGACACGCTCGCAACGTGTCTACGCATGTAATTTTGCGAAATGTATCAATACATGCATTGCATAATGGCTGGGTACTGAGATAACGAAAGATACAGATAGAGCGCAGTGCTACATGCATAGAGCGCAGTGTCAAACACACAGAGTGCAGTAATATATGTATGGAGCACGATACCGAGTCGCGCGCAGTACGGCCTTGGGTGACAATTGGTAGAGTGCATGCTCTCACTTAGAATGATGCTAGTCGAGGTCACACTAGGTATGAGAGCTCAGCACTTGATACTGAAGGCACTAAGATGAAGATCAGCCATGCGCTCTAAGGAATTGATGAGAGACAGGCATGATACAAGGAGAACTACATTGATCTATGACGCGCACCGCGCGCGTATAGAAACATAGAAGTAGAGTGCATGAAGAGACGCGCGCCGCACGCGTAGATGGAAATAGACATGGAGTGCAGTGTCAAACCAATAGAGTGCAGTGAACAAACCAAGATAGCGCGCAGTGTAACAACGCGTGCGCGTGCAAGTCTTCAGTGATGATTGGTAGAGTGCATGCTCTAACTTAGAATGATACTGGTTGAGGTCACACTAAGTATGAGAGCTCAGCACTTGATATTGAATACACTAGAGGCAGATCAGATACGCGCTCCAATGAATTGATGAGAGACAGACATGATATGAGAAGGATTGATCTGCCACGCGCGCTGCGTGCGTGTATGAAAGTAGACATAGAGCGCAGTGATATCAACACCGTGCGCGGTATAACAACGTGCGCATGCGCGCGCAAGTCTGAAGTGACTATTGGTAGAGTGCATGCTCTAACTTAGTATGATACTTCATTGAGGTCACACTAAGTACAAGAGCTCAGCACTCGATACTGAATGCACTATCAACAGATTGCATACATAATCCGCAGACGTAATAAAAGACATGCCTGATCCCAAGAGAACTACGTGACACATTGATTGATGACGCACAGGGCCCTGATCGCGCGGCACGCGCACGCGTGTCCCAAATAATACCTGAGTATAGATAACTCCGAGAGAACCCAGTTTGGCCAAAGAGCGCAGTGCCTAGGCTTACCACGGGTATCCCCCACCAACCAGAGAAACCTAGAAACTCAACTTTAGAATAGGATACAGCCTATATGATTGGTTGTCAGTCCAGGTATACTCCGAGGAAATGACGAGTGACATGCCAACACAAAGAGAGCAGTGCGAGTGGAGTCTCAACCATGAGGAAACAGAGTCTGGTCTCGAGATAGACCTCCAACCAAGTGTCCAGCCCCGGGCATGCTATAACAACGCGCGCGCGTTGCGAGGAATAATGTTCCGAGGTTCTAACAGTACTGTATTAAGTTGTATCGACGTGTATGATGTAGAATTGTATAAATACTGTAGTGTAGATGTAGAATACAAGTTTCGAGCCCCCGGTGTAATAGTGCAAAGCTTTTCAGCCACGCGCTCTAGCACTTAGAGTAGCTAGGAACTTCGAGAGAGAATACAACCCATATCAGAAATCTATTGTGTGATTTAAGTCGCGCGCTTAGACAAGAAAATAGCATGGCACTCCGTGCAGAGAGTCTGGTTTCGGTTTGACTTCCGCTCTGTGAGAGAATAAGAGTACGGTGTCTTGAAGGTCACCCTTTCAAGTTCTTGAGGGCATCTGTGTGACGTGAGGCATTACAGGCGCAGAGGTTCAAACCCTTTGGCTTGATTAGTGTTCGCTTTTCTGTGTTATTTCCGCAGGTTGGCAAAGGTTCAAACCCTTTGGCTTGTCGGACGGGGTTTCTCTGGATTGCATAGGTTCGAATCCTGTGAGTCTACGATCGGTTGGAAGCTCGAGCGCGTAGGTTCAAACCCTGTGGCTCTTGTGGAAGGTTCGGAGTTCAGTGTCAGTGTAGACACTTCTCCACGTGTTTGTGCAGGTTTTGGTTTAGCGCGCAACGCGCGAGGTTTATTAGTGTGTTGAATTTAATAGGAATTGGTTTCTGCTTCGAGTGCAGTCGTTTAAGCGGTGTTTAGAGTGTTATTGAGTGTGTACAGTGGTTATTAGAGTCCCGAGCGACTGCTAGAAAGTTGTGGAGACGTTTGACGAAGTTGTGTTGTGTTATACACCCTTGCCTTGAGGCCCGGCGACGGAAGTCGCACCCTCTTGTTCTTGAGAAAAGCCTTTGGACTTAGAGAAGTCTAGATATTATACGAGTGCTATTGCTGCGCGTGTATCTTAGAGATATTGAGAATTGAATTGTATTGGTTCGCTACTTTCATCGCATTAGAATCCCCCCACAAACTTGAGTGTGTTTGTGTGTGTAGTGTTGGGTGTGGGTGTGATCAGTGTCTTCGACGCTGTTGCATTTCTAGCTCTGCGCACTTAGACAGCTCTTCAACGTGTGTCCTAGTGTAAATTGAATATTACCATTCGCCTAGAAGGTTGCGCCTCGAAGTATACCTTCTTGTAAAAGATTCTAGCTTTAGGATCAATTAAAAATGAGTAAATGCTGTACCGCGCCAAGATAAAAAGGAGCTTTACGAGTTCTAAAGTGTTAATAACTGCAGAGTAGAAATAATCTCATCCCCCCACGCACTTACGAGGGTGATTGTATTATTGAGTAATTGTGTGAGTGTGTCTGTGGTTTGGTGTGTGTATCACACCATTCTATGCTCTATTCCACAAGTGCCCACAGCCAGCCTCTTCACCGGTTTCCATGATGCCATATCGGCTGCCAACCACTCTTCTCGCCACTATGGTACTCAGGATCACTGCAATGTATACAGCCTGCTCTTTGATATAGGACATTGTGCCGACGAGAATGAAGAGATGCTTTCGTCCCTTTTACCTAGACTTCATAGGAGCATTGAATGGTACGTGCTTTGTTCGATCCACCCACATCGTGCTCAAGAGACGCAGGCTTGAAACGGAGGTCTCTGTCTCGCAGGGAAACCCCGGATTTGTCGACCATCCAGCGCTCCATATTCAGCAAATTGCCCCCCCCCCTCCGGTGGCCAAGCCATTGGCATTCATACTAACTCACTTCATTGAGCCATTGGAATCTCTTTGGAGGAAAGATGACTTTCTTTGAGGTGGAGAGCTCGTTCCAGATACCATTTCTCTGACGATGCTTATCGCGATAGCTAATTGGGAAGCTTTGCTAATGGAGATGCCATTGGTACTGGCAAATTTGGAGAGGCTCGTGGACAAAATGGTAGGGGATCTTGATGTGGCGATTGGTCTTCGGCGTGCAGCTGTTCACATCGAGAAGAACATCCAACTTTCACGGAGATCTTCAGCCCCTTTGGAGAGTCACATCAAGCTGATGGCATTGGATACTGAGACAGGTTTGTTAGATGTGGTGGCGTCATTTAATGTCTGGTCACCTCAGCACCTGACCCATGTTATCAAGATCATGCATGTTTTGGTGCAGGAGATGGAGAGGGTCCCGAGGCATGCCACATCAGCTTGGATGGTGTCAACAGAGGAGAAGATATCTGTGCTGAAGAAGACTATTGACAAGGTCAATTCTGTCATCTTTGGTCCATTAGGAAATTTCGCCATGGTCGACAAATGAGACTTTGAGAAAGTTATTTATTTAAAGTGGTACTTTTACACCCAGACTTTGGCTCAACAAACAATACCCATTGTTCGCCCAAGTAAGCATGCATCACGTACATGTAGATGATCCGAATCTGTGGATGTCCGACTGTCTGTACATCCTTGAATTGTTCCATATAATTATTTATTTATCTACCCAATTGATCGAGAGCGAGCTTTCCTATCCTTGTTTGTAGAAAGCATATGCTACTGATGGAGGGATACCAGCAGGACACTGCCACTGACCTGGAGTCGTCAAATGTTGAATGTGAGTGCCATCTAGTCAGTGAAATGCATACTTGAACACTTACTTCGAGATCAAGTGCATGTAGATTTTTGCAAGGGGCCGCCGTGGTGGGACCTTGAGTCTCACTGGAATGGGGCACGATCCTCCACACCCGAAGGTGACCACCGTCGATCCGTTCAATATTTTCTGATTGATATCTTCTGCGTACTCAGTAATTCTCCCAATGCCCAAAGTACCTTATGACATCCTAGGGGAGACATTTGGGCATGTTGTGTCGGATTCGAACAGTGACCCCTATGCCCTCATCAAAACAGCTTCAGTCTGTTCATCATGGCGCTTGGTTGCTTTCACCCATCCTCGTCTATGGGGCTACATTCATTTGTATGCATGACGCAGTTGAGTTCACTATCAGGAACATCTTCTTGACCTATATATTCAACGTTCCAAAGAGTGCGGGATGTCTATCATGCTGAATTTCAGCCCCTTTTCCCAGTGTCTTTCACTGGCCATATCGTCCAGGCTACGATCGCAGGCCGGTTGTTGGGCAGAGGTGTTCATACTCTACCTTCATCCCAGTGACATCTGGGATCTCTTATCCCCCCTCCCCAATGGTGTCTCATTAGAACGCCTGAACACACTAACTGGTGTTTCTCTAAATATGGTGGACTTTCAGTTCTACAATGTACAGCAATCAAGAGAACGATTCCCTATGGATATATTGTTGACTGCATCCTGCCTTCATACTCTTCATGCTGAGCTTTTCGAGCCTGATCTCTTCGACACACCGAAAAGTTGGGACATGCCAGAGCGCTATGTCTTGTCATCAGTTCCCTCTCTCGTGCTCGTTCCTGGCAAGCAGCCCCCATTCCGTGCCACGGAGATGCCCCCAGGTGTTGGGCTGTTGCCCTTCCCCCAGGCCCAATGTGTCATGATATTCCCTCGCAATGGCTATCGCACCTTGATTTCCGAACAGACTTCGAACCTCATCAGCTTGACACTGTGTGTGTCAGGTTATTCCTCCTATGATGTCATCGCCAATGCGGTGTGTGACCTTACCCTCCTGCTCCTTTGGCATCTCTTTATCGTATACATAGGGATCCGAGGCCGTTATATCGTGAAACCAGGCCCTCTTCTACATCTCATTTGACATTCCGCAAATTCTATCGAGACATTTGTCCTCAACAAGGTCCCTATGATGGCTCGGCATCTATTAGGCCTTCTCAGGCCTCTACACAACCTCCACAGCCTCACAATCCATGAGATCGATCCCCTTTCCTCTACAACAAGGGATGGCTTCCCCATCAACTGTCAACTATTCCAAGAACTCCTTCATGATTCTTTCTTGCCAAATCTTATCTCCATTGATCTGGACTGGCACCCATCAGAAAATACAAAGACGCATGAGACATTGCTAACACAGGTGGTCCAATACAGAGAGTTGCAGCAGATCAAGCAATACTCGCGTATAGACCTCATAGAGGGGGAACGATATTCCTTTGGGAATGACTTCATCCCTTGCTTCGAAATGGCGCCGATGGACCTGGAAGAGGATGAATCCGAATATGACGAGACGAAGGAGATCGCTGAATTGGCTGCAGCACTTTCAGCAGAGGGAATAGAATTGTAACGAATTAGCTGATGACTGTCCAGATATCCAGATATCCTTTTGATCATGAATATAATTTGATCAACATAGTTCAATTGAGTACGGTTAAAAGTAGTGGCCGAGATGAAGCAGGCTGGCGTGAAGAATCAAGATAGAAGCAACTCATAAAAATAAGAATCAAGATATCTACTACACAGATATTTAATATAGTTGACAAAACTCAGATACATAGTGCTGACTCGGATTCCTCTGGCGATATTGACTGGTACTTCCACACGACACCCTCCATTTCTCACACACATTGCGGAGAGAATTTCTTTTTCTCTACCTTGCACTGGGGAACGACTTCCAGTGGAGACTTGCAACAGGATCAAATGTCTTCAGGAATGTAGTATTGGAGGATGTCTCGAAAGTTGTTATGATACAGGTGAGTTCTATGTTACAGGGGGAAAGGACTGTATCTACATATACAACAAAAATATAACGTGTGTATGTATACCAAGAGATTGAGAGGGGGGAGGGGAAAGACAAGGAAGAACTGAATGAATAGGGCGAGTGAGTGAAGTCTGTATACCGCTACATACGAGAACTTACCCATGGGATGGTTCCTACTCTGTGTCGACACGACGTCTAATACCAATCCTCACGAGCCTCTTGTACATTCTCACTACTCCAGCTCACGTGACGGACAACAAGCGCAATAGTTTCAACAAAGCACATCGTTTCTTTCTTCCCTCCATCTGTATCAATCTCGTTCTGAGGGATGAGGAGTGCGGGCACCATCTCATCTACCGCATCTGGATGCCCTTCCTCCCACGTAGATGGGCCGTTCGCGGAGTCAATGGTGGAGGTTGAGTTGGCCATCTACTCGCCTGTGTTCCAGTGTCGCGCTTGGATCTTCAGACAATTGCATGCCTTTACGAGGCAATGGAGATGTACGAAGGCGACGATAGCCTGATCATGTAGTGGGGTCTCGATTGGTCCCATGATAAGAGGGTGTGTGTGAAAAATAGAGGAAGAGGAGGGAGAAGTGGTGGTATGGTAGTATCGAGAGAAGGATACACAAAATTTCTGCTATCGTCTATTGGCGAAGTATTAAAGCTCTCCTGAATTCCAACGGGAAATGACATGTTGGTAAACACAAATCTGTGAAACTACCATACTCCCTCGTTTCTCGGTGGAAAATGTTTCGTCGCTGTGAGATGTGACATCAAGATAATAATCAAAGTAGATTTATGGAGGAAAGAAGCGCGTACCAAATCCACATGCTACCACATGGTCAGCATCGACTAGTTTACTGTCCATAGCCCATATTGCCGGACTTGTATGATGATGGCGAAAGGGAAGGTGTCATCGCAGTCACAATATCCTGACTCACTGTCACCTGTGCATCCTTGCATCCTTTGAGGTTGACTTAAATCTCACAGAATCATAGCGAGCGGCTAGCTAGATCAACAAAACACATGTTCTAATTGATATGTCTAACATACAATTGATGTCTTCATCCCTGTCCCCGGCTATCCATGTGATTCATGTTCAAGAGCAAAAGAGATATTATGTTACAGTAAGTGTTCATCTAGATACGTGTAGTGACAAGATATTGTTTAGTGTCTCTGAGGAGCTTCTCGTAACCTTTTTCTCAAATCCAAGTTCAGCTGCTGGGAGATTTTTGTCTCATCTGCGATAGTCATTGTTGAACTGTGCAAGACCAGTGTTTCATCGGTGACATCATCATGCATGAACGGGGCTCTGGGAATAACTACGACAACAGTCCAGTCCAGATCTGAGGTTTCGGTGGGTGAACATTTGTGAAACCGGATGCTCCTGACCCACTTCCCGCAATGCTCGCCTGAAATGACCAAAAACATGTCATAGTGCCTAATTTTTGGATGGATGGCTAACACTCTTGCGGGGTCTAATGTTGTTCCTAGCGGAGTATCATCTCTGATGCAGACAATTTTTTTGAGTGAAATGTCATATTTCACCAATGCGGTAATTTTGAGATTGTTGTACTGCATGCGGAACCTGGCATCAAGCAGCTGACAATCGAGACACCAATATTTCAATGGGGGGGGATCCAGAGAGGATGGATTCCATGCGGGAGAGAGGCATTGTTCTGTGGGATCCAGCAGAGGAGTAACACTTCGAGGTCGCACTGCAGGCTCTGGAGGAGGCAGTCTCCTCCCTCTCTTCCCTAGAACATTGGTATCTGGTACCAAGTTGCGAAAAAGGCCGGTGACAATAGGGCATGCCTCATTGAGAGGCAACCACGATTCTTCTTCGATGATATCGAGGTAGCGGAACCAGAGACAAATGAACAGGGCATTCGGATCATAGTGCGAGAGCTGAACAAGGAACAGTAAAACTTCTTTCTTTCTGCCTAGATCCTTCACGATGTTGACATCGACCACATAACCTGTCTTTCCATGCCAACAATGACCACGCTTGATGACCTGAACCATCACCCCTTTCCATGGCACGGTGGGGATTGGATTAAGATGCTCGGAGTTGCTGTCCAGATGGATGGAGGTAGCAATGTTTGGCAGAGCAATCGCACTAACGCTATTGGGATGTACCCCACGTATCTACAGAACGTTGTAAGCTCATGCATGAGAACTAGAAAACGAGACATACCTCTATTCACTCATTTTCACACCCAGAACAAGAAATTAAGTGCAATAATCCATCATCAATGGCATGTACCCATCCAGACCATCTGGTGGCATGCTCCTCTCCCGTGATCTCGACGTATGTTCCGATCTCAAACTCCTTCTTGCAGTCTGCCCATCGTACAGAGAACAATCCGTTGGCAAACTCCACCTCCAACCCTTGCTCTCCGACACCATGGACAGTTCCGGATATATGCCTGCTGATATCAGTGACAACTTCGCCGACTTGAAAGCACCACTCAGAAACTCTAGGCAGAGCGCGTATGCTTCTACGGACTAGTGGGTGGCCCGACCACACAAAAAGAAAGGCCAACTTCTCGGTGATCTCGTTGGCAATCTCCATCTGAGAAAAATAGATTCGACGAGCGTGGAGATCATGGTCGTACATTAAACCCCGGAAACGATAGTTCGATGCCCCATCCTTCCCGACACGATACCCAGCTTTCTCAATGGCTGTAGCATCGAACAGCTTCAGCTCTGATTGAGAGCCAAGACATTGTCACTGTTTGTCCATATCATGAGCCAGATCCAATTTAGGCGCAAGCAGCACCTTGCAGCCCCAAGGATACATCTTGCTCGCTATCCCTACATCGCCTCTTGAATGGCCATGATGAACCTTTACCCAGCAACCTGGCATGAAAGGATTTTGAACAGTGCTTGCCAACGCATGCCGGCTGTCTTCTAGAGAGATCACGTGGAGCAGGACTTGCTGATTCCAGTGGACAACTCCAGGTATATCAAAGAGCCAATCCTTCAGTTTCAGTGACACGTTGGCCTCTAGCCATATTTTTTCCTCCACAAGCGGCATCATAAAAGCGGCCTTTATTCCTAACTCTGGCCGCGTGCACCATCCAATGTGCAACACAACACTTTCCTCCCAACCACACTTTGGGACACGATCAGAAGAGGAACAATAAGAGTATAAAGACATCACTTACGAAGCATTTCAGAACCAAAATTTCACTGGTAGGCACGTCGAAACGGATGTTGGATCGTACATCAGTCTCCAGTGAATCCTTTAGACCATTTGCACAACTCCTGGCCCTCCCCAGGAAACTCGTCCATGCCTGATTTTCGTCTGGTATGGTAGAAGTGGTTGCTCCACCAAAGACTTTGAATGCCATGGAGTTAGTCGTGCCGTCCGAATCGTCCTCCTCAGCGATGAAGTTCTCATCGTTGTTTTCATACAGAGAGTCAACTTCGTCCTTGCGAGATACACCAGCTTCAAGGTCCAGAAATGCACTCTACAATCCTCAGTAAGCATACTATTTACCACTATTAGGAAGAAATATACTACCATGTGCAAATGTATGCCTATGTTACACGTACCCAATGTTTGACCGCAGATTTATGTCAATGCAATCACACAACAATTGCAAAAGTTAATTTATTTCTCTAAAGGTGTTCTACTACAAACAAACTACATGTGAGGAATGAAAGACTCACCCTGTGCATGTATTGACCATGGAGTACGCAGTCAAAAGGAGAAAAGACTTATGTAATACTACCCTAGGTTCTGATAGGAACCATGTTTAAACACCACTGGAGACTGCCGTGAGGGCTGACCAATGACATCACTGTTGAGTCTCCAGACATGTCAATCACACAGATGTGTCAATCACGTGATGTGCCCAATCAAATTTTTGGTCTCCGATTCAATAGTCGCATTTGGCCTGCTTGTGGGCACTATTCTTCTCTTGCAGCTACACCAGCGGTGCCTACTGCTGAGCAAGTTTGCCCAACTCATTCTGCCATTCCAACCATTCTCACAGTTGGGCAGCTGTATGAGTTCTTTCTAGGTGTCGTTCAAACTGTTCTCACTGTTGGGCGGCCGTCTGATTGCCTCTACCAGCCACGTGAGGCGTTTCTCCAGCAGTTTTCACTGCCGGAGGCACCACCACCTCACCCTTGTCTAGGGTGGCTGCCTTCAATGCGTGCCATCTACAGTGCCTGCTGCTCAGTCCCGTTTGGCACACTTTCCCTGCGCAACAGTTTTGCTAGCGGTGCTGTGCTCAGACGGGTACATTCTGCAGCCACTGCTGCCGCCGCCAACCTGGTGCGTCTTCACATTGTGCCTCTGCGTGCGCCCCTCACTTTTTGAAGCCTGCCGGGCTCCTTGTGCGTGGAATCACCCCTGGGTCCAATGCAAGGCGCCTGGCAAGCTTCTTAACGTGCTCGGCATGCTCTGGGTGGCGCTCTCTCGTTAGAATCCCTTCTAACAACTTTTTTCCAGAGACATTTGGTGCCCATTCGTCGCCCAAGACCGCCCCCATAAGTTGAGTTTCTAGTTTTCTCTGGTAGGTGGGGGATACCCACGGTAAGCCTAGGCACTGCGCTCTGTGGCCAAATTGGGTTCCCTCAGAGTTATCTATTATTAGACATCATTTCATACATGCGCGCGACTCTCTGATCAATCGGTGCCCTATGCATCATAGATCAATGGGTCACGTAGTTTCCCCAGGATTTATAGTTTAGAGTGCATTTGTAATCTGTGTTTAGTGCATTCAGTGTCAAGTGCTGAGCTCTTATACTTAGGGTGACCTCAAACAGTATCATTCTAAGTTAGAGCAGGCACTCCACCAATCATCACTCAAGACTGATATGCATGCATGTTGTATCATGTGTAATGTGGATATCACTGCACTCTGTGTGAATAACACTGCGCTCTATTCATATTCTTTGTTATCTTCATGCCAGGACATTGTAAAATGTATATATTGACACATTTCACAGAATCACATTGGTAAAAGCTTTGAGAGCATGTCAGCATGTGTTGAATTGCATGTGTTGTGAATAACACTGCTCTCTATTCATATTCCACCATGCTCTATGTCTATTTTCCTATACGCATGCAACACATGTCTTCAATCAATGTAGTTCTCCCAGTACCATGTTTTTCTCTCATCAATTCCTTAGAGTGCATGGCTGATCTGCCTCTAGTGCATTTAGTATCAAGTGCTGAGCTCTCATACTTAGTGTGACCTCAACTAGTATCATTCTAAGCTAGAGCATGCACTCTACCAATTGTCACCCAAGGTTGTACTGTGCATGACTCCGTATTGTGCTCCATACATATATCATTGCACTCTGTTCATATCTTTTGTTATCTCAGTAACCAGCCATTATACAAGGCATGTATTGATACATATCGCAAAATTACATGTGTAGACACATTGAGAGCATGTCAGTGTCATACACGTCTGACATAGCAAGATACAGTACCTAACACATGACCAGACCCACATGGTCATAGGGTCTCCTGACATGCACATAGTATGCGGCAAAGAGGGACTTATAATAAAGAGAACTCCAGGCGCGCCGACATGTACACGACCCGACCAAACAAGTTCACGAACTTGTGGCAGTAGTGACTGCAGAACCACTAACAGTTAGTAAGGTGGTCCTGCCGTTAGGCCTCGTTAGTCAGGCAGACAGATATCCATATGAGCAAGCTATTATAAGGAAGATAGCGCAGTAATAGTGTTACGAATAAGTTCGCTATGCTCAATAAGCAAGTACTGTGGCTGACAACAGTAGATTACGCTGTAGTATAGAATAGTAGTATAAAAGTAACAAAGTATTCGAGCTAGAACAATAGAATATGCCCAGGACTACTACTCCCCCACACCATTGATCCAACAAACTAAGGTCTTCATAGTCGAAGACACATATACACAACGACTCAGTCAATACACTAGTGTGTTGCAAGTCCATTGCAAACTTGATTACACTTGTGCACTGTATCGTTGCATGCCCGTTGCCTACTAGCTTAAGTCTATAACCAAGGAAGGGGAAACTCACCTTCATTGGCGCTCTCAGCCTTCCACCCACTACTAGCTAACTTCAAGGGTAATCTGGGATAGGATATTCACCCTTTAGTTACTGACACTCACAGATACTGTTCGATTCACTAAGAACGACACCAAACCCACTAGTGAACTTCTTTTACTCACCTAGTTCTCTAGTACCGACTTGTTACTGAAGTAACAACAGAACATTATAAGCTTAGGAAGGATAGTCATTGCACGGAGGTGCCCAACTAGACTCGCTAGAACCTGCCTTCAGATTCTGTAAAACGGATACCACTTGCCATTCAACAGTTTAGTTGTTTTCTGCCTGCAGGAGTCTATAGGTTCATCAACAAGAACACTCCTTGGAGCACATTCAAACCAGCTTGCATAACCTCACTCAAGGTATATGGGTTTGCAAGCTCCCTTTTTGATAAACCCACAGGTAGTGGGAGATGCTCTAGCTGCAACTTGATTGATCTGTACAATTCATCAGACATAGGTGCCAAGAAAGCATCCACAAGTTCCCTGTTTGATTGCCCCGTCGCGAGCAAAGCTGTCAGGACTTGGAATTCCCTCCTGAATGCCATGTACTCACTCTTGTCAGAGATCTGCGCGATATCATATCAGCAGACCAATCTCTTCAACTCCAAGACAGCATCGCGGTCACCATCGCACATGCCATCGTAACAATCCATTACTTCAGATTTGAAGTCCTCATACTTCTCTCCAGTCCTGTACTTGGGGAGCACCTTCCACTGTCGCTCAGTTCTGATATCCGTATACGACACTGCAGCTTTCTTCTTCTCATCTTCATCCATGATTGCACATTTGGTGAAGAGATCTTCAAGGTGCATGAAGAATCTCTCGAGTTCCTTGGGATTGGAGGAGCTCTCAAACCTCGGTGCAGCCTTCTCATTTGGGCCTGGCATAGAAGCGGCCATCGTTGTAATATTCTGATTACCAGGGTTTGACTGACCTGGTGGTTGGTTTACAATAGGTTGCGAGTTTGAAACAGAGCTAGTTCCATGCTCTGTGGGGATAGTTTCACTGGGGGATACCCAAACTCGAAAGAGACTATTGTCAGGATCGACTGGTGGAGGGGACACAGATATTGATGCACTCCTCTGCCATTGAACCCCTTGGTTCGCTTTGATTCTATCCTGATGATGTTTCTCAAGATTGAGAGGGTAGGCAGGTGTTACTCTAACACCACTCGCTTCTTTCTCTGACCTAGTCTTAGGCTCTTGAGGTGGAATATGTCCAGCTATTCTGACTCAAATACACAATACTCTCTAGGGTATTTCTACCCTTTTTCACTAAACAATAATCGAGATGATACTTGTCTAGCAGATTTGCTCTCGGAGGAGGAAATCAAAGATAATATATAATTGTTTCACTCGTGTGCAACTCAATTCTCTTGAATCCAATCATATCAGGTCTTGAAAACTACTTCCCCCCCCTCACGGTGGGCTCCAGATGAAGAGGCATCTGAGTGCACAGAGCTAGAAATGCAACAGCATCGAAGACACTGATCACACCCACACCCAACACTACACACACAAACACACTCAAGTTTGTGGGGGGATTCTAATGCGATGAAAGTAGTGAACCAACACAACTGAGTTCTCAATATCTCTAAGACACATGCAAAGCAATAGCGCTCATATAATATCTAGACTTCTCTAAGTCCAAAGGCTTTGCTCAAGAACAGGAGGGTGTGACTTCCATCGCCGGGCCTCAAGGCAAGGGTGTATAACAAAACCCAGCTTCGTTAAACGTATCCACAGCTCTCTAGCAGTCACTCGTGACTCTAATAAACACAGCACACAGCAAATAACACACTAACATGACCTAAAGCACTGCACTCTAAGCAGAAACCAAATCCTACTAAACACAACACACTAATAAAACCTTGTGCATCACATGCTAACCCAGAACCTTCACAAACATGTGGAGAAGTGTCTACACTGACACAAAACTCTGAAACTTCCACAAGAGCCACAGGGTTTGAACCTACGTGCTCAAGCTTCTAACTGATCATAGATTCACAGGGTTTGAACCTATGCAATCCAGAGAAACCCTGTCTGACAAGCCAAAGGGTTTGAACCTTTGCCAACCTGTGGAAATAACACACAAGAGCGAGCACTAACCAAGCCAAAGGGTTTGAACCTCTGCCGCCTGTAATGCCTCGTGTCACACAAATGCCCTCAAGAACTCAAAAGGGTGACCTTCAAGACACCGTACTCTTATTCCCTCACAGAGCACAAGTCAAACCGAAACCAGAACCACTGCACAGAGTGCCGCACTATTTTCTTATGTAAGCATGTGACTCAATTCACACAATAGATATCAGGTATGGGTTGTATTCTCTCTCGAAGTTCCAAACTACTCTAAGTGCTAGAGCGTGTGGCTGAAAAGCTTTGCACTATTACACCGGGGGCTCAAAACTTGTATTCTACATCTACACTACAGTATTTATACATTTCTACATCCTACACATTAATACAGCCTGATACAGTACTGTTAGAACCTTGGAACATTATCCCTCGCAACACACGCGCGTTGTTGTAGCCTGCCCAGGGCTGGACACCTGGTTGGAGGCCTATCTCAAGACCAGACTCTGTTTCCTCATGGTTGATACTCCACTCGCACTGCTCTCTATGTGTTGGCATGTCACTCGTCATTTCCTCGGAGGATACTTGGAGTGACAACCAATCCTATAGGCTGTATCCTCTTCTAAAGTTGAGTTTCTAGGTTTCTCTGGTTGGTGGGGGATACCTGCAGTAAGCCTAGGCACTGTGCTCTTTGGCCAAACTGGGTTCTCTTGGAGTTATCTATCCTTGGGCATTATTTGGGACCCATGTGCAGCATGCCGTGCGATCGGGACCCTGTGCATCATCGATCACTGTGTCACGTAGTTCTCTTGAGATCAGGCATGTCTTTTTATTAATGCTGTAGAGCGGGTATGCAATCTGTTTCTAGTGCATTCAGTATCAAGTGCTGAGCTCTTGTACTTAGTGTGACCTCACTGAAGTATTGTACTAAGTTAGAGCATGCACTCTACCAATTGTCACTTCAGGCTTGCACATGCATGCGTGCATTGCTATACCGTGTGCTATTTTGATATCACTGCACTCTATGGCTATTTTTATATATGTGTGCAGCACACGTCTCAGATCGATCCTCCTCATATCATGTCTGTCTCTCAGCAATTCATTAGAGTGCGTCTCTGATCTGCCTCTAGTGGATTCAATATCAAGTACTGAGCTCTCATACTTAGTGTGACCTCAACTAGTATCATTCTAAGTTAGAGCATATACTTGACTAATTGTCCCTCAAGGCCGTACTGTGCACGACTCTGTATCGGGCTCCATACCTATATTACTGCACTCTGTGTATTTGACACTGCGCTCTATGCATATAGTACTGCGCTCTTTCTGTATTTTGGGTTACCTCAGTAACTAGCCTTTATACAATGTATGTATTCATACATATTGCAAAATTACATGGGTAGACACGTTGCGAGTGTGTTAATGGCCTATTGGATATGGAAAGAGAAACAGCGGCGAGAGGAAGAGAGAGAGAGGTGGAACCCCCCTATCACCCCCGCCAAAGATCAGGTACACATCCCTCCCCTGGGGCACACCTAGTTCAGACCCTTCGAGGTCGACTGGACCCTCTGGGCAATTCAGGAAGCACATACTGACTCAGAAGCACGAGCTGCCCTCTTGCTTTGGGTTCACTGGGACAGGGTTGGCGAAATCATTGCAGACCTCATCGATGAACTCAAGGTAGGAGGGGAGGTTGCCAGAGAATGACTCTATGAACTCCGAGAGCCCATTTGCTACATCTGCAGAATGGAAGGAGCGGCATCGTGAGACCTAATCCTCCCGATTGTAATTGAGACCCTCCCTGATCGACGAATGCTTGAAACGAAGGGACTTGTCGACAGCAGCTGCACCGGAAGCTCCATCAACCGGGCCTATGTAGAAAGACACCAACTACCGACCACCAAAGCGGCAGCGCCCATCCCTGTCTACAATGCAGACGGCTCCAGAAACAAGGCTGGGGATGTCACTGAGTTCGTCAAATTAAGAATGACAATTGGCAGGCACAGCGAGTGGATCGACCTCGTGGTCACAGACCTAGGGAAGAAGGACATATTCCTGGGCCATGATTGGCTAAAGCAGCATAAACCAGTTATTAATTGGAAGACCAGGAAGATCACGTTTGCCCATTGCCAATGCCACAAAAACCCCTTCCCCCTACCCGACCCCGACCCTGAAGACCAATGGGATGAGGAGTTGGAAGAGGGAGAAACCATCCTGGCAGTCGACATCCAACAAGCCCTAGAGATCAGAGCAGTACACCATGCGAATGATCTAGCTGCTCAGGCAAATGCAGGGAAAGAGAAGAAATTTTTCGAAGAAATGATACCACTGACCTACCACAATTTCCAAGACCTCTTCTCAGAAGAGAACTTTGATGAACTCCCAGAATGTAAACCGTGGGACCATGTGATCGAGCTGACCCCCAATGCGCAGTCTACCCTGGACTGTAAGGTCTACCCCCTCAATTGTCATGAACAGGAGGAGCTCGATAAATTCCTAGACGAGAACTTGGCCACGGGGCAAATTTGCCCCTCTAAGTTGCCCTTTGCCTCCGCGTTCTTCTTTGTCAAAAAGAAGGACAGCTCACTACGCCCTGTCCAGGACTACAGAAAGCTCAACGAAATGACGATCAAGAACAGATACCTGCTCCTGCTGATCTCTGAGCTAATGGACAAGCTCAAGGGCATGAAATACTTCACCAAGCTGGATGTCTGATGGGGGTACAATAATGTATGAATTAAACAGGGAGACAAGCAAAAGGCGGCATTCCGAACCAACTGAGGGCTCTTTGAGCCAATGGTAATGTTTTTCAGCCTCACAAACTCGCCGGCCACCTTTCAATGGATGATGAACGACATCTTCAAGGACTTAATTGCTGAAGGAAAGGTCACCATCTATCTCGACGACATCCTCATATTTACCAAGGACCTCCAGGAGCACCGGGCAATCGTGCGGCGAGTACTTCAAAGGCTAAGGGAGCACAAGCTGTTCATGAAGGCCAAGAAGTGTGAATTTGAAGTATTGGAAACCGAGTACCTGGGGGTAATCGTCAGTGAAGGAGCCATCAAGATGGACCCAGTAAAAGTCAAGGGGATCACAGAATGGCCGACGCCGACAAAAAAGAAGGAGCTACAGTCATTTCTGGGCTTCACCAACTTCTACCAACGCTTCATTAAAAACTATTCAAAAATTGTCTGCCCCATGACCCAGCTTACTGGAAACGCACCCTGGACATGGGGTGCTGCCCAAAACCAAGCATTCCAACAGTTGAAGAAGCAGATGGCAGAAGATGTAATCCTGGCAATGCCAACAGAGACAGGGAAGTTCAGAGTGGAAGCCGACTCAAGCAAAGGGGCAATAGGTGCCATCCTCAGCCAACAGCAAGATGGGAGGTGGAGACCAGTAGCATTCCTATCCAAGGCCCTCACGGTCACAGAACAGAACTATGAAATCTACGACAAGGAGTTATTGGCAATCATGCTCGCCCTCACGGAGTGGCGCCACTACCTTATGGGAGCCGCCTACACATTCGAAATGTTAGACCTGAATCTCATATGATCCAAACAAGCATAAACCTAGAGTCGTGTACCGGTAGACACCGATGACCTAAGTAAAGCTGTAGTATTGGACTCGTTAAGGCTCGGCACTGGGTGCTAGTCATTGAGAGTAAGATTGGTATAGATAAACTATAGCTCGAAGCTGAGGTGTTACAGCGAGAGTCGTACTACTTATATACTAGAGTCTGTGTGCTAATAATAAGTCCATCGGTAAGTGGCAACAATTAAACAATGAGGGTATGACAAGTAAGTCGAGTGGTAGCGTCGCAATAGAAGTGAGCCATAGCAAGAGAACGGTAGTCAACGGTTATAGTCATGGAGTTGGTGCGGCGAGATATTGGATATTGATTAGATAATGAAGATAAGCGCTTGGGCACTTATTTGAGGAAAATTGAGGAAAATGTGAATAAATCGTAACATGAAATCTGGACAGATCACCAGAACCTGCAGTATTTCTGGAAACCGCAAAAGCTCAACCACCAACAAGTGTGCTGGGTAACGGAGCTCACAGAATACCATTTCACCCTCTCCCACAAAGCGGGCACAGCAAACAGAAAAGCTGACCTACTGAGTCAACGAGATGATCACAGCCAGGGCAAACAGGACAATGAAGACATAATCGTCCTAAAGCCTGAACATTTCTGGGCAATGATCATGCCCACCGATGAGGAGGTCCACACCAAGGTCAGAGATGTGACAAGAGACCACAGGAAGTGGGACCAAGGCATCGCTGGATCCCTCAATCACAAGAGAGGGATAACCAAAAAGGATGGACTCCTCTATTACGACAGCCAGATCTATGTTCCAAGGGACCACATGCTTCATGGTGAGATCATAGCCTGCCCCCATGACCACATCACCACCGGCCACCCCGGAATCGCCAAAACAAAGGAGCTTGTTCAACGAGAATTCTGGTGGCCAAAGCTCCACAAAGATATCGAAGCCTACGTCAAGGTGTGCAAAACCTGCCAATGAACCAAGACAAGCATGCAGCCAAAGGCAGCCCCCCTTCACCCCAATGAGATCCCCTCCGAACCCTGGACTCACATCTCAGTAGACATGATAACTGGTCTCCCTGACTTGAACAGGTTTGACGCGATCCTGATGATCATTGACTGCTTCTCAAAAGAGATGGTCCCTATCGCCTGTAACATAGAATTGACATCAGAAGGATATGCAAAGATACTACAGGATCACATATACGCCCGATATGGCATGCCCAAAGTAGTAATCTCAGATTGAGGTCCCCAATTTGTTTCCAACTTCATGAAGGACCTCTACAAACTACTCGATATAACCCCAAATGCGTCCACAGCATTCCACCTGCAGACCAATGGACAAACAGAAAGGGCAAACCAGGAAATTGAGAAATACCTCCATATATTTGTAAATCACCTTCAGAACAACTGGAGCGAATGGCTAGTGATCGGTGCCTTCGTCCACAACAACCATGTTCACTCTGCTACTGGAAAAAGCCCGTTCATGGTTAACTATGGCCGAAACCGCAGGATCATCCCAGATTCCCACCGTCCAAACCCTTTCACGAACCCCACTGCCCAATCCTTTTCCAACAAGATGAAAGGAATTCACAATGAGGCAAAGGCCTCTCTTGCTGAAGCCACAGACAAGATGAAGGCTCAATACGGCAAGAAAAAGTGACCAGCTGTTAACTATAAGGTCGGAGACTGAGTCTGGCTCAACAGTTCCCATCTCAGCCTACCCCGACCAAAGAAGAAACTCGATGATAAACGGGTTGGACCCTTCCTGATTCTTAACAAATACGGTGCTTCCACCTACAAGCTGAAACTCCCGCCACACTGGAAGATCCACCCCACCTTCAACAAAAAACTCCTATCCCCATACATACCACCCGCCTTCCCCAATCAGGAACAGCCCCCTCCTCCACCTCCAGACCTAATTGAAGATGAGGAAGAATACGAGGTAGAAGAAGTTTTGGACCACCGTACCAGAAAGGTCAGAGGAAAAAGAGGAGAACCCCCAGTAGTCATAACTGACTACTATGTCAAATGGAAGGGATGGACATGGGAACACAACAGCTGGGTATGAGAAAAAGACATGGATAATGCCAAAAGAGCAATCAAGGACTATGAAAGGAAGGCCAGATGCACAGGCTGACTCACCATAGCCTATGCAGTAAGCATCGAAGGGAAAAGACACCAATTCCACATCGGTGCATTCCCCATGATAATCCTAGACCACGAGCACGACAATGATGGCGTAGCCAGTTACAAGGCCCAAACAAAGGATGGAACCCAACTTTGGATCAAGAAAAACCCAGAAGACGAGAATGAACACCAAAGATGGGAGAAACTCATCAAAATATATTGGGAAAATGTCCACAGCGCAGACAAACAAGAACCTGAATGGGAACCCTAATGGCAGTCGGGATGACTGCCTTAATGAGAGGGTAATGTTACGATTTATTTACTTTTTACCCTTCAAACCTTCACATCGGCACTATATGCATCACGTTCGTGACGGTCGCATCAACTTCCATAAATCTTCACCATCACCGTCGCCAATAGCTATTATTAGGACAGTCATTCTAGTATATAAGTAGCACGCTCTCAGCTGTAATACTCAGCTTCGAGCTAAAGTTTACAATCCTATTCTTCTCTTGATTAACTTGCAATGAACTAGTCGTTGAGTTAGTACTCGGTTTGCACCAGACATTCTGAGACTCTGTCAGACTCAGGTGTAACCCGGTATAGTCAGGCAGTTTACTCTAGTTTGGTTTACCTGAGGCTAGCCCTAACACTAACTTGAGCTCTTCCTACAACTCTGTGGCTCCAAAATCCTATGGTTCCACCACAGGTTCATCCTCCACCTACTCCTCCTCTGGCTCCACGGGTGCCTCCAAGAAGCCCTATGCTGACAAGCTAGGCAAGGATGGTAAGCTCACACCAGAGGAAAAGGAACACTGCCGCAAGAACAACCTCTGCATGTTCTGTGGTAACAAGCACAAGACTGATGATTGCAACAAGCAAAAAGCTGCAGCCTGCGTGCACAGCCATGCAGCTGAGGTCTCTGACCCTACTCCTGCCTCTGTCAATTCAGCTCCTTCGGAGTTGGAAAAATAGAGAGCAACCCTGATTCCTCCATGCAAGGACAGGGTTGCATTGACTGTCATTGCACCTCAGAGATCATAACCCTCAATGCCACTGCTCTTTCCAACCATTCCCTTACTGTATCCTTATCCAGTGAAGTCAGCTCCGGATTGGAGCCTGATGGATCTCCTATCTTCACTATCCTATGTTTCCTTGCTCTAGTCGACTCTGGTTCCAGCCATTGCTTCATTGACTCAAAGTACGTTAACAATCACAATATCACTACCACTTCCATTCCTCCTGTTCAACTTCGGCTTCTTGATGGCTCCACCGGATCTCACATTTCACAATCCATTACTCTCTCTGTACCATTCCCATTGGGAGATATCATTCCTATTGACTTCTACATCACACATCTTGATTCATCTTGTAACCTCATCCTGGGATACAACTGGCTCTCCTGCTACAATCTGTTGATTGACTGGGGAAAGCACAGTATCACTTTCCGCTCAAAGCTATTTGGTGTGTCTACTCCAGATGTTTCTGCAGCCTCCAATACAACAGCACAAGCTCGCAAGAACCCTTAAGGTCCTATCCCATCCAAACCACCTCCAATATCCCAACAGACTCCAGCAGCATATGAGCCTATCTACTCATACCCATCCATCCCATCATTTTCCGCTTTGGTTGCCCCCAAGATATCTATCATTTCCTCAGCTGCTTTCATTCGAGCTTGCACAGAGGAGGGTGAACAACAGTACACACTCCAACCTTCAATGCCAAGTGTTAGTGGCCAGGCTGCTTCCGTGGCTCTGCCAGATTTGTCTGATGTTCCACCGGAGTATCATGACTTCACCGATGTGTTCAGTGACTCTCTCTCAGAGAAACTCCCCAAGCATCATCCTTACGATCTCAAGATCAATGTTGAGGAAGGCACCTCACCTCCATTTGGACCCATCTACTTCCTCTCTGAATCTGAACTCAAAGCCTTATGCAAGTTTATCGACGATAACATCCATAATGGTTTCATCTCTCCCACATGTTCTCTCCATGGAGCTCCAGTACTCTTCGTCAAGAAGAAATCTGGTGAACTCAGGCTCTGTGTCAACTTCCATGGCCTTAACAAAATCTCGAAAAAGGACTGCTATCCACTTCCTCTCATATCTGATCTTCTTGACTCCACATGTCCCACATGCATATATACCAAACTCGACCTCCACCATGCCTACCATCTAGTCTGTATTGCTGATGGAGATGAATGGAAAACTGCATTCCGTACCTGCTATGGGTCTTTTGAATGGCATGTCATGCCATTTGGTCTCACCAATGCTCCCACAGCTTTCCATTGTTTCGTCAACAACATTTTCACAGACATGCTCAATGTCTCTGTTGTTGTGTACCTTGACAATATCCTCATCTACTCTGATGATCCTGCAGAACACCGAAAGAATGTACATGAAGTCCTATGCAGACTTTGAGCCCACAGGCTCTACTGCAAAGGTTCTAAATGTGAGTTCAATCGGGATTCCATGGAATATCTAGGCTACATCCTCTCTCCTGAAGGCTTGCAAATGGCTGAAGACAAAGTCAAAGCTATTGTTGACTGGCCGATCCCATGAAAGGTCAAAGATATCCAATCATTTCTTGGTTTTGCCAATTTCTACCACTGTTTCATCTACGAATACAGTGAGATTGTTCTACCTCTAACATGTCTTACACGCAAAGGTATTCCATGGAAATTCAATGACAAATGCTTAGCTGCATTCAACGAGTTGAAGCAGGCTTTCACTTATGCTCCTATCCTTACCCATTGGATTCCTGACTGTCAACTTGTCATGGAAACCAACACCTCTGACTACACTATTGCTGCCATCCTCTCCATCTACCTTGATGATGGGGAAATTCACCCTATATCCTTCTTGTCCCACAGTCTCCACAGAGCCGAACTCAACTACGACATCCATGATAAAGAGCTTCTTGCCATTTTTGAAGCCTTTAAATACTGGTGTCATTATCTCGAAGGCTCTGTGGAATCCATCAACATTGTTACTTATCACAAGAACCTTGAATACTTCTCTACTACCAAGGTCCTTATACGCCAACAAGTCTGCTGGTCCGAATTCCTTTCCCAATTCAACCTTATTATCCAATTCTGTCCAGGGAAACTAGGTGGGAAACCGGATGCACTCATTAGACAATGGGATGTCTACCCTAAAGAGGGGGATAGTCAAGACGCTCAAATCAACCCTCACAATTTCTGCCCTGTATTTACTCAAGAGCAACTCTCCGCTTCTCTCTGCACTACTTTTCTTGAAGGTCCCGTACTCCATGCCAGTGCAATCATGGATGTAGACCAATTGCATTCTGATATCAAGCTCGCACAACTCGCAGATTCCAAAGTGACTGAAAGCTTCTGCCTTGCTTCTTCCCCTTCCAACCCTTCCTGGTGGTCGGTGGATGAGTCAGGAATACTCTGTCTTGACAATTGCATCTATGTCCCAGACTCTGTAGACTTCCATCTTTGTGTCCTCCAAAACAATCACAACCATATCTTGGCATGTCATTTCAGTCAAAACAGGACTCTTGAATTAGTCTGACAGAATTACACCTGGCCACAGATGCGTGAATTTGTTGGCCACTATGTCAAATCCTGTACTACCTGTGGTCGTAACAAAACACCCAGACACCATCCATTTGGCTTACTCAAACCTTTTCCTATACCAGAATGGCCATGGAATTCCATCTCCATGGACTTCATTGAACAGCTCCTGGAATCCAATGGATTCACCACTATCCTTGTTGTTATTGACCATGCAAGCAAACCAGCCATTTTCATTCCCACTCATGACACCATCAATTCCTCAGAGCTAGCTCAGCTCTTTGTCACCCATGTCTTTTCCAAGCATGGCATCCCCAATCACATCACTTCCAACTGCGGCTCTGAATTTGTCTCCCAATTTACTCGTGCCCTAGCCAAATCCCTTGATATGGAGCTTTACTTCACTTCTGGTTATCACCCAGAAGCCAACAGACAACCAGAACATGCCAACCAAACCCTTGAACAATACATCTGTATCTATTGTTCTTACCAACAAGACAATTGGGATACCTTACTACCCATTGCCGAATTCACATACAACAATGCTCCGAACACTTCCACCGGAATCTCTCCATTCTTCACCAACAAGAGTTACCATCCTAACATCACAGTGTACCCTGAATGTGACATTGCCTCCACCCAGGCCCACGACTTCATTGTCAACCTCAACGATCTTCACCAATTCCTTAGAGACAAAATCACTCACACTCAGTCTCGCTACAAATTCCAAGCAGACAAACGAGGGTCCCCAGCTCCAGATTTCAAAGTAGGTGACAAGGTTTTCCTTAGCTCCAAGCACATCAGGACTACTCACCCCACTGCAAAATTCTCCAAGAAATTCCTCGGACCATTCAACATCATTGCTCAACCTGGATCCCACTCCTTCACACTCAAACTTCCCATGGACCTCTGTTCCATTCACCCTGTATTTCATGTCTCATGGTTGGAACCTGTGGAAATCAATACCATTCCTAATCGCAACCAACCACCTCCACCTCCCATGGAAGTCAACAGAGAAGAGCAATTCGAGATCACACAGATTCTTGATTCCAAGCTCGACCATCAGTTCCACTGTCCACTCCTCTACTGTGTCCAATGGTTGGGTTACAAAGGTACTGATGAAGAATTTGCATGGATCCCCACTACCAAGTTCTCCATGGAAGACTACATTGAAGATTTCCATTGTCGTTACCCAGACAAACCAGGACTGTTATCCAAGATCACCATTCGCAAGATCTCAGTCAAGACCTCACCCATTTCTTCTTGATCACCATTTCCATTGGTACCCATTGGAATCCATTTCCCCAATTTCAAATTTGATTCTGGAAAACTATTGCAAATTCATTGCCTAATCAGGAATAGACTCTGTCAGACATATTTCTTGACTTCACACTTTCTTCACACAATTTTCAAACATCAAGAAAAAGTATACAATTTATGCCCCTCTGGGCACACTCTACAATCTATCTCTCTATCTACAATTATCAAAAAAATATATACAAGAGGAGCAAGGAAGTTAAATGTCCACAGATCTGCTGGCCTCTCCACTCTCCACTGCTTTCCCCTTTCCTTTTCCCTTCACCTTTTTCACCAACTCCACCATTCCAGGTAGTCCTGTGGCCACAGATTCCGGTAGCATCTCCAGCCTGACCTCTGAGGCAGTAGAACTCCGCCTGCATCTCCCTAAACCTCTTAGTCACCAAAATCAATTGCTCCAGTGCTCCTTCCCTGTGGCTTCCATTCCAGAACTTGATGTTTGCCAGCTCAAACGGATCCTGACCATTGAACTCTGTGTACGTGATGCGGGCGTGGAACACCTGAGCCACGTCTTGATCCAGTCGAAGTCCCATGGCGTGTTGGAGCGCCTCGGGAGTAACACCTTTCAACTCTCTCAACTCCTCCATCGAAACATCCCAGTCCTCCACGGAAGCTGCTGGAATGAAATCTTGCAGATACTCCAAAGCACTCACCTCTTCAAAGCTGTCCACCAAGTCATCTACCCATCCTCTGATGGCCTCCAACTCCCTTTCTATGCCCTCCATGCATGCCTCTATTAAGTCAAATCATTTGTGCAGACCTTGCAGTAACTCGACAACTTCCTTAAGTGCCGACGGCTCTGCATCGCCAGTCCAAAGGCACTTTGCCTTACAAATCCAACATTGTTCACAAGACCACATAGTAGATGACATCATGCATCAGGCTCCATTGGCCTGACACCACCCACATTTGTCTAACAATAAAAGTCAGCAAAAACAACAAAATCAAACCAAGTCCGTGTACCTTTACCAGGGAACTCTCCATGTCCCTCTGCAGACTTACACTTCCATTTCCTTGAAGGCCCCTCCAACAGCCCCATGGTCCCCTCATCCTCGCTTTCTTCTATCATGGCCTTTGACAGCCACTTCTTCTTCTTTGACGAGCCTGCAGCCCTGGTAATCTTCGACTTTCCCTTCTCCTTTCATTTTTTGCGCAGCTCTTCACACACCAATTCCTTTTCATCTGCATCCTCCATGGACTCCTCACCATCTCCATCCTCAGCCTGCAAAGTGGCTGCTGTGGCCTTCCTTGCCAGTTCAGTCTGCTCTCACAGCAGGCACCTTGTCTGTGCGGCCTCCATCTCTGCTGCTGCCAACCTCTTCTTCTCAGCCTCCATGGCCGCCGCCTCTTCCTTCCTCTTCTTTTCTGCTGCCCTCCTCTCCGCAGCAATCTTCCTCTCCTCCACTACCCTCTGTTCCTCTTCCTCCCTAGCCAACCGGTCTGCCTCCTTCTTTAACTTCAGTTCATGAAGTTTTTTCTCCCTCTCCAGGGACCTCTTCTTTGCCACCTCTGCGGCCGCCACAACCTTCTCCACCCACAACCTCTCAGCCAACCACTGCTCATGCACCTCCATGGCACTCCAATGAGCTTCTTCCTTTTCATCCCTACCAGCGTAGAATGCCAATAGTTCATCGACATTGAGGTTGTCGGGGGTGGAAGGCACCTCATATGGCTCTGGTGTTTTCGACCTTCAGGATGCATCGGCCATTATGTTCAGCGGTGAGGACAGAAAAAAGCTAGTAGAACCTACCACTGAGATAGATGGTGATGGTAACAAGTCAAGAGGTGTGATATCACACTCACAAATTCCACACAGCACTCCCGGCCATCAGGATCAGCGCTCTTGAGGGTAAGAACGCTAAGGGGAGATACTGCAATGATCATGCCATGAACTCCATGGACATCGTCCATTGCCAACTCCAATGGCTCCAACTCAATCATCGGAATCCATCGGATTCTGAATCTTGGTTTCTATCTCATATTTCATATTCCTATTTCATTTACTAATTTCACATATTTCATTTATCACACCTACAACCTGTCACGGTAGCGAGTAGGTGTTATATCAGAGTCCATGGAATACTCGACTCCTCTAGATACAGAACATTCCAGATCACATCACTCTAGCCATACCTACACTATTCCAGACCCCGACCCATTGGACTCCATCTTAGTATATAAGCTGTACAATTAGTAGTACAGACCTCAGTTTGAATATCAACTTGGTTTAGCCCAATACTCTCATCCTCACTCTCTTTGGCCTTCAAGCCATAGTCCATCTCTCTCTACGTCCATGGACTCCGATACCATTGGACTTAACCTTTGATCCTAGAGATCATAATCCCATGGACTCCATCCATAATCCTTCTTTGGGCTTCAACCCAAGGGTGATGTTGCTAATAGCTTTGCCAAGCCCCATGCACTCTGCAGAATCCACGGTGTGCATTCCTTTCACTCCATCCTATTGGCACGATCTTAACAGGTAGTATATTAATATTACAGTTCTAAATTTCAATATTATAGATGAGAATATTGAATTCTCCATAGTGTGTGTGTGGTTGTCTAGCTAGCGACTAACAGTCCAATAGCAGTAGTGCATTGCACTTAAATCACAATAAAAATATACTCCAGTCTTTACTAGATTGGAGATAATGGAAAGAAGACTAAATGGCAAATGCTAAACTGAGATATAAAGTTAATAATCTAATAAGACTGAAAAAGGTGAAGAATGAATCTTTCTACGTATATAGGTAAACATCTAAGAAATTTCCTCAAACTATCTCAATATAGACAATCTGTCCTGGCTCATCCTCCTGTCCACCAACTTCCTGCCTCTCTTCATGGCTGTCTGCATGGATGACTGAGGGCTGCCCTTCTTCCCTTGATAGTGTGCCACCTTCCACATCTGAGTCTATGGTACCTTGACTCTGGTCTTCAGAGTTATGTCCAAAGTGAAGGGAGGATGAGATGCTTCCTTCCCAGGACTCATCAGGGCGAGTATGTCCTGCAGCAACTCGCCCAACAATCAGTGTAGGAGCAATTCCCTGTATTAATAGGAACATTCAGAAAGGGATATGAAGAATAAAGAAATAACACATACCCGTGCAAAAGCTGCTAAGATATCAATATACTGTCCTCCATAGCTGTCACAAGCAATAAGGACAATATATACCAGTAGAGCAGTAGAGTAGATAAAGGCAGATTCCACAATGATTTCTATGATACCCCTAAATGTTCTGATACCCATCCCTGCATGACTAACAGTGATTATCCGGTATATGATCAGGAGTGTACACAGGATTGTTGTGGCCATAATGAATGATATGTATATAGTAGGCCATAGACTGAATGTCCCATAGGCTCTCATATCTTGCACATCATGTACAATATCATTAAGCTCATGATATATTTCAAGAACCTTCATTGCTAGATTTCCTGTCAGTGCTAGGCAAACAGAAAATCCTAAACTAAGCATACCTGTTCCTGTGAGAAGACATAGGATGGGCAAGAGGACAACCAGCCAATGTTGACCCCAGACAACCCAGCATCTCCAAATCTAAAAGGTTCATCCTGTCATTATTCAATGAGTAGTGACAACTTGACAAACCATAGATCCATCTGCAGCAAGTGTGCTGAGCACACCAGAAACACCTTTCACCAACAATGTTGTTTTCAATGGAGATGAGACACTATTATATGCTAAAAACACTGTCCAAACATTCCACCCATTGTCTATGAAGGCCCATCGATTCAATGCCCACCAAAATGGAGTGGGCAAAGTATTGAGGACATAAAGACACAGAATGGTGAAGATCATAGCATGACTAGCTAGCCCTTGGATTGTATGTTTTGCAGAAACTGTGTCACAATATGGGCATTGAGCATATGTGCATATTTAAGAAAAGTGTCACTTACAAACAGTCCACATTGTAGTAGAAATAATGCCAGTGTAGATTCCTGTTGCATATCTGAGTTAGTATGAACTACAAAGATGCATTGTAAATGTTCATACCACTGCAGAATACCTGCAACAACATGGTGTTGAATTGCACATCTAAGTTTTTGAATATGATCTGTATGTCTGCTTCTGAGAAATCAGGGATATCAGGGATTACTGCCATCTTGCTAAAGGAAGGAGATAGAATTTTGAAGCATGTTATGGATGACAGACCTCTTTAATATGAAAACAGGGCACATCTTGAATGAGTGATGCATATTACAAAAGTGCAATGCAACCTTTACTAGTAGCAAAGCAGTTGAGATAAAAATTGAGATGCTGGAGGAGAACATCCATCATCTCAGGAATCAATCCATCCATCTTCACTGAGATTTATCATCAATGAAGGTGATAGCCACTAACACTGTAGCTTACTAGAGCCATTATTTCTTTCCTGAAGTAGCAGATTGTGAATTCTCATATTGATGGATACATGTACTCAGAAAATGCACCAAACTAAGAAGCATCAGTCACTGGAAAGTGTGGATAGTAGGGACATTATGAACTCAGTGTCTGGAAGGTCCTAAAAAGAGAACTATGGTACTTATACATGAGCACATCAAAGTTCCAGACAAGTAGGTAGTACACGCCCCATCAAACCCATATGCATTCCTCTTGTGTTAAATAGTGCAGTTCCTTTGATTGCTCGCAGTGACGGTAGGGAATGAAACCTCAATACTCTTCTTCTTATGCATCGACATGTGATAACTCTACAATACAAGTATGAGTTGACATCTAAACATCTGTCAGAACTGCATAGCAAACAATCACACGGGAAAAACCAACCTTCGAAACATCTCACCTCAGTGTATGCAGCACTCAACTGGGAATAATACTGTTCGGTTTCCATTTTCACCAACTACACGAGACCAATAGTTGTCGTCAAAACCCCAACCATCACCACTACCTCAGAAACCCTCCGTGCACCCCTCGCGCTCCCACTCCAAATACACCTCCCATCAGCCATTATCCCTCCACCATCCGCCGTCCTAGCCGCTACCACAACCTCCGCCGTCCCACGGGGTGCTACGGCCTCCTCGGTCGACACATACTTCGCTCCCACAATAGCCAGTGTGTACATCGCAGTATACTCCTCCTAACATAGCGCCTGGACGGGGTTGGTTCCAGGGAGGGTCGCCAGGTTTCCCATAGCTACCGGCACGTTGAGGATAAGGAGAGGAGCAAAAGAAGGATACGTACTGACCTCGTCCCCAGTATTCTAAATAAAACACCTTGCACTTTAGTCGACAGTGAGCGTCCTAGCCACAGCGCAACACGAAGGGTTGCTCTACGGGTTACAATGGCACTTGTTGATGGCATCGCGGTGACCATACCCTGTAAGATCGCCATTCGAAAACCTACGAGCAGGGTAAGAGCAGGAAACCCACAGGAAGACGGAGCCAGGAGGTGACGCACACGGAAGGCTGCCAAGCTATCATAGCCTCGACCCGCAGGTCTTGGAATCCCTGCATGGTCAAGCACCCCTGCAAAGTTTTGTATTACACAATAAATGAAAGAGGGAGAGTACATACCTCCATGAATATCCCAGGAATCGTTACAGATAGTTCGGGTCATCGCACGTCCCATTGTCCTGACCCGTCGAAGGGAAGGCGACATGGGATTTAGGGTCTTTCAAATCCACGTTTTGTGATGCTGTCAGTCAAGTATTCCTCCGAGGATGGAGTGGATGTACCTTTCCATCCCAACAACTCGGATAGTCCTGCCTGCAGAGTAGTGAGATCGTATACTGACTGTGATTACAGGACATACGATTTGGGATCGGAGTCCAGACGAGTAGTCCTGGTTAAAGGGGAGCTCGTTGTACATGGTCGATACGCCATTAAAGTTCAGGCAGAGGAACGTGACAGCTTGCTGTGCGAAGCACGACACTTTCAAGGTACGAAGGCTCGGGTATCCTACACATACTGCCAGAAAGCGGGTCCTAAAAGGGAAGTAGTGCGTTCCAGATACCATTCTAAACTGAGCAATCATGTTAGTGATGGCGCAGCGAGGAAAAAGACGCGACGAACGTCGTCGGGAAACGGGGTCGTCAACGAGGAGTTGCGGCTGAATAGGGAGTCTGCACGTGTCTCAGGATGCGAGTTTTCATGAATAGAAACCAAGAGTACATCGGGAGCAGGCATAAAACCAGCGCGTCGATATCATCGGAGAGTACATACATCACGGCGCTCCTATTGACAATGATAAACGTCCCGTCTTTGTTTCGTGGGGTCTTACTGCAAGTAAAGAACCTAGGTGTGGAATTAGGAAAAATGCAGAACACAGGTAGCAACATGAATTTACTCCGCCGAAGTTCAGCCATTGACAGATTGTAGCTAAGACAGCTCCTTCCCAGGGCGATGAGCCTGCAGAAATGCCTTGAACATCGAACAAGGGATGAAGATCCGTACCGGAATGAAGGTGCAAGCCGACCGTGCCCGAATATTGAATAGGATCTATGCGCTGTGAAGTGATAGAGTGAGCCTGCGGCGCGTCAGAAAGGTAATCAGAACACTTGCGGCCATTAAACGACCAGATATTCGGGATGCACCGGCAGAGGGAAAGAAAAACGAAGTATAAGACAATCCTACACATAGCCAAAGAGAACGGCAACGGTAGTGTAGAGTAGAAGGCATGACATTGTTACTATCTAGCGGCGCGTAGTGACCGCGCGGAAGGAAGATCGCTGCAAATGAGCGTCTTGCCTTAGAATGGCAGTGAATTCCCACGTATAGCCACCTATCGTAAGCCGTGGAGATGGCCGCGGGACGTCTGTCTTTCTCCGCATTTGTCCTTCTCAGCATCGTCTCTGCTTTCACTATCGACGCTAAAGCTCGTACGTTTTCTCCTCATTCCCTAACACTGGAATTACGCCGGAACGAGTCAGCACTGCCGAGCCATCCGGTGGGCCCAAAAATTCCGAGCATGACCTTGCACCGGGAAAACAAACATTCCTCCTTTCGCATCTCACTTCGTTGAGAAGACAACCAGCAGCGGATTCGGATGATCCCCCGCATATGTACGATTCTTGGCACCTCGGACCGCGTGACTTAATGTAAAGGGCGCCTCCAATCATCCGACTTGTTCGTCCTCCTGCGCAACTAACCGTTGCATCTGTTACCAGCGAATACCTCAGTAACTCCCCTTCCTCTGCATATCTCTGCAGCAAGTTCTAACTTCACCTGTCTAGATGATATCGGATCCAGAACAGATGCGCAAGCTGTACCACCTCCCATCCATACCGCTACCAGACGCTGTCAGTGATCCCGACACTCTCTACTGCCCCAACGCCCTCTTCAAATTATACCCCTGCAACCCTCCACGACCGCCAGCTCACGAGCAATGCATGTACACTCAAGAATCTCTCCTCCTGGAAAAGACATCCGGTCTCTACCTCGCCTCCCTCGCCCACGTTGTTCCCCTGCCATCCTCAACAGAGCCTCCGTCCACGCTGACCCTCCACGAAAAACTGTGCGGGGGCTTCCGTGAAGAACGCGTCACGCACGTCTGGACCGCCACCGTCGACTCCCAACCCGTCATCGCCAAAATATTCGATCCCCTATACTTCATCGACCCCTATGAAGGCACTGACCCCTTTCCTCTCCTCGATCTTTCGGTATCCCGCGAAGCCGAAGCTTACCGCCGGCTTGCTCCTCTCCAAGCTACCCAAGTGCCGCGGTGCCGCGGGCTCTTTGTCTCGCCGTTACCCTCGCAAGGAAACCGCACAGTGTACGTCCTCCTCCTTGAGCACGTCGCAGGCCAGGACGTGCGCTACCTTGTTCCCACCTCCACATCCCCCTCCCTCTGTCTTGTCCATCGCACCGCCATCGTCGACGCCGCCGTCAACGTCTTTTACGACATCCTCATGTGCGGGGTCAAGCAGCGTGACATGGCTCCCCGCAATCTCATCATACGTCCTCCTAAACCCAGTGGCGCTCCTTTCTGCGACAAGGAAGACTGTCCTGTGCGCTGTTCAGTCGACCCAGATAATGTCGAGAGTGTCATGATAGACTTTGAAGGATCGGAGCTTTGGGATCCGGATCATGAGTTTTACGACGAGCAGACGAGGGAGAGGGAGATGCGCGCTTTAAGGGAGGAGTATATGGAGGACTGGTGGTATGGGAAGTACGGGATATAGATCATGTTCGCTGTATGCACTGTGAGTAACATATGATACTGAGGGCAGGCATTAAAATAACCTTATCCCCAGCGTAGATTTCTACCGCTCATCCAGCATCGACCACATTTCGACGTCGCAACTACCAAAGCCTCCTCCTTGTAAGTGACCACTGCTATCCACATGATGGGGTCTTGCACCTTAAACATACCAACCACAGCCGTCGTGGAAGATCCGAGCCGCCTGAGCTCACGCCTACCTCTCATATCGTTTGCAGGCTACACGTACAGATCAGTCGCTGGTTTGAATGAAGCGAGTCGTCACTAGCTCTCGTAAACACCGTAACGCGGCAAGGTTCCGGGCCGCGACCCTGGCATGCAATCAAACGTGCTTCTTTCCACCATCGTCGGTTCAGTGCTTGTTCAGTACCCTATTCGACGTCAAGAGATCTTATAATCGTTGATTTTTCCTTAGTATTACTCGAGACGTACGCTGTAATCATCATGCAATCTTACCTTTGTAAATCTGATGTTTGTGTACAGTGTTCAGATTATGTCGAGCAATACATTAAGAAGCACCATGGAAATGAACCGTACGCAGACCCGCGGCGTTTCAGATCTCGAGTGCTTATATCACCCTGTAGGACGCGTCAAATAGGGATTATTTAAATTGTATGCTAATTCAAACAGAGATGAGATCTAGTTCTCGAACACAGCACCGTCCGACCAAGGAGGAAATTCCTGATCACGACGACGAGGGCAACAATAGCGATAGTTCAGACAATACAAGTCATTGTGAAGCGGATGTGAACTCTGAATTATCATATCGCGCTGAGCTCGTTCGGTAGCTCTGGACTTTGTATCCTACGCATCTCTTGGTGAACGTATGGAGGATGCCAATCGAAGGGACCCCATTACTGAGTCCATATCGTGTCCATGAGGAAGTCGTCCCACGATCTCGCTCGATATATTGCCCCATCGCAGCGTGCAAGAGTGGACATTCATAAAGCACCCACTGCCTGGGTTCACGCAAGATCATAGACATCATTCATACGACATATACCCCGCCCTTATCTCGTTCAAAATTATTCTGGTCCTATATCACAAACGGCTCTTAGCGGGTAATCTTTTCAGCACACAACAACTTAACTACCTCGTCTGCATTTCACTTGATGCGCATCTCGTACACCAGCTTCACGTTCCACGACCCACGGGGTCCCTCGTCACAGAGACACCCACAATAACAGCCCGGCACCGCAAATCCGACGATCCAGCTGACATATACTTCTCATGCGGCACGCAAAAATGTCTTCCGGGAACGAAGGCTCCATACCCTCCCAACAGATCTTACGATTGAAATTTTTTCATTTTGCGATTTTCGTACGGAAGGAAGCGGTCTTTCGCTCCTGTCCGATGATTGTCGGGTGGCCACTTCCCTGTTCCCATACCGGGCCAGAATGACTGGAACCCCGAGATTTACAACAAGAGCGATTAAATCCCCTCTATTCGACGATGGTTTGAATAAGGAAGTGCGCATTAGCATGGAAAAAGTTGCAACCAACTTTCGATGTTCCTTGCACCCCTACACCTTAGCTCTCACCATTGAGTCTTCCTGTCTTGTTTCCATGGTAGTGGTGAGAACACCTCCAGCCGCGCTGCGACGGAGATTGTTCTCACTGCTTGCGCCCCGGTTTCATCTCGATTACTACGGGTAAAAACACCTCCAACCTCCGCTCCAGCACCACGACGGGTGCGCTGTATTGCTACACTGTTATCCACGTCACCTTACCCGTTCATCGTCACCAATACTAGCATTACGAATCATAGCGCATAGGAAAGCCATCGTTCGACTGCTGAACCTCTTCCCATTCGCTCGCCGTTGAGGTCCTTCGATGGTCTGCGCGGCGTCGAACCCCAGTGCCTCGAAATCTACGGCTGTGCCGCTACTGTCAAATCAGACCTCGAGGATGAACTTTGGCATGCTCTGTGGCACTGTGTTGCATCGCCAAAGACCTGTGCCAGCCTGCGTACCCACTTGCAAACAGCATTGTCCACAGCTACTGTCGCACGTTTGTTCGTGAGGATGTCGACCTGATTCATCACTTCGCTAGATATGTTCGTGATATATTTCTTGTGTTTGCAGAGGTTCCACTGTTTCGTTACTATCATTTAGGAGGCACACATTGAGCAAGGTAATTCACAATCATCTCCGACTTTGCGCTATTACTCAACTCGTGCTCGTCTCTATAATCCTTAATAATATCCATCGTCAGGTTGCCATATGACCCGGTATCAAGGACCCCGCGAAATAGGCGGGGGAAGCGAGGAGTGATTCGGTGGTGTTGATCCTTCCTTCGAGATCTTGTCATGCGTGGAGCTGGGACTAGGGCTCGAATGTATACTACAGAAGATCTCGACAACAGGTTTCCCGCTACCGAAAAGTACCTCCTCGTCGACCACTTAGTCTCTCCGGACACTCGACGGTAGTGAACGAACAAGGTTAAATATAACACCACCTTCGGAGCCTTCGCCTTCTCCCTCATCCTGACTAGTTTGAGTTCCGATTCATATGCTTATATTCTCCCTATACCATTTTTCCTGGACTCGTTATGCTGGCTGCCCACTACCTAATCGTCCACTCTATCAGTACTCATTTCACCAGCTCGTTATCCTTTACCAAAGCGCTTTCCCATTCGATCACAAATGATCCCAGAGCCGGATCCGGAAAGAAGGGCAGACCGCAAGTTCATAAGAACAAGACCAGGGGGTCCAAACAATTATGTCCAGTGTTGCCTATACCAGAATGGATGGAACCCCGAGATTTACGGCAAGAGCGATTACATCTCTCTCGGTTTGACGACGGTCTGAATAGGACGTGCATTAGCACCAACTAGTCATTTCATACAATGAGCGCTCTACTGAAGATTGCTTCCGGCGACATCGACAGCCCCCCTCAGATACAAAGTCATCCAGTCCCCTGTTCTCTCCAGCTGAAACGCACCTAACCTTATCCATTATCCCAAATCCCACTTCGATCAACCTCACGCATCGCTCAGAACCGGAAAGCCAAACACCATCCAGTGACATGCAGACGTAATAGCAAAGGCGGGTCAAAGCACAAGTCCTCCCAATCTACGACTCAGGAACCTCCAACCACGAAAGGACACCCTGTGCCTATCCGATCATTGTATGCTACGTTAGTATGATACACAGGACAGCGCGAGGCGAAGCACATGAACGAGAGACCCGGAAGCAAAGCGGATACCAGGATGAAGACAAGCCTGAGGGGAGGATATGATCAGGCGCTCCTTTTGGTTCGAATGCGGATAAGGAAATCGGGGTTCTGCGTTTTGTATTCCACGACCCTGAAGATGATGTCCATGGTGTCAAATGGCTGAGCTCGTCACCATCAGGAAGATATATACTTTCCAAAGTGTCAAATCACATGCATTTGATCTGTCTATCGGATCTGAGAATAGATCAAAGCAACGTTCGCAGCAAATCCCGTTGGTACTGATTTGCCTTTAATATCTGTGAAGTGCTGGTTAGTAGAAATCTGGGGTGAGCACAAGAAATTGGATTACCAGGCTATTCAAAGATGGTCTAGAGAAATTGAAGGAACGGACAACCAAGAGCTCTTGGCGCCATCATGACAGCACGAGGATCATGACGCTCAAGGAAGGAAAGCAAGCGGCGCTCTTGCAAGTCCATGGAGGTAAGCCTTACCCGTTGTACAATCGACCAAAGTAGATGTCCTGTCACCAAAAAAGTGTAGCAGATACGTCGAGGAACGAAACACCGAACCGAGGATCCTCGAAGTCCGTATTCTGATTCTGTGGTCAGAGTGTGAAACGGGATTAGTAGGGGGGACTCGCAATAAACATGATAACACCTAGATCTAATTAATATAGGCTGTTCAAGGTTGAAAATAGGGAAGAGCCAGTGAAATGCCCCGGAACCGAGGATATACGCACTAGTACGAAGCAAAATTCGGATCGGATCGGGCCGCTCCACTTTCTTCTCAGAGTCATCTCTTGTGGCATTCACAGCCATCTCGGACTTTGTGCTATTACTTGGCCAGTGCTCGTCTCTATGATCCTTAACACTAGCCATTGTCAGGCTGCCATATGACCCCGTATCACGGACCACACGACATAGGCGGGGGAAGCGAGGAGGGATTCTGTGGTGTTGATCCTCCCTTACCATGCGTGGAACTGGGACCCGGGCTCGAATGTATACTACAAACGAAGATCTCAAAGACAGGTTCCCGCTACCGAACAGTACCACCTCGTCAACAACTAGTGTCTCTGGACACTCGACGGCGGTGGACGAACCAGGTTAAATACACTATCGCCTTTGGATCCTTCACCTTCTGCCTCACCATGACTAGTTTTGGTTCCGGTTCGTACACATATGTTCTCCCGATGCCATTGTTCTCGCACTCGTTCCAGGCTTCTTCTGTTAAGTGCTATCGAAACTACTGAAAACCCCGCCGGCAGATACATCATCCTCGCTCAACATCTCGGTCATCAAGCTCTATGTCAGCATCGAGGTTCTTTGCCTTTCTCGTACGCTCTCGCCATCGTGGTCGACGTTGAGTTCCAGACGACCCGTTTTGAGGATTGGAACTCGTCGACGGCTATTGTGATGCATTCAGTGGACAGCAGACTTAAAGATTAATCTCTTCTGCTTACCTGATTGACGTCATTTCCGTAACCCCTTGCTGCCTTAAGACACCCATCTAGAATTTTGACAACGGCTTTCATATCCCTTTTCAGGTGCGCCTTGTCATCTGGTGATGGGTACCAGTGGAAATTATATTTCTCAATGGAGTATTTGCCGTCTGTCGAATTCAATGTGTCCAATATATTCGGCCATTCCGGGTGGTGAGGAACAATTGACGCCAGGAAGGATAAGATGGGACGTGGGGGGGTGCCACTGCGAACGATGCTTGCGCAAATGCAACGAATGACCACCGCTCGATGAAGGTCCTCGATATGCCAACCAGGGAACGTTTCAGGATCAAGACTCCGATTCCCCGCTATCTTTATTGCTTCCAAGAGCCCGGTAAGATAACCCTGGAAGCCTTCCAAGACCTTCGGGTGGAGATACTCTCTGTCTGCGGTACGCATCAACCCGCCTTGTTCCCTGAAAACGTCGTACGCTTGGAGGATGCCTTTCGAGAACGCTTGACCGAATATAAAAATACCCAAGTGGTCGACATTTCCAAAGTGTTTCCGAAGAAAAGGGGAGAATTTGACGGCTGATGAATAGGTCGCAAATTTTTCGTGATAGCTGAGTTGCTGGATGTTGAGGATATTCAAAAAGAAGGATTTTGTAGCCCATTCCACAGGAGGTACGAGGTTATTGAAGCGGGGTTCAGTATGCATAAGCGAAGCTATGCATACAAGAGCGTGCACGATAGAACACTCAAGGTCCCGAAAATGGGAGTAAGTAAATAAATCAGAAGCAATGTAAGTTGCTATGGCCTTGAATACCTCGGGATCAAATTTTAAAGGCGACATAGTGGGCAGATGTACACTTTTATTGAGTGCATGTACCACAACGCGCAAGAGTTGGTTCCTGAAGAAAGAAGAATGACTTGAAGATAAATGGGGTTCGAAGATCGACGACTGCGAGTCGGACATCAGGAGGCGCATAATGGTGAGGAGAAGTCTTCTTTCGTGATACTCTGAATCTTGACACAAGTCAACTTTGTCAAATTCCGATTTGTCGAAGAAGAAGATAAGAGTGCGGAGAACGATTTTTCGACCATGATGGACTGCCGCGTCTGCTAAAGTGCAACTGCGCGATGTCGCGGAATTCCTTTCGGGGAAATATATGGTTGTCACCAAACCTAGGCACATCTCAATGGTGAGATCAGAATTCGCACTGGCGGAGCACATGTGCATGCGCCTCAGCAGGTCAAAGCTATTTTGTTCCCGATGAAATAGCTCTTGCTGCGATGCACCGTCGAAAATGCTTTTCCACACACCAGGATGGTGAAAATGATTGTTTCCGAGAGCATTCATAGCAACTTTCTTCTGTGAATCCAGGCCTACTGGCATCCGGATATGCATGTCGTCGAGGGAAGACAAAGTTATTGATAATATATCCGGGAGATTATTCCTCGAAAAATCGAGATCATGTTCTCCGAAAAGGCCGAATGGGAATTTCCGGCGTACAGGACGGAATAGTCTCTCCAGACGTAGGAGCGGCTCAATCCTACGATCTATATTGGGGATATCCTTCGGAATCCATTGGGTAGACCCGTCTCTGGTCAGCTCCATACAATCCATCAACATTCTTTCCTTCTCATCGCGTATTTCGACCCAGTTAAGGGCGAAAGCCTCCTCTGCATGCTCGATGTATTCCGCAGGCAGTCCAGCAAGAGCGTGGATTACAAGATGACGAATGGTTGCAGTTGAAGACCTCACATACAGCCAAAGAAGTGCACCAACTTCATGTTTGATACGTGATCTTTCTGCGGCGTAGATCCCTAAACCCTGCAATGTTTTTGTTTCAGGACGAAACTCAAAGGCCAGAGGTGTGATTGCCCTCAGGATAGTGCTGAATCTTCGAAGTATCCACATGATGATCGCATATGCAACCGATGAGAGGGGCGTTTTATATGGACACTCCGGGAATATTAGCGGGAGAGTGTTGGTGACAAGATATACAATCAAGGTGCCCATGGATATAATTCCTGTCATCAGAGCAATTTGTGGCTGTCGTGGTATAAGAGACAGGACCAGACCTGTAAAAAACAAAAAAAGGGATAGGTGTAGCATGAGTGGTAGGAAGCCGATTAATGTGCTGACACGCCAATTGAGGAGACCTGTATAGCGTAAATGTCGAGTGCGAGCACGAACTTGAGGGTTTCCAGCAACGGGTGACAAATAATGGCAATACCACCCGTCAGCAAGTACGGCAAACAATGCAGTTGCGAGACTGAGTGTAAGGCTCGCAAACCATAGTCCATTCACCCAAGAATCCACAGGTTTGGGATTAAAATGAGCGGTGGGGTCAGCACCAGATGTGGTGATGCGGTTTGGGGAAATGCCGCTGGCGAGCCCAAGCTGTATATTGACCTGATCAAATAATAAGAGTGCCGACATTTTCTCGTAGTCTGGCTGCAGATTTACTGCAGATTGTGCGATGAAGGCGCTCACGATCGCCGAGAATAGTCCCGCCTGCAAGAGAAATTAAATTAAAATGATCACCGTGGATTTAATTAACTGTGCTCACAAAAACGAGCAGGATGTTGACTTGTCCTCTCTGGTTTCCAAGCATGTCCGTATCATAAATCAAGCTTTCGTCTAGATAGGCCCGCCAAATGCTCGATGTTGGCCCGGCTTCCTCAAACGGTTGACTCGGAGGGTATCCTCGAGATTCGACTACTATGACTTTTGAGGTGAGTTATAGCGCATAATGAAGTACACATACCAGTTGGCACTCCTGCAGTTGCGCTGACAGATTGGGGAAAAAGTGAGAAAGCTGGTTGTTTTTTTGCAAGTCGACATGGCAAACGTTCCTCGATGGGCGAAGATAGAGTCTTCGCCGTGGTGCCATGAAGTGACTGAGGTTGAGAGTTGTCAGGTACGTCCGCTTCTCTTAGAATGTCTCGTGGGGAGTTGTTTGAATTGTCGCCGTTTCTATGTCTTTCAAAGTTAGACTTGGAATCCTGATGATTGTCATCTCGAATATCGGAGGGCATCTCATGTGCCATAGCAGAGGGAAAGGATGAGGAAGACGTATGGCAACTAATGCGAGGCAAGCGGTATAAATGAAATTACAATGTTGACGTGAGGGATGAAACCTTGTCAGACAAATGCTCTGCTGATGTGGAGGATTGGCCCTGGCAATATCAGTTTTGCAGGCACGAGATACGAAGGAACCTGAGAGAGGAGAAGTCACTCACCATTAAAGGTAAGTCCCGTATCTTGGTAATTTATTCCATCATGCAAATTCAGGACATTTCTGAGTCCCTGAGAGGTAGACCGTAGAACAGGATGATATCACGAGACCAAATGAGAGTCAGGTGGTATCCTTTCAGAAACAAAACCAAGAGGGAGTATCTGAGGGCTGTCTAAAGGGAGAAGAAAAACACGGACGCAAGGATACAGATCTTGATGACTACATTTCTATCGTTTGAATTGAGTGTAAAGGTACAGATGACTAGTGGCATTAACATGGATGGTTTCAACTGACGTTAAAGCATGGAAGTGCGACAGGATAAGCGAGTTTCAATGTAGAAAATAGAGTGCACGTAATATTGATGGCCAACGAGAATTGCCAAGAGGATAGTGAGCCGGGCGCCCAGGCAGATCGAGCGCCCGTGCATCATCGGGGACCTCAATAAGTTTGCCATTTGGCCGTGAAAGGTATTGTCCCCGGTACTTGCCTCTAACACCTCACACGCGTACCTAGCTTCTCTCATAGTTTGCCATGGTCCTGTTACTTAGATTCCGCTCTCGGATCGGGTAGTCATCAGTCAAATCAGCCTCTCTGCAGGGTACTCTTGGAATTTTATTATTCCAGATATATTTAACATGGAAGTAGAGCTCCTGACGTACCAACACCACAAAATACTAGTTCCCGAATAGATCCATGAGATAGTAGTGCGATGCATGTGTACTGATAGTAACATGGAGAGCATCGAGAAACCTGAGTGATACATCTTTGGCGACAACGACACCATTACAAGCAAGAAGAACGCGTACAAACTTTTCAACCTAATCAATAAACAATTTGACAAATCCACCTCAATTGTGACGAAAATTCAACGCACTGAATACCAGTATATCCACCCATCATCTGAGTATCTATTGTAGTAAACCAGCGTTTGTGAATTCGTTATTCCGAATAACCTTTAGTGGCGAGAGACAGATGGTTAACAGAATGAACGAATATGGAGTGTCCTTACATAGTCGATAATTCCGTAACGACGTAAACTAAGTCAAATTACATTTCCAAGGACGGTGCGGTGGTGCACGACAATGCCGGATACAACGTTAAAGGAGAATTGCCACGTGGTAAAGTGAGTTCGTCATAGTGCACCGAGATATCTCCTCCTGAAACATTATTACAAGGTCAGATCGAGTTCCTAAACTCGTCGTCACTATATGCCAAGAATACAACGGTTCTTCATCTTGAAAAAACTATGGGGGCCCACGCACCAGCTGCATCACGCCCTGAAGTACATGATGGCGCAATTCCCTCGAAGGTCGTTCAGCTTGGTATGACGAGCATGACTCAGTAAACTAAAAGAATGTGTCTTGAGACTCAAGAAGGTCGTCCACTAGAGTAAAAAAGCGGCCTCGCTGCTGCAATTATGGCTCCGAGAAGCGTACAGAGTCTATCTTGAATGATTCGTGAATGATGATCTGAAATAGAAACCCCACCGTTTGAGGAGGTCGATTCCTGCCAGTTGGACATGTCATATCTTCTCCAGTGATTGACTCTAGGAAGATGCGAGAGCTTGTTATGAAAATTGGACCTGTCATTCCTTGTTCACATCGCCAGTTATCACGACTGTGAATGGTGGTCGTAAGACAGGCTGAATTCTCTTAATCGTCTACAAAAACAGCCTCATATTGGCTACTTAAATGTCCTTTCGTCTAGTTTTCCAAGCGTAATTATGAGACTCCTTCGGTGATTCTTCTCAAATACATTGAAAGGATGATTATGCTTGATACTCACGACAAATATTTTGCTTATCGACCTTCAAGAAGCGAACCATCATAGCAAGAGGTATACACTGATTGGTTGAGAGAGTCAAAGAATTCATCATTCACTTCTAGATTGTTGTTAATCTCGCCAGCGATGCTGATTTCTTCATCACGCCCCATTCCGAAGGAGACAAGGACGTCAACTCTCGTCTAGCGGTGATCACCGCTATTACACAGGAAGAAATTTAAACTGGCCTCTGTGGCTCTGAAGGACGCATTATTCGAAGCTCATCCAAAGACATTAGGTAGACCGCCTTCCCATTTTATCACCAGGCACGCGATAGGTTTTACTCAGGTAAGTCTACGTACAAAATATATTACCAAGTACAAGGAGGATGCTGACAAGTCGACAAACAACGTTTTCCTCAGTTTCAACTTTTGATTTCTGGGCTGTTCCTTCTAATGCTTTCGCAGCCACGGAAGGTTTTTCTATGATTTTACGTATGCTTCATCTAGCGGAGGCTTATATTTATATCACAAAACTGTCGCTGTACTTCAATTTTACTCGATAAATCCCAACAGATTCAGTAAACCATACACGGACTCATAGAACTACGGAAAAACCGCACAAAAAGACTCATGTGATCGTATTGTACATTCGTATATGTCTTCAGCCTTCCTTTCTTCTCCAACATAACTGCAATGACCGAGCCGAACCATAATTTATCCAGTTCCGAAGAACCGGAGAGACTGGCGATCGTGTCGTTCGCAGAGTCAGGACATTCGACGCCAAGCTGCATTTGATTCTTGTAGTACCAAAGCTCAAACGGTAGGTCGCTTCCTCGTCCACCGACCCTTCGATATGATAGCTGAGCTGGCGGAAGGAAACCGTCGACCTGCGGTATACAGTCCACTATCTGCCCGTTGTCGTCCCGCCGGAAGGCAAATGTGACAGGGACTACTTTCGGGGCAGAGCCTACGACCTATATAGTCAAACACTCTGACATTGACGCTAATGAAATAATGACGCACGATATTGGTGGAACATGACGCCTCCGATACAATTCTGTTTAGGATCTTTTATAATCTCTCCCTCGCAGAGTCTGGGGTAATGATCAACAAATCTATGTTCCAAGGACGGAGTCTCCGTAAGGTGTGTTCGAAAGGTCTATAGGTACCAGTCCTCGTTATGTTTTTATTATTGCATTTTCATTGCGACATACCATTCCGAGGCATCTCTGGGAGCACCAGAATTGGCCGCAGTGGCATATAGCAACAGGCTCCGAAGCTAGGTCCATATTTTTGCAGCCACTGCAGATAAATAGCATAGGCTTTACTTGCGGGTCCATTGGTCGTTAATATGTAGAGATTCGTGGGATTGAGGGGAGAATTAAACGAAGAACTAGCGCGAGAAAAATAAGCAGGTAGGCTTCTTGAGAGACGCGTTGTAGTGGTCTGTTTACAAAGGGCTCACTATTGTCAGGTTGACGCTCAAGTTCGAACCCTGCATTTATAAGCGCGGGCGAACAGCGGTGCCACTCGATCAGAGAAAGGAACAATAACAAACTGGGACCGGGGTTGTGAAGGGAAAAGTACAATACCACACCATAAGAGTTATCCCTTGGGGCCCATTAATTCTGAAAGTTACCGACCAGAAGCACGATTAATTGCGATAAACTGATATTGTTTTCCCACTCGCACCCTATTAGTGACCACCGTCTTGCAGGAGAAATGTAAGAGCGATATATGTGAACATGATAGGTGCAACAGATGTCCACAATTATCCTCTCGACCGCACAGTAGAAATATCATCAGGTTTGACAAAATACGTGTCGCATGAATGGACCCCCTCCGACCCCGACTCCCCGCTGCTATGTTTTCTCCAGCTCATCCAAAGTTTCAAGTTCGTCTGGACAAATTTCCAGATATAGATTCAGAGACGTCGTGTTTTGCAGCATTAGCATCACAAAGTTTGGAGTCGTATCGCGGAGTTCACTTTGCAAATTGACGTGATAGTCCATGATAGGTAAATAAGCCACGAACAGCATGAACTTCTGGAACTCCTCAAGAGCACGCGACGGCGAAGGGGCGGACTGTTCCAACGCCCCCCTATTTACATCACATCTCAAGCTGATATCAACACACATAATTTTCGGTGAAGAGCGAATAGATAAAATCTTGGATACTTTGTCAGACTTTGACTTGCACCACGATCCAGAGGAGTTCTCAGGTCCATGGACCATAATACCAACTACTTCAATGCTCACACAGCGTTGCTTATCCCCTATTTGAGATTTCAGGACGTAGTGATGGCTCTTAACTGATGATTTAACACGTAGGATGACAGTGAGTCGTCGACAATTTGCCGATGAAAAATTATGGATTATCTGCCGCAACCTGACCAACCTGACATCGCTCAGAAATCCGAATACAGTTTTTTTATCCAGTCGAATATCACAACAACTGAAACAATGTGGCGGTCTGGTTTTTCGAAGGCTTGTCATAATCATTGTCAACGAGGACCGGACAGACCATGATGTTTGGGCCACAGCCACTGAATGTATCGTAAACACATGGCCATGCCCTTTGTGGTCCTTACCGTTTTGGGAATTATTCGCGTCAACCGGAACCACGATGACGGGCGGGAGACTTCTTAGCAGACCATGACGCATCGTTTTATATTTTCCCGTAAACCATTCGTAAAGTATTCTCACGACGATGACTCACGAAGCAGTGCTTTCTATCAGATCTCTGCAAAAAACTCGTGGTTCCCTTCATTTTCGGCACCGTTTCCTTTCTGACACCAACCTCCTCTCTCTACAGACGTGATACCTGATATGCCGCCAAGAGGAACAAACGTGCATTATACCGTCCTATGCTATTGCTCTTCAACAGAACCTCTTAGTGGGTTTCCTCCAGAGGATCATAAAGCAGGTGTGATGCACTCGTATGTACAAATTCCGTTTTTTATGTCTGCCAAGCTAATTCATCTCTTCTTTCGTTTCAGACACATCAAGAACGGGCGCACTTACGTCGGCGGTGCGGCCTTGCCCCCGAATATAACTTAAGAGAGGACACCTCTGAGGTCTCATTCTTCGCAAAAGTTCCCTCCTTCCCCAAACAATCCAATGCTCGTCAAGGCCCTCCTTTTCTTCACACTTACTGCCTTGGGTACTTTTCCTGCTGCCAAAGCGGAGTCGCACACAGTGAAGTTGATCAATCAGTGAGTATGTTCTTGCGTTGTGGGACCTCGACTCGCTGACTGTCATGTAGATGTGGTACTGGAACGGTAAACATCTTCAGAGAATTTCTGGGTGCTGGCTAAAACCCGGTCATCGTAGCCCACCCTAAGCCAGAATTTCATCATCCTTTCGACCGGTGCCGACTACACCGCCACAGGTCCCTTCGAATCCGCCATAGCGCAAGTCATTCCTATACATACTTTTTTTCTCTTCCGTCCTAAATTACTGACATTTAGTTGGCTCGAAACCAATGATTGTGATTTCAACGGACGATACTGTACCATCGTAGAAATCACGCTGAAAAATCCCACGGCTCCCGGTGCAGGATCTAGCGTGGACCTTTCGATCATTGAGCCGTAAGTTCTGATATGTTTTACCCCTTCCACTCTCATGTAGCCGTAAGAAACAACGTGTTCAACGTACCAGCCTCTTTCTCGTACTTCAACGGCTGCGAAGGCGAAGGAAAATCATGTGCGTGGCCCGAGACCATATTGTTTATCTGCAGAGTCATGAAGACCTCTCCCTTTAGGTTCAAGTTCTGATTGTGTCGATGCATTTCATGTAGCTACCGACTGGGACGCTCTTGTGCAGTGCGAAGATGATGATGTTAACGGTTCTTGTCTCGCCTTCTCGATAGTATGCTGACATCCTCTTTCCAGGTTGGCATTATCATCACATTTTGCTAAATCTAATCGCGTCAGACAACAACAGCTAATTCTGTCTGTCGAGAGTCTGTACTCGGTACAAACTTCCCAGCATTCATCACGGACATACTTTGAACTTTATTTTGAATTTTCTCGTTCCCTTTACTACGCAGGTCGTGCACTACGCCTATCCTATTACAGGTGGCTTTATCAACATGTTTATATACGATATCTAGATATCTTTGTTCCGTAGAGAATTTCTGCTTTCGCTGATCTAATCGATCTGCCTGTGCTCTCCATTCGAATGTCGGAAGCATAGAGTTCTCTGCCGATCTTATCTCTAACATATTGCCATAAAACACTGCTGGAACTGTCATTCTCCGGGATGAGATCATCATCGAGCATTATAGCGAAAAGCATTGTTTGAATTAAGGTCCCGACATCCTGCAGACGGAAAGTCCCGCCATGAAGAATACCTAGCACTTTTAACTATCGTGAGATGCATTTCAGTCTGCGTATCTTGTTTATGTCATCAAAGCTACTATCTGTAGGTAAACACCGTTAAGAAACAGCACTAGCGAAGAGAACATACAGGTATGACGCTAGTGTAATATAGTTGGTAGTCTTCGTTGCGGCGGTATACAGAGAATTTCACACAACCAGGTTGACGAATAAGGGGATAGAACCCCTCAGATGATATGTGTGACTGACGGTTTCTTAGTTACGGGTGTGGTCCTTGAAGTAAATTCTTGTGTACATATTATTGGGCTTATTGATTCAAAATACTGCAACCGATGCTTTTAATCCGCTACAGTTGTCAGTACGATCTCTATTGCGATTCATTCACCAATATTCAGTTAGTTTCTGATGAGGTATTTGCTTATTATTTATCAAATAATCTGACGACAAAGATTTCCGACGAAAGGAAGTGAGACAACCAAATAATTCGCTTCGTGTTCTCTACACCAGAGTGTCAGTTTCGTTGTCCACTCTCTTTTTCTTCCTAGATACTCGGCACCGCCCAGGGACCATCCCTTCGACGACACCGTTATATTCAGAGATGTCGGCAGAAATTCATGTATAGGGGGACCCTGCCGCCTCCACTCTGATGGTGTCTACCAGTTTTTCCATTTATCCAAGTCCATTTCTTGCGAAATTCGTTTGGACAATGTTCGATGACACCAAGTATTGATTTCACTGCATTTATATACCGCTCTGCGCTTCTGGTACAGAAGTATCATTCATACCATCATCCGGAGGACTGGGCAATCGGATCCGCCGGAACGTTCTTTTCCAACCAATCCTTTAAATCATCCACCTCCTGCGATACGTCCACCGAATGTGCCAGTCCCTGGTAAAGATGATACGATATCCCCCCAACCGCATTCGACTTCTCCGTTACTTGGAATCCGGAGTCTTTCAATGCCTTTACGCATTCTGTATTCATCTCAAGCGTGAGCACGTCATCGTCGGTTCCGTGAGCAATGAACATCGGTATATTCTTCGTCTTTGGGGTGATACCCTATATTGAAACTAAGCGGCAGAATAGACATCGTTCCAACAGCCCGTACCTCGATCAGTTTATCAGGAAGAACCATTTTCCCACTGAGCATCACGATTCCAGCAATGCGAAGATCCTCGAGGGTTACGCCCATGAACAGGGACATACAGGCTCCTTGGCTGAATCCTCCGAGTAAGACTCTTTCAATGCCGTTCTCGTGTTCTTGAGCGATAATCTGCGAAATGGATTCTGCCGATTGTGTGACTCCTTCTTCATCTTCGCGGACGTCACCTCCAACGTTGTACCTGCGTACAAAGGTTATGTATCTCACTAAATGAGATCAATTCCTCTCACCAGGCTGGTACTACTGCTCCATCTAGCCACGAGCATCGGCGCAATGGACTATTTATTTCAATTATATCAGTGTGGCTCAGCACGGTAGAGCAATGAATACGTACGCTTGCGGCATTATCCACTTGATGTGGTGCAATCCAGGATCGGCAGCGATGCTTCGCGCCAGGCGACCGATATTGTTCGCGCTGCTACCCAAGCCCTAATTCTTGATCAGACGAGTACATGAGAGAATGAGGGCCTTTCACACATGGAGGAAGATGATCGTGGCGCTGTGCTTCGACTTTGCCTGCACTGTTTGGAAATCCAGTTCTTGAGCCATAGAAATTTGGTACGCGTAAAGGTTGAAAGCCTCTAAATAATAATGGGAGATGATGGAACTCAGGACGACCGTAGCTATCAACAGAAGACAGTATTTAAAAAACAAACCGATCACGTGTCGAACGGTAATCAAAGTTTAAACCGCTAACTTCAAGGCCTGTTCAACGTTGGTTCTAGGCTGGCACATCGCTCACAGGGGGAATTTTATATCGAATAGATGCTATTGTACAAATTGAGATACAGATATAAGAGTCTACGTTTTTTGTATACACATTACGGTTCCATATTCTAGTCATCCCTGTCTTGCTTTCTTCTGCTTGAACGTTCCGAACGGCGATCCACCTTCGGCTCCCGTCTCGCCCAATTCAGCCCGTCACATATTCGGAGGTGCGTCCCCATCGTTTCCACATTTGCCAACACAGACGGACAATGAGGGCACTCGATATGCTTGAGCTTCAAGTGCTTCGCCAACATGTGGTCCTTGACTTTTTCTCTGTTGAGGAATGTAGGGATATCTCCGTGCATGCAGATAATCTGCCTGCGGCACAAGGGACCGTGTGTGCTATTCGGATCGTGAGGCATGTAGAATCTGGGGCAGGAACTCTCGCAGCACACAGAGTTGTTCCACTGGGAGTGGTGAGTGTGAAAGTGCTCAGGAAGTCCTCGATTCTGAGAGCGGCGAAGCAGTGTGTATGGGGGCACACGTGAAGTGCATCGGGTGGCGGGGCAACACGCTGTAACCCAAAGAATGTCGTAGCGGGGGCGAGATTTTCGTCGTATATAGGTGCCAGATTGGCTACTTTTGTTGTGTTCATCGGCACGTAAAGATGCGTCCCGGCGGTACTATGTCAGGTATTAGTTAACATGCAGGGTGGAGCACGAATGAACCTCACAGTTTTTGTATGCACGTTCCGGACAATGACATCCGAAAGTTAAAACTAGGAATAGCGTAAGAAAGCAAATAACAAGACAAACGTGATAACGTACTTGTTCAAAATTCGTCATTCGAGAACCTCGTCGGTACGAAACAAGACATTCCAGGGTAGGGATTGACGCGTCTCCAAGGGCGGTTATGAAAAAGTCTGAAGAAAGAAAGAATTCTCCTACCTGGGCGGGATACCATCATGCCGAGGGACTTTTCCACTTTGCGGTCTGATATAATGCAATCAAGTCTCAGGGTCTGGAACTGGAGGCAGGGATCACGGATTCTACGTACATTCTCTGTTCAGTGGACGATGAACCAAAAGACGATGGTGTCGAAATGTCTTGAAACGTTAACGCACGGTACGGATTTTGAGCCAAAGTCGAAGACACGTGAGGGGCTTCAGGGTAAGACGTCCCATTCGACGAGCCAGCGACTGAGGATGGCTGCCATGCAGGAGCATAAGCATGCGCCGGGTTGACCGTTGAAGGTGGGGACGATGATCTCGGAGGAGTAGGATAAAACGTAGAAGGCTCGGGTTGTAGAGGAAGCGTGGATGGGCGACAACGGTCGGTATCGTCGAACTTTGAGTTCCAGGTGGCACCAAGACATTGATTGTTGACTACCGAGTGGCCATTTCTAAAGAGCAGTTAGTCTCAATACACCCAAGGAAGTAGATGTCGCACGTGAGGACGGTCTTTGGCAAACTCTCACCCTCATTCGACGTATCAGAACTGCAGGACAATTGCATCAAATCCTAGTGAGAGCAATATAAGGAATAAAACTTACGCAGCAGCTGCCGTCGCTCCGCACTGCCATTCCGGACCCAACTCAGTGAAATAAGGAAGTGGGCTGTCGCTTATTTGCAGCTCGTCGTCCATAATAAAATACTCTTGATCCGAAATGCTGAGGCGAGTGAGAAGAGGGAGACCGATGAGGGACACAGCTGGCGCACCTGTGCGTCCTTTGGTCTGACAACGGCTCCTCACAGCCCAGCACCTGACTGGGAGACGCGTCAATCGAAAGGAAACGCGACGCGGCGCTGGGAACGTACGCGCAGAAGCTCTCAAATGCTGACAAATCTATGCTGTCCCAATCATAGTCTATTTGTTGAGAATAGGCGACACTGCTGCAGGATCGAAATCTGAGTCAGTGAAGAAAGGGAGAAGCACCCACGACGGGCCCTGGCCGGCTCCTCATTATGTTCTGACATGCTGCCACCTGAGATAGGTGCGTGGGTAGCGAGATTCAGAGAGGAGCGCGTCGCGTCCATCGGGAGAAATTCCTGGTGGAGGAAAGAAAGGTAGAAAATATTTTATCTTTTATACCACACATCGGGCCGTGACCGTGCACTGCGATCAGACGTTATTGCCTGATTGGGGGTTGAATGTACAGGGAGTAAAAGAAAGGCCATCGTCCATTTTGGGAGCCAATAGCGCGTGGTTTTCTGGGACGCGACAGGACGCGATGGTCAGAAAAAACACGTGATGTGACGCGTGGGTTCAGGGTTAAACGTTACCTTCACGTACTCATTTTGTCCTATGTAGCCCCGATAGTTGTTATTCGCGGGGTTTCGGTTCGTCCGGGACGACAACTTCAAGGATTCTTTGTGAAATGATGGCTTTGCGCCACAGGGTTTAGTTGCATGTAGGAAGCAGCGCTGATGAACAATTCAGTTTACTGTCTAAGTGTACTGTAAACGAGTGAAAAGACGTACCAGTAGGGGCTTAGGCGGAGGCTTCAAAAGCTCTCTTCGACTGCGCCCCGGTATCTTCCTTGAACAGCTTCAAAGTTCAGTGATGTCGAAATTGAGAGTAGTAAGAAAATAGTCAAAGGTGTGTGAAAGGCTTGACCTCCTTATGGGCGAGGTCTAGATAATTTGGATGTCTTCCCGAATCTTGTGTCTGATAAATCACGATTCCTACGTTCCTCGCGCATTTTTACGTGCTGGATAGTAGTAACAAGATAGTCCTGTTGCGGTCAAGGGAATGTTCATCGCTATAGATTATGATTTAGTGTAACAAGAGCTGAACTATCCGTTACAATGCTTCCTCGCAGAGCGAAAAGTGTTACAAGAACCTGAAATGCAGGACACGTCGACACCTTACAATCGGTTCTGAGTGTCAAGGAGTGAACTGCACACACTGCCGAGACTTACTAGGCATGTTTCGTATCCACTTTGATCTGAAGCAACTGTGGGTGATCAAGGCATCAGAGCGTTATCTGATCGACATACCGTACACATCGCAGTTGCAGAAACCTTCACGAATAAGACGGTGAACCATGAACAATAACAAGGAGTTTCGGGAAAGCGAGAGATGCAATACATTTTATGGCATGGACGTGAAAAGTACATTAAGAAGGTAGCAGGGTAAGTATCTAATTCATCAAAGGAATAGAAACGGAAGCACACGAAGATCAAGAAAACATTGAGTGGAGTGACGGTCGATCTAGGTCTATGTCTTCTAACATTCTATGAGATTTGCTTTCCTCTTGCAGCTGCGGCTGACCTGTGCATGGCTGTATTTAAGCTTGGCGAGCCCGCTTGTTCGGAGCATCATCGCCCACGGCCGAAAAGTATTCCTTCGAACCCTTGGGATCCGCCTTCATGGTCTTATCTCCTTCATGCCAGTTCGCGGGGCAAACTTCTCCGTACTTGTCCTTAACAAAAACATCAGACGATAACGATAGAAAGAATATACGGATAACGCACAGTGAACTGGAACGCTTTGATAAGGCGAATAGTCTCGTCGACAGACCGACCGACGGGTAGGTCGTTTACAGTGATTTGCCTGGCGATGAAGTGTCATGAATGTGGTACAGGGAATAGATAAGGGTAGCGACATACCTGAGGATTCCCTTGGGGTCGATGATAAAGAGACCCCGGAGAGCGATGCCCTCATCTTCAAGAAGGACGCCATAATCGCGGGAGATGGACATGTTTCGGTCGGCAATGAGAGGAAGCTTGAGGTCGGGACCGAGACCACCCTCCTTCCGAGGTTGGTTAGCCCAGGCAAAGTGAGAGTGCTGAGAGTCGGTGGAGACACCTGAATGACGCGACTGAGAAGAGCAATTGCACAATGAGCGAGATGAACATACCAAGGACCTTCGTATCAAGGGCCTTGAATTCGGCCAAAGCATCATTGAAGGCCAGATTTCGGTAGGGCAGACAAAGGTGAAGTCCCTGATTGTCGTCAGAATCAAGATGAAAATGACAGATAAGGCTGATGTGCGTACATAGGGTAGAAGAATAGGACAACCCTAAGAGTAATTGGTTATCACGTTAAGAAAAAAACTGAAGGGCTCGTACCATTGACCAAGGTAATCCGTCAAAGAAACATCCTCAAAGAGACCATCGACGACAGCGGCAGCCTTGAAAGAGGGAGCGGGACGTTGGATGAGAGCGACCATGGTAGCGAAAAAAATGCGGTGATGATGGTGGTGAAAGATAGAGAGCGCTTTTTGACGTTCGGGTCGCGTTATTTGTGCCATTTCCTCCGAATCTTTGATTGCAATCGTGCCCAAATGGGGTAGTTTCGTGTGCCAGAAATACGGAAAATCCCTAGACCGATG